>OZ005743.1:36215358-36285926 GCA_963930735.1 Dioctria linearis | reverse complement strand
AATATAAATTGATAAGTCAAAACTAATTTTAAATTGACTACAATATAAATGAATTGCAATATCTAATTTTAATCCCTACAAAACTCTAACCTAAATGAATGAGTCGAATGAATCCTGGATGGAACCACCAAATGTTTAAATGTGATGGCTTGTGCTTCGCTGAGAACTAGACTGACAGCTGACGTCCTGAAAACAAGAAAATCTGAAATGCTCAATTTTCTGAACTTTACCCAATTTCGCTGTTCGTTCCTCTTATAGAATCGAAATTGTGTACGTTCATAAATTAAAGCTTTGTTGTTGACTACTCAGTAGTCACCGGTAGTGAAACGATGAGTTGACTTTCTAACGTTTACGCACTAGTGCAACTTCCTATAAGTTACTGCTAGTGTAAACGTCCTTTGTGAAATAGCAACTCAAACACACTGAATCTGCAGCGTGTGGATTATAACAATGAGATTTTAATAATCCACCCAAAAACTGCCACGTCTGGGTGATGCGTGTGGTCGATAACAACCAGATTGAAATGATCCACCTGAAAACTGCCACGTCTGGGCGATGCGTGTAGCTTCCAATAAGCTCTCACGATACCAATGCCTACTGTCTCGTGTCAAACAACGTAGAAACCTAAAATGAAAACGATGGCCGTGCACAATCACACTTAAATGGCGGTAGTGTAGCGGTAAATGAAAGAATCATCCGGTTATTCATTCATTTAGATTTATTGAGCAAAATTCCATCTATTATTAAAATTAGACTAGTAAAAATTAACTTCATAAAAAATAACTTAATGGCAATTCAATTTAACTATTATAGATTTTTTTCTAATTCTACTCAAATTTCTTAACTAGACTTATATTACTATTTAAAATTCCTTTCTATGT
The DNA here is from genome assembly GCA_963930735.1 of Dioctria linearis. Lineage (NCBI taxonomy): Eukaryota > Metazoa > Arthropoda > Insecta > Diptera > Asilidae > Dioctria > Dioctria linearis. The sequence continues at coordinate 36,285,045 of OZ005743.1, read as the reverse complement.
TTTGTAACTTAATTAATGCTGAAATTAAAAATTATTGTTAACTGTCAATCGCGAATCAATTCTCATGTGGTGTAAAGGTGACCCGTGTGGGCACAGTTTTATACCTTGATGAATTGAGTAATTGACGAAAATTTATGAACAAACAACTGAAAACTCAAGAAAATTATATTCAATAAATTTTTAGTATTTGGTGATGTTATTTTGTGTAATATGTCCAATACAAATTGGCATGCAAGCTTACACTTTAATACCCGTCACCTAACCAAAGATTTATATGAAAACAAAAAAATACCTTGAATTCACTGTAAACTGTCAAAACACGTCAAGATTGACTAACTCCCGAATTCCAGTGGAAAACAAAATTCTTTCCAAAAAAAAGGCAAAAGAAAGGAAAATAAACTTAAAATTGACAGAACTACTTTAATTTTGAAGAATGAAAAAAACTGACTTTAAATGAAAATAAAAATAAATGATGATACCAAAAAAAACTCTAAGTGAACTTACTAATAAACGATAACAACAAAACGGAAGAAAAACTACAAGTCCAAAATGTCACTAGGCACTGATGAAAAAATTGCAAGTTGAGGATACTATTTCTTATATAGCATGTGTATTCTCTTTGACAATTTGTTGAAAATAGAAGGAGGAATGAACAAATGGCCTCCTTTTTATAGACAAATTCGTTCCATTTTCGCTGTCTATAAAGTGAAATGTTCGAAATTTTCACTGATAATGACAAAAAGTTGAATTTTTCTTGTTGTCTATCAATAGCAAATTTAACGATCTAAATTTTGAAACCTTTGTCGTAAAAATTGTTTGTCAATTTGATTATTTTAATCAATTTTTGTAATTTTTGGAACATTTGCTATAAAAATGTCGATTCGTTACGTTTCATTTCTATGTAGTAGATTTTCCTATCATTTGTAATATTTTTGTCTTCTTCCCACTGTGAGTCTCTTTCGCACTCATTGTGGGAAATATATAACTAAAAAATCGCGAATATCGCGTTTCCCGTGGAAAATATCGCGGAACGAACGCGACCATTGAAATCACGGTTCGATTTTACGTGATTTTGATACGTCAAACGTCGCGGTAGTATGGAGTTTTCGTTGTTTTGACACTTTCGCGCGCGACTGTCAAGTGTATTTTTAATGTGTTTTTTAAGTAATTTTTAGTGTTTTTCAGGTACTTTCCTTCACTGAGGATATTCTTTAGCAACAGGTAATTATATCTATTTATTTACTTGGTGAATTTAGTGTTTAATTTCGTGATTATGCGATTTTGTGAAAATTTGTGGACAAATGTCAGGTGAGTGCTTATCTAGCAAATTTCACCTTATTTGCCCACAAATATTGAACATAATTCTTTAATTATGTAATTTGTCGTGTTAATTAATGTTTTATGTTGAGTATTTAATGGGGAACATGAATTCATTCATGTTTTTTCATGTATCCAAATTTCCATGGCATTGTTGTTGTACATATGTACATACAACACTGCTTTTAGTTCGTGTCAAGGACCTTGTTATTATTATTATAATAAAATTCTTGATTCATTTTGTTTTTAATCCATTTCCTTATTTAGTTTCAGATTTTCGCTGGAGTTTTTTGCACCTGTGCAGTCTCTAGGTGCAGGTAATATTTTTATATATCGTCATTGTAAAATTTGAATATTTCTTTCCCTTTTTCTGTTTCAGGTTCGCTGAACAGTAACAGTCAGTTATTGAGAGATTTCACCTTTTTTATTTGTAACGAATCTTGCGTCCATTTACACTAAGAATGTGTGTTTTCTCATCCACACTCACTTTATAGTTCTAAACATGTACATTTACATTCGAAAATCCTGATTAAGTAATAGGATCCGGCTCTTGAAGGACCAAATGTTCAAGCACACAGTATCGCACTTGAAACTTGCTTATTTATAAATATTTCTTTCACTAAATTACAACCAAGAATATCGCTAACCACATTTACACATTTTACTTTCTCTAAGAAAACCTTGACTAGAATATCTCCTGTCATTAATTAAATTATGCTGTTTTGTTTTTTTTCATAACGCACAGATGTTTTGATTAAAATTTACTTTGGAGAACCAAAGTCTTTAAGTTGCTCCAGTTTCTTGCTACTTATCTTTGCCGTTAATATGTAGTATCTATGTCCTTCGGCTTAGATTGTCTGGACTGATGCTCGAAGGTCGGTGCGGCGTTGGCATGATTTAGGCGTTGTGTTATGTGTACGCGGAATATTTTTTCCTGTCATATACATTTCCTAGAGGAGCATTTAATCAAAATTGCAGACTTTTTTTTTTAATCCGGAATGTACTTAAGTCGACGTTATGAGCATTATAAATTTTATCAAGCTTTTAATATAAGAAGCAGCATAACCCAATCCATGGTAATCCATTCGTCTTCCTTTAAAGAGTCATTTGAATGCAAACACATTACCAAGCACTTTAGAAATTTCCACATTGGGTTGTTGATTGTTGAAACATTAAACCCTGCGCGATATATGCACGTCTAACAAAATCCTAAAAGAATGAAACCTTAGATTGCACATTTTCTTCTCAACCTCTCCATGGAGGGCTTTTTAGGTCCAGGAGGAGTCTTCTTTCATCCGTTTTGATAAAATTTTATAATGAGATATAAGACTGTCATTATACCTCCTCTCAGTCCTCTTTTATTGCTAACGGAATGAAAACAAATAGAGCCGTAGTTTGTTTAAACTAAAAAAAATTCACTAAAGCAAATCTCCTACATATGTATGGAGTTGATTTTTATATGTACATAATATGTAAATCATTATCTTAAAGCGGGGGAGGTATAAAAGGACAGACGGAGAATCTTAACAAAAAATGCTACTTTTTTCATTCTAATACACGAAGTTCTCTCCAATTTTGCGTCTAGATATGTGAAATTTCTCTTTTTGTTTTATTTATTTGATATGGGTTTATGGAGACGTTACCCTTCCTAACGGCTGTTGCGTGCAATTTCTGCATGGGATAGATATTGGCGAGGATGTTACTTTCGTCTTGTCTGAATACTCTAATATTGCTAAGCCCAGGAGCTTTGATGCGGAGACGAATGGATGACAAAATTGATTTTGAATTTTTTAAAAGGTTCGGTCTGCATTTACCCGTGATGGAATCGAGGTTACTAGTTTGGATGCTCTTATCGATATTATTGCTGTTGCAAATATGTTTCATGCTCAAATCAAAATAATGTAGCGGCCAATTTCTCATAGCTTTGTTGTTTTAAAGTGTACTTAGTTTTAATGGCTCATTGTATTTGTAGTAAGTTGATTGCCATTATGCACTTTAAACCCTAGATGAAATATATGGGGTATACAAAGTTTGTCATTCCTTTTATAATACACAGAAATAATGACGGTAGAGCAAAATGGATTGGACACCTACGCATAATATTAAACGTTATTTTGATTTTTGGATGTCCGTCTATCCGTCTTCTCTGTCTCTCCGTCCTCACGATAACTGGAGAATGCATTCACTTAGAGAGCTTAAACTTTGAACACGGGCTATAAAATAAAAGTAAATTTGAGTTCAAAAATGGGACAAATCGGCCAACGAGTAAAGAAATTCGATAAGACTCGATAAAATCGACACTAAATGTCAAATAAACCGGTGGCTCAAGGACTTCCCGAAGTGAAGAGAACGCGCACGGAGCTTCAGCTTCAGTTCAACGTGACGCAGATTTATCGGCGTGCAAACTTTCGTCTCAAATACGAGTATTACGCACATCATTGAAATCAGATGAAATCTATAGGTTATACTAAGTTTGTCATTCCATTTGTAACGCACAGAAATAATGATGGTAGAGCGAAATGGATTGGAGACCTACGCATAATATTAGAAGTTATTTTGATTTTTCCATGTCCGTCCGTCTGTCCGTCCGCCTGTGCGCACGATAACTCGAGAACGCGTCCACTTAGAAAGCTGAAATTTTGTACACGAACTTTTAAGAAAAAAGTAAAATTAGGTTCGAAAATGAGACTAATCGGGATACTCATTCGTGGGGTTGCCATACAAAAATTTCATTGTCCTCTATATATTTGGACACTGCCTGAGAACGCGTCGATGCTGAGAGCTGAAATTTGTTAAACGGTGTTTTTATAGCAATAGTAAAAAAAATTTCAAAAACGAACTAAATCTCGCAACTCATTCTTGGTGTTTCCATATAAAAATTAAGGTTTATTGCCTATACTGTGAAAACGATCACTCCAAGACATTTTTATTGTACTTAAAAACTTCTTCAGAATACGAAATCCTCTAAAATTAGTTATAATTATTTTTTCTGTCCGACAAACCGTTCTAGAAAGATATGCGAAAAATCACTTCAAAAATCAAACTTGTACAGAAGGATGACAATAGGAAATGTCATAAGGGCATTAGTAGTTGTTCTATGCGGATCCTGGCCTACTGTTTTAGCTTCCAGGATTTCACCGCAGATGGCTCCACCGTCATAGTTGGTTGGAGTCCATACTAAATGTCGCTTTGTGTCTTGACTGTATTGGTTTATGTCTTGGAAGCACCATGGTGCCTTGGATGCCCAAAGGTAGCTGCATCCTACGGTTATTTGGATGCGTGAAGTTTTTTGCTTCACTTGTGCCCACACGCAGCAAAATGCTATGGTTTTCTTGGATGTGCGGTGGGCCTAAATGAACGCTTTTGTTGTTTTCAAGTGTTGCGCCTAAATCTAGGCTTTGGTTTTGATTTAATATTATTAAGAATAAAAGTTAATAGTAGAAAATTGTTGTTCATGCCAATGGAATGGATATATCTAAATGTAGCTATAGAGTGTATATATGCGACAGATGTTTGTTCTACTTTTACTCTGCGGAAAAATTAGCATCACGCACACCCGAACGCGAGACGCAAAATGATTGCAGACGTATGTTTCCCTCAGAGCAAAAGAAATGGCTGGAATATAAGAATTATAACCATAAGAATCCAGTCCCGTTTTGTGTGTATGCAGATCTTGAGTCAATATTGAAGCCGATTCAGGCAAACGATCAAAATACGCAGAGAATTAAGGAACATGAAGTTCACAGTACAGGATTCTATTTCCACTGCAAACATGATGCTAAGTTCTCATATTAAAGAGCATATCGAGGCAAGAATTGCCAACAATGGTTTGCATTAGAATTACAAAAGATTGCATCCATAGCTGTACAGGAAAAGCTGAACATCAGGCCAATGCAACCCCTGACTGAAGAGGAAAGGCGTTCACATATGGAAAATTCTTGCTGCCATATATATGAAAAAACGTTTGCAGCCGATGAGGAACGAGTTCGGGATCATTGTCACTTAACTGGTAAATGCTGAGAATCATAATTCCATTTTTTCACAATTTCTTTTAACAGGAAAATACCAAGGGCCAGCGCACAATGCGTGTAATCTCATGTATCAAGATTGCACCATAGTTCCAGTCATTTTTCACAATTTATCTGGATATGATGCCCACTTCATTATTAGTGATATAGCTACATCTTTTCCAGGAAAGTTGATCGCTTAACAATTAACAAGGAAAGATATATCTCGTTCACCAAGCACATGGCAGACAGCTACATCAAATTCCGATTCATCGATTCCTTCCGTTTTATGGCAGAATCTTTAGATAAGCTATCATCATTGCTGCCAATGGATAAATTAAACACTACAAGATCAGTATGGCAGAGATTGGATGATGACACTATCTAACTTCTTACGTGCAAAGCTGTCTTCCCATATGATTTTATTGATGAATGGGATAAATTGGATTTCCGGTACTTGCCAACACAGGAAGCGTTCTACTATAAACTGACTGACAGTGCTATATCTCCTGAGGACCACAATCATGCTGAAGAGGTCTGGCAAAAATTTGAAATACAAACACTTGGTGAGAATTCAGATCTATACCTTAAGACTGTTGTTCTTCTATTGGCCGATGTGTTTGAGAACTTTCGGGAAGTGTGTATGAAGACATACAATTTAGATCCAGCACATTATTACACCAAGCCGGGCCTAACATGGGATGCTATGCTAAAATACACTAATGTGAAATTAGAGCTGATAACCGACGTAGATTTACTGCTATTCATAGAGAGAGGCATTCGAGGTGGTATAAGTCAATGTTCGAACAGATATAGGAAAGCAAATAATAAATATATGGACGATTTTAAGCCTGAGGAGAAATAGAAATATTTGATGTCCTATGATGTGAATAACCTTTATGGATGGGCTATGTCACAGCATTTACCAACCAGAGCATTCAAATGGATTGAAGCTCCCAATATTGACGTTTCCGAAATTCCTGATGATTCTCCAACTGGATACATATTCGAAGTTGACTTGGATTATCCTCAACATCTACATGATAAGCATAAGGACTTACCGTTTTGCTCTGAGCATGCAGCACCACCTGGAGTGAAATTAGAAAAGATTTTGACAACATTACATCCAAAAGCTAAATATATTATACACTACCGAAATTTGAAGCAATGCTTATCACATGGACTCATCCTGAAAAAAGTGCACCGGGTTCTTCAATTCGACCAATCAGCTTGGCTTAAACCATATATTGAGTTAAATACTACCAAACGGATGCGGCCTACAAGCGATCATGAGACAGACAGCTATAAGAAGATGAATATTGCAGCTTTTGGTAAGACCATGGAAAATGTGCGCAAGTATAGCGATATCAAGCTTTGCGTAAAGTGGGAAGGTCGCTATGGTGCAAAAGATCGGATTGCGGCACTGAGGGAAGTTGCACAGTGCAACGATATTTGATGAGAATTTAGTTGCTGTGGAATTAAGGCGACTCAAAATCTTATTCAATAAGCCTCTCTATATTGGAATGGCAGTTATGGAACTTTCATAGATATGCCTCTACGATTTCCATTACAGTTTTATGCAGCCTGAATTTGGAGATAAATGTAAAGTCATGTATACAGATACAGATTCTCTAATATATAGCGTGTACACTGTCAGTCAAAAGAAGATCGCATTGAGTCCTTATGATAATAAGCGACATATTATTAGCGGAACGACGGACACTCTACCATGGGGGCATTACTCCATTTCATCAGATCAACAAGTGGTAACCGCAGAAAGTATCTAAGTCTAGTGAAAATAATAAATGTATTATAGTTTTACTTTTATTCATTAAAGTAATTTGCATTATAACTACATGTATAAAGTATTATAAATATAAATTTATTTTAAATTGATAAATTCTTTTCAAGAAATTGTAAAACATCTTTGTTATTAATCCAAGAATTGTGTTTTGATGAAAATCCGAGCCATTTAACGTAAGCTTTATCTCCACTCTTTTTAAGATTTTCTCTACGAGATATAGGTTAGGGTGTTTAACTATCAGCAGCTCGAATTCGTAAAAGCCACCTGCGATTGGATTTCCTGGATAATCTTCCAGTCGATATGTCATGGGGTTTGTGTTCTGAACTTCAATAATTCTTTTTCTTCTTTTTCTTCTTTTGGCTCTAATTTGATTGGTGGCTCGTTTTTGACTCTTGTAACAAATCCTTATAAGGATTTGGTGATTGGCTTGAAAGTTTCTTCAAGTTGAGCTTCTGCTTCAATCCTTCCCGTCTTTAGAGCTTTAAATTTCCTTCGCACTGCATTCCTTGTCTTGATGATTTCTTTTAATAGATTTTCATTCATCTTCGATATTAACTGAATAACGGCTTTTAAGACAGCTCTGTTAACAGGTAAACAGCTTTCCAAACAGCTCTGATAAAAGCTTAATAGCTTTTCAAACAGCTCTTATAACAGGTGAACAGCTCTGATAAGAGCTTAACAGCTTTTCCAGCAGCTCTGATAACAGCTTTTAAAATAGGTCTGATAACAGCTTAACAGCTCTGATAACAGCTTAACAGCTTTCCAAACAGCTCTCATGACAGCTTAACAGCTTTTCAGACAGCTCTGATAACATCTTAACAGCTTTTCAAATAGCTCTGATAACAACTTAACAGCTTTTAAACAGCTCTGATGATAGCTTAACAGTTTTTCAAACAGCTCTGATAACAGCTTAACAGCTTTTACAACAGCTCTGATATCACGTTAGCAGCTTTCCAAACAGCTCTGATAACAGCTTTCCATGGTCTGATAACAGGTGAACAGCTTTTCAAACAGGTCTGATAACAAGTGAACAGCTTTAATCTACTCAGCAGGTCCACCGGATTCGGTGTGCTTTCGGCTGAGTTACAACTTCGACTTATGAATATTTCGCATGTTCTATCCTTTTATAGTAAAATGTGGGTATCAAATCCTCTACGGTAGCGCCCCTTGTTTAATGAGCTATCCTTATCAATCATCAAGAAACCATATTCATCCTTGCAACACTCAGCACAGGCTCTTCGAAATCTTTTCAAACAGGTCTGATAACAGGTGAACTGCTTTAATCTACTCAGCGGGTCCACAGGATTCGGTGTGCTTTCGGCTGACTTACAACTTCGACTTATGAAGATTTCGCATGTTTCATCCTTTTATAGTATAATCACAAATAAGAAAAATACATATAACCATCCACCGTACTTAAAACTGACCCCAATTATTGCGGCTAACGGACAACGTCTAACCGACAAACATGTGCTTAAAGCTTTTCTCTCACAAGCATCTACCAAACTTTCATTTTTTAGGAGAGATGTAAAGATAAAATTAAAAACAAAAGCGGAGGGCTGTGAGAGAGTTCAAAAACAATCAAGTTTAAACAGCGATCGTACGGTGCAGTGTTGCAGGCAGAAACATATAACCATTGAGGCGCTGTATCGTAAGCGTATCCCCCGGAATAATCTCAAGGAGACATGTTTCTCGCATAGAATCTCTCGCAAAAGCTTTAAAACTCTTTTTAGATACAATGTGCTTTCTATTTCAGTTGGTCACTGAACGTCACTGATCCGCATAAGGTCTGGACATCTGGGTTTATCTGTGGTATAATTAAGGTATCAAATCCTTTACGGTAGCGGGCATTGGATGGGAAACATATTACCCACTAATGCTACTAGGGAAACTTACTCAAGAAATGGTGTTTGAACTTGAAAGATCAATACACGCACCCCCTAAACCCAATAATAACAATAATAATTTCCTAAGAAAACAACAAACGAATGTGATGTCGTGTTGTGAAATTCGAGTGATGCTGATATCTACAGCTTCCCCGCTAATAAAACTTATTTAGGTGCAGCATCTGTAAACAGCAAGAACCAACATGACGTCATACGTGATATCAACAACTTCCTCGCTAATAAAAGAAAACAGCAAAACCAAGGCATGCTGGTAGTACCGACTAATGCCACTAGGGAACTTTACTCCAGAAATGGCGTTTGCACGCGAATCAAAATTATGGAATATGCTAAATTGTATCAGGGCATTGGATGGGAAACATATCACCTACCATTAAATGCCTGTAGTACTCACTAATGCCACTAGGGAACCATACTCAAAAAATTGCATCTATACTCGAATCCTGTAAAAGCCTAGGCGCATGCTGATATCTACAACTTCCCCGCTAATAAAAGAAAACAACAAATGCAAGGCATAGTGGTAATACCGACTAATGCCACTAGGGAACTTTACTCCAGAAATGGCGTTTGCACGCGAATCAAAATTATGGAATATGCTAAATTGTATCAGGGCAATGGATGGGAAACATATCACCTAACACTAAATGCCTGTAGTACTCACTAATGCCGCTAGGTAACCTTACTCAAGAAATGGCGTTTGCACTAGAATCCTGTAAAAGCTTTGACACCCAGAACCCCGACTGACATCTTCTAGAATCTGTTCGTGGTGATGTTCTGTTGTGAAATTCGATTGATGCTGATATCTACAACTTCCCTGCTAAGAAAACTTATTTAGGTGCAGCACTTGAAAACAGCAAAAACAAGATGACGTCATGCTTATATCTAGCACTTCCCCACTAATAAACGAAAACAACAAAACCAAGGCATGCTGGTAGTTCCGGCTAATGCCGCTATGTCATGCTGAAATCTAGAACTTCCCCGCTAATAAAAGAAAACAGCAAAACTATGGCATGCTTATAGTTCCGGCTAATGCTACTAGGTAACCTTACTCAAGAAATGGTGTGCCAGTAGAGGATCTCAGATGAAAATTTCGTCCCCTAGAACTAACACCCCCACCCCACACCACCTAGATACCATTGGCATGAACAGAAAATAAATTGAATTATTAATACGCTAAAAGCCATTTAGACGCAACACTTGAAAACAGCAAAATCATAAAAAAACAGCCCCCATTTAGGCACACCACACATCCAAGAAAACCGTAGTACCGGAGCATGCTGGTAGTATCGGCTGATGCCGTTACGGTGCAGTCAAGACCAAGTGACACATCCAAGAAAACGGTAGTACCGGAGCATGCTGGTAGTAACGACTAATGCCGCTAGGGCGCAGTCAAGACATAAGCCAGTCAAGGCTCAATGGTGTATCCAATGCACAAGCCAGTCAAGACTCAATGGTACATCCAAGACATAAGACATCAAAGGCACAATGGTGCATCCAAGACATAAACCAATCAGTCAAGACACATAGCCACATTTTGTAGGACTCAAATCACCTAGCAACGTTGGCGCCATCTGTGACGAAATCCTGGAAGCTAAAACAGTGGGGCAGCATCCGCATAGAACAACTACTGGCATTCATCTAGGGTATCATAAGAATTGGTCTTAGACCAATTCTCGCTTTTTTACTTGTTTTGAAATTAGATTTGAAATAATATCCATACAAGATCCAGTTAGTGCAGGAACTAAAGCCGAATGCATTAGATTTACGCATGTTGTATGCCGAAAAATTGGTGGCATTTTTTTCGATGACGCCCAATTCCACATTAACCGACACGTGAATAAAAAGAACTGCAGATATTGGAGCAGCGAAAATCTCAAAGCAAAACATGAAACTATATTGCCGGCAATTTCAGTTAGAATAATAATTAGGCCTTATTATGAAGATGTTCGCGGCCGGACGGTTACTGTTATCTCTAATGAGTATATGAGAGTATTTACGGAGTTTCTGGTACCACAACTACAGAAATTTGATGACTATAATCGGAACATTTGGAATCGTGGTTTCAGCAAAACGGAGCCATTTGCCACACCTCCAACGATTTCCTGCCGGTTGTTAAAGACATGTTTCCGGAAAAGCTTATTTCTTAGCGAGGCGACTTCCCGTGGCCATATAATCTTCAAAAATTTGCGATCTCAGCATTTAAATGAAATTATTTTTGAAACAAAATTTCCCATGTATTAGTAGTCATGTAAATTTAATATTTTAATTCATATAGTTTATTTTTTTAATATTTTTTACAATGTTAAAAATATCATGGCGCACCCTGTATGTTTAAATGTGTATAGGTTAGAGTGGCTGCCATGGTACGAGCTCCGGCGTTCATCGTCACTTTGACCATTTGCGGTTTGTGGTACCACCTCAATGGGAACCTACCTGATAGAGATGCCTCAGCTTTAGCCCGTGCACTGAAACTAGCCGCAAGAGTTTATTAACTTTACTAAATCCCCAGCTACTTGTCTGCCAGCTCTCCCAGTTCGTCGAAGATTTAGCTGTCGAAGGTTAGGGCATTCACACAGCAGGTGCTAAACGCTCTCAACCTATTCCTTATACATCAGTTTCTGCAGAAGTCATTGTATGGTGCTTGCATGCGCTTTGCATGCTTACAAAAGAGACAGTGCCCGTAATAACTGAGATAAGATTACACACATAATTACGGTTCTTCCTCAACAGAGATTCGGTTCTCCAAGGACAAACTTCGGGCCACAGCTGTCTTGCAATTGCGCATGTGGTCAAATATCCCCATCTACGATTTACCATCATCTATGTAATTTTTTTTAGGCAGCTAATGAAATGGATTATCCCAATTCTGGAATTTTTCGTATTCAGTTATCCCTTCGTTATTCAGTTGTTATACAGTTAAGCAAAGTTGGTGCATTCCTTTTTAATGACAGCAAGAAGAGGGAGGAGGCAAGGGGATTTTGCTATCTCTTATTCCCAAAAAAAGTATTAGTTAAGGTGTCCCATTTAATTACTAATAACTTAGAGATTACAAAATTATCCAACTAAACTCTCAGCAAAATAGCAAAAGCGCCTATTTATCAAAGGTGAAATATACAAAGAGTTCTCGTACTGTCAGTTCAATAAATTCGTATACACACTTTCCAATTTGAACAACTCGAAAGCAATCCCTATATGACTTGAGTAATTATCTTTGTAGTGGACAGTAAAGATAAAATCGAGAGGGTACCATTTAATTGATTATTTATTTGCGTGGCTACTTATTCAGAGATAGTCCGTTTATTAATGACAAGAAATTCTAAGCAGCATATGTAGACACCGGAAGACACAGTAAAGCTTGTCGTCTGCAAATCACCCCTGTTCCAAAACATATTTCAGAAGTAACGACAAGCTTATATGTATAAACATAGAGGATAACCAAAGGAATCTGCGGTGGGCATTTGGCAAATGGTAGTAACCCACAATCCCGAATGGACTAATGATGTGGCAGACAGGACTCAGTCCTTATCCATTTTAGTTGATATATATGACGATGAAGAAAGGTATGTATTATGTATGTGTATACAAGTACCCATCCGTATGTCCCATTTCTTGACAGCGGTTGCGGAATCCTAACTCCAGACTGTTGGGAGATACTTGGAAGAGGTTTGTTACTTTTCGGTAACGTCGTTATAACTAAAAGAATTGTTGACTAAAAAGCCACACACGTATACCTCATATATATAGGTGTTAATTTATTGCTTTCTATATCAGCACATCCGTATAGAATTAAGTAATTGCGATAGAGAATAGGGGACATACCAACCTATATATAGTAGGTAAACATTTCATGTTGAAATTCTTTTATTGCCTGTGACAAAAGTAAAGGTATTGCTTCCTATCTTTACTGTCAAAGGTCTTAAGGACTTTTAAGGGTGCGAGAGATTGCATGTGAAAATATTTAAGCATCATCAGATATTAGAAGTTATTTATGAGGATTAGAATACTGATTTTCTCCACCCTTATATAATGGCGATAATAGGAAACATGGACTGTAAAATATCCTATTTTGTGTGACCTGAATAGGTAATAATTTATGGAGTGCTATTAACTCTAATTTATTGTACTAATGACAGTGTTTTAATTCCACCTTTTAATTCATTAAGTGTGTTCTATAGCATGATATAGAACTATAATTTGCAGGGAAATTTTTTTATTGATTATGGATTTGGCATCGAAATCGAATATCGTTTTTGTATAGTCGGGGTTTTATGTCAATATTTTAGAAATGCACAGCACTCCACCATTTCCCAACACTCCTGTGGTCTATTTCACGTACTTTTGCTCCTCAGAGCCTATTTGTAGATATTGTTGAGATATTGTTTATGTTGCCGATTATTCTATTCTTGGGCTCTTCGGCAAACAAGATCGTGATCTTTAAATAGACTGTTATGACGAACACACCTATGTAATATTTGGGATGCAGGATAGAAGACAACATGGAGGAGGGCATATTTCCAACAGGGCTGATTTCATGAATTATTTGACACTCATATATCTGCAGCCAATGGCGTACCTAGACATTTTGCCGGCTGGGGCGGTCCCCAATTTGCCGCCCTCTCTAAGTCAATCAAAATCAAGAGTGGTTATTAAAAATTACGGAACATAAATAACTAAATAAGAACAATATTATTTCTTTTGTTTAAAAATAGATTTTATACACATTTTGATAAAATGTAAGCTTACTTTTTTATTAGAAAAGTCTTGAATGAATTTGTCAAAATTTATTTCATCTGTTAGTTGTTTTTCTATGGAGAGGATCGCAAGATTTCGCAATCTGAAATCATTCAACGGAGATAATATCTAATTAATTTTAGTTTAGAAAAGCTTTGTTGACTACTAACACAGCCTACTTATATATACAGATGGAGAAATGAGCCAAAAGCTCAGTTCAGAATTTATTTTCTACTCAGCTCACAACAGCTGCGTCGATGTACGTTGCAGAATCAGAGCCAGCCACAGGCAGTAAGCAGGGCGAGCTCTGCTCATGTGGCGTACTTGCGTATATGGGTATATCGCAGCAGCAGCAGCAGAGCCAGCCACAGTCAGGCAGTGTGCGCTCACATAAAGATTCAGAGCGGTGTTCGCGGAAAGCTCTGAGCTAATACGGATGCTATTTTGATATTTTTTAGAATTTCGTGATTTTACGATGATCCGTCCTTTTGAAAGAATCATATCTCGACAGCCGACCAACGGTTTTTTCTGATTTAAATGCCAAATGAACCTTAATACTTTATATTTTTTATAAAAAAATATAGCGGTTCAGAACGAAAAAAACTTTTGTTAATAATAGCGTTTTTTTCAGAACAATAGTATTATTTACTATTGAGGACTTCTCGTGCTTTGTTTTTTACTTTAACTTTGAAGGTGAAAACCTTATCTAACTATGTACAAAAATTGCGATAGCGCTCTGCTTCATTCTTGATATATGAATTCACCGCACTACGCGGGTTACGCGTTTGAAATTTTTTATCTGACTCCCGTTTTAAAACATACTTTCTTATCAGTTCTAATTTCTACTACCAAGGTCTTTGTGTGGTTATCGCCAATTCAAACTTCGCGGCGAAATTATCATAATTACTTTTTTTCGTTTTTATATAATTTAAACAGAAATTTAAAAAAAATATCGCCCAAATATGTGGTTCGGGGGGACCGCCTCCTCCGCCACACCATACCCCCTCCGCACAACCATAGATACGCTACTTTCTGCAGCAGTTATAGTAATTAAATTCTGTAGATGTATGTAGTTCTGCTAAATATCGAAGATCTGGAACCTCTGCGATTAAGGTGAAAGAAAACGATATTTTTCTTAAAACTAACATTGTTGAAAAATTTGAAACGCATGCTCTCCCTTTCACTCTGGTGCATACTGGTTGATTTACTCATCACGGGGCTGTATGAGCACTGAGCGTAAGCTTTCAACGTAACATGTGAATCCATCTTTCATTAATAAATAATTTTACTGCAAAGCATTCCAGCAACTACGACCCGGCATTTAAAGATAGAACCGTTAATTCAACAGAATTAGTTGCTATGAAAAATGCATTCATCCCAATTCCGGAAGATACGTTGGACAAATAGTAGTATAGCTATGAGAGCACCAGATCACTTTTTCCATACAAAAAGTGTCCGGAAAATTCCAACTATTTTGGTGGATCACTGTGGGTTCTGGGAGGGGGGTGGGGGGGGGGGGGGAATGAAGTCGCTTTTGTACTGGAAATGTGACATCATCTTGAAGTTTTCGTTTAGGAGGATACTACAACAACCAATGTAGGTAGGTATGTTGACTTGGATATGTCCGTCTTCAGACCGATAATGAAAATCCGAATAATATAAACAAAATCGCAGCCGAGTAAAGTAAACAAATTGAGGGATATTCACACACCCACACACGCACACACACACCTCTCATACACACACACACATACACCCACTCTATGACATACTAAGAGATTTTCTACCAGGCGATATTCAGTACCATGTTTTTAAATTAACAACAACAACAAGTAACGTAGGTAGATCTGAAATAGCCTAATTTTTTATCTTCAGGTGTAATGCTTCTAATTTTATTCATTGCATAAACAATTCGTACAGCCGAATAATGTAAACAAAATCGCAGTCGAATAATGTAAACAAAATTCTCACAGAGCCGAGTAAAGTAAACAAATTTATGAAAGATTCTCAATAGCTGAAAAAAAACAACAACTGATATGTTGTCTTAGATGAGTAGTTATAATTGAAAATTTCTTTTGCTGAAAGAAAACAACTGCGGATTAAAAAGCAGAGAGTGATCATGATATCTAAAAATAGATCACGGCTGCTTGTAAGAAGTAGTGGAAATTAAAGCCTCGGTGGACAGGTGGCTGGTAATTTGATACCGCCAAGTAAAGTAAACAATGGTTTTTGTATCTAGGAGTGTGTATTGAAAAGTCATTAGTTTTATGAAAAATTGTTTTTTATTTTAAAGTTTCTTTTCACAAAAATTTGTTTTTATTTCCAATAAAATTTCTTATTACAAAAGTATTTCTTATAGCACATTGTCCAATATGAACTTGGCAAGATGGTGCATTTGTGTTAATCTCTATTAGTTTTCCACAGTTGTATTCATCTTCGACGTTGATAATGATTTCATCCTCTCCAACTATCTTCTGCATCCAATGAACTTTTTCAGCTCCCTTTACATATATCGTTTTGTTTCGAAGCAGTGGTTCAACTATAATATACAGCTTGTGGTACGGTATGTAGCCATCATCCCAGCGGAATCCATGAAAATTGTGTTGAAGCCATTTTACTTGTCTCTTTTTTGCTGAAGTCAAATCTTTGTATCTGAACGGTGGTTGAAATATAAAGTGCTGCATCTGGTTTTCATTGGTTAAAATTCCTGTTCTTTAGTGATAAATTCATTGAGGTTTGTTTTGAATCCTTGGGCGTCTACGATGACAGCCATCTTTTTAATTTAACTTTCTAACTTCACTTGTCAGCGGACTGTATTCCACTATTCGATCGTGTAGAAGCAGACAATATGCTGCTGTATTAGCCGGTATATTTTCAGATGTCTTGAATTCTAGCCTTATGTCAACAGGTCCAGGATTTATTGTTTCATTTTGATGTGAGCAATCAATGACAGCGATCGGAGCATCGGTTTTGAGCTTCTTCCATGTGAGGAACGGCTGATACTGATGACCATAGTATGATTGTGAAAACTTTATATACATCTCATACAGCAATGCGTATCTATTCAAATCAAATTTCAAATTCAAATCATCATAGGGATATGATTCTGAGTTCAAATGAACTGTAACATCGGTGAGTTGACAGTGATCAAACTTGCTTGCATCTTTGGTTTTATCGTTCCTTCGATCCGTTTGTAATGCTAAGATGTTAAATCGAGGTTTCTCCAGTTGAGTGGAAGTCTTAACTGACCAGGTTTGATGCGTGGATTCCGATAGTACTGGATACTCATATATGTCCCAACTACGGATTGGTATTTGTATCGGGCGACCTCTCCCGATAATTATAAATAGTTGTAGCTTTTCTTCATCGGATACTGTAACATGCGGAATGCTCCATTGAAGCTTGGTAATTTCAATTTTTACCACATCTGTGGGCGATATAATGGCATTATCGTCTGTCCTGCTCCGGATCAATATGAGTTCATGTTTAGAATTTATAAGAATTTTCTTGTAATCTTCAGCGAATCCCAATAAATATTTCAGAGGCACACAATAGTTGAACAGCCCATTGGCTGGTATAACGGATGAATCTGGCGACCAGCTGCCATTGAGTAGTATCCTGCTTACATTTGCATTTAGTGATATGTAGTTTTTTAATGTTGTCGCAATCCCCAGATTTCTTGTACGGTCGATTTCCACTGCATTCAGTTCATAGCGTATTTCCTCAAAAAGAAATTGTAGAGCGTTGTTAGCTAATTTTGCAGTTGCTGAAACGGTTCCATCCAGCTTTGTTAGCGACCCCTCAATGTAAAGAAAACTCCTGCTGGGTAGAAGATTCAAGTCCTGATGTTGTTATCAAAGAAAGCGTCTGGTGCAATATCTAGTATTCCTTTATTCATTTTTTCAGCGTTAAGCCTATCGATTGTAAATATGCTGTATTTGTAGGTGGTAATGTAGGTCATGACCGCTTCAAGGTTGTCCGCTGACTAATGATCTTGTCTGCTCCGAACTCGTATTTATCATTATTGTATATCAACATGCTGTGGCTTCAAATGTAACCTGATGGTTATAGTCTCTCCTCTGAAGTTGATTAAGTCACCGTCTTGGTCAAGGAGCTTCAATGTTAGAGAACTTATACGTTTGGTGTTCACAGGCAAATAGATTACATTTTTGGGTACCTCCACTATTTTGCACCCAGGCCCCACGTTCGGTGAAAACTCGTGGAGAGTGTGTACTTGTGTGTTGTTGAAGAATGATCCTGATGTAATATTACATTCGATGCGTATAGTATTTACTTTAATGATGTTGACTGGCAACTCTGATGTATGCACTATATTACCAGATAAGTTTCTTTTACTGAATCCTAGCAGAGGAGCTATGGATCTCTGTTTTTCAAAATGTATTTCTTCAGTTGCCTTAACTTCACTCTTCAATGTATTATTGTTAGCTTTTATCGTAACCTTTATCCTTTTCACTTCTTTATCCAAGTATCCTTGTACATATTTTGCTATATCATCAATCTCATAGGATCCAACAGGTATCTCAACAACCTCATTCCCTACATGAACCAGATTATTGCTCACATCAATATTTGGTATAGAGTTGTATGTTTGAAAATCAATTAATCCACAAACATAATCCGTTGCTAGCTCCAGCGGAGGAAAGTACTCAGCAGTGAGTAGAGATGAATTTCCCGTGAGAGTAAGTGTTAATGACATGGCGGTTGATAATAAACTGTCTCAATTTCAATATAAATACATTTAATGGCTATAACAATTATATAAAAACTCTAAACATAAGTGACCGCAAATTACTACATCATAGTTCTGATATGAACTGTAGTTGTACGATATATTACTACCCAAGTTGTTTATGATCTCCCTTGGTGGTTGGAGATTACCAAAGCTGTCAAAGTATTCCATGTTATCACCTTTCTTGTGGTACGCTACCCAGTGTGTACCTGCTCCAGTTGAGATGTCCAAGTTAACAATTCCGCTTTCTCGCTTCCATGGCTTTTTATGTAGATTATCACGCATAAATACTCCTCTGAAGTGGGGCAAGTGTGTGGTATACTTGTGAAGATCCAACTCGTTTAGCGGTCTTTTGGTTAGCGTCTTTAATAGTATTTTGCTTGAGGTTGTAGATAGAGTCCAAGTCCTTTTCTGTATGGCTTCAAGAACAGCCCGTTTCCATCTTTACCAACCGCCATAGTTTCCATTGCTTGGTTATGACGTTTGCTTTCTTCCAATTTTGCCTTTGCCGCACTGGTATCATTTACTGCTTTAGCTATGCCTGCTGCACCTCCCGATAGTGCTCCCAATGCTGAAAGCCCAGCAAACAACGGGATGAGGAACGGAAGTGCCCCACCAACCTTTGGTACAGGTATCACTCGTGGAGTTTTAATTGATTTCTTCTTTCTTTTCACAATATTTTTAGCTGCACTAAGAGCTATTTTTGTAGCAGTTTTAATTGATTTCTTCTTTCTTTTCACAATATTTTTAGCTGCACTAAGAGCTATTTTTGTAGCTTCCATCAACTCTTTTGGTTTTTTGATTTTTAAAATCTTACGTGCATTTCGTGCTGCTTCTCGGAATGTGGGTTGGCGTTTATTTTTAGCCTTAAGACCCATACCTAGCTTAATTTTAGCCTTCATTGCGTTTGTTATAAGCCAGGCATTGGCACGTTCACTCAAATTTGCATCTGTAGATTTTGCACGCTGCCAAGCTTTTTCAGCTAATATTTTATCAGCTATATGTCGATCACTTGTATCTTTATGTCGTGAGTATGCTATACCATGTTCCTTGCAGACTGCATCCAGTGGATTAATGCCCGGATCTCCTCTCGCCAATCTTTGTTGTAACTTTGTTCCTGGTCCACAGTACTGGTATCCTGGTAGATGTAATTCTACAGGTAATTTGTTGATGATTGAATTTAGTAGTCCTCTTCCCCCTTTCAAAGATTTTCTGGAGCGTTTCGATTTGTGATCCGACATCTTATAAGGTTCCGATGATACTGTTGAAATGTAATATAAACAGGTGTACTTATATGAATCCCGTTAGTCTTCCATATGCGGTTCATTAAACAACAACAAGCTTTTCCTGCTCGAAATGCTGATGTAGCTGTTATGAAGGTGAAAAAGAAACATGGCCCCTATTGCCTAATAGTATAAGGAGCATCATTGTTGGACCATCGAATTGTGGAAAAACTAATGTTATGATAAGTTTGCTGGAACATCCCAATGGTCTCAGATATGAAAATATTTACATATATTCCAAATCCTTACATCAACCAAAGTATGAATACTTGAAGCGAGTGATGACTTCCATATCAGGATTGGGGTATTATACATTCTCAAACAACTGCGACGTTCTACCACCAGAGGAAGCCAAATCACATTCAGTGTTTATTTTCGATGATGTAGCATGTGAAAAGCAAGATAATGTGCGATCCTATTTTTGCATGGGTCGTCACGAAGATATAGACAGCTTCTATCTCTGTCAAACATATACGCATATACCTGGTGTTCACCTGTTAACAGAGCTGTTTGAAAAGCTGTTAAGCTGTTATCAGAGCTATTTGGAAAGCTGTTAAGCTGTTATCAGAGCTGTTTGGAAAGCTGTTTACCTGTTATTTGAAAAGCCGTTATTCAGTTAATATCGAAGATGAATCAAAATCTTTTAAAAGAAATCATCAAGACAAGGAATGCAGTGCGAAGGAAATTTAAAGCTCTAAAGACGGGAAGGATTGAAGCAGAAGCTCAACTTGAAGAAACTTTCAAGCCAATCACCAAACCCTTAAAAGAGTTTGTTACCAGAGTCAAAAACGAGCCACTAGTCAAATTGGAGCCAAAAGAAGAAGAAGAAGACAACGAAATTGTGGAACCTTTCACTCCTCCAAAACGAAAATATGTGAAAATGGAGGCTAGTAGCACACCTATAAATTATGGAGATTATTCCTTAACATCTGAAGAAGAATTCGCAACACCTAAACATTCAAGAACATTGACAGGAAGGTCTCCTGTCACCTCCCCCGATACGTCTGGATACATAGTTTCAAACTATTTAAAGCTATTCACTGATAATAACCCTAAAATTGATCCAACCTGTGGAGTTTACTATGACGACAACGCGTGGAGAATCGGTAATTCAACGTTTGATGTTGATGATGTAGGAAATATTGTTATCAAGGGGAAGAGCTATAAAACAACTTTGGGGTTATGTGAGCTGCTATTTATGAAGGATCCTGTAAAAAGCCTATATACTAAAGAGGATTTAACTAATTATGGATCTATTTTGAGAGATACCAATGCATATAAACGTGACTATGCTGAAGATTGACAAATAAAAGGCACTAGAGCGGCTAAGTGTAAAGCTATAATCAGTAAACTTATACAGCATAAAGGCATGGGACTAATGCGTCTGCCTAAAGAAAACATTGATCACATTTACTGGGATGATCCAAATGAATTAGTTAATAGACTGCGCCTTCTAATGGCATCAAAGCAGGCTGGAAACACCAGTCACAACAATGAAATTGTATCTATCCTGGAGGAGTTGCGAGAAGCAGATATTATAGTTTAAATACTACTCCATTACCATACTTCTTCATAATCTACAGATGATCGTTGACAAGTTTGGACGTTTCTCTAAGCGAGGATATCTTGGAAAAGCAGGTGAGCGTGGGCCAACAGGAGCTCAGGGGTCAGCCGGTAAACAAGGAACTCAAGGACCAGATGGTAAACAAGGAGCCCAGGGTCCAGCTGGTGAACAAGGAGAGCAGGGTATTGGATTTAATTTAACGATAAACGGAGACTACGATCTAAACTCAAAGTGTATAAAACGACTTGGTGACCCCCTTGAAAATGATGATGCTGCTACCAAAGACTATGTTGACAAGAAAATTAAAATAAGTGTGGAAGAAATAAGAAAAACTATTAATATAGAGGTGACAAATTTAACGCTATATATCAATGATGAAATCGCGAAGATCGAAAACTATCTATTTACTTCAGTAATAAATAAGAAAGACTTGACACAAAAGATGGTGTATATGAGTAAAAACTCTTGAGAAATCTGTTTCATTTATAATTATGATGAGTAAGAGACAAGTGGTAAATGAGCTGCATAAACCAGCGAGAAAAAATTGTAAACGACGTCGTGTGATTATCAAAGCACTAGATGACTTGTGGCAGGCAGACTTGGTTGAAATGGATCCCTACAAGTATGTGAACAAGGGTTTCCGCTATCTGCTGACAGTAATTGATACCTTCTCCAAATATGCATGGGCAATTCCAATTAAAAGAAAAACTGGTGTAGATGTAAGAGATGCCATGCAATCTATATTAAGCGAGGGACGAATACCTAAAAACCTGCAGACTGATGATGGATAGGAATTCTACAACAACCTCTATAAAAATCTAATGCTGAAGCATGCAATTAATCATTACTCTACGTACAGTTTCCTCAAAGCATCAATTGTGGAACGATTTAACCGAACTCTGAAGGGTGTGATGTGGAAGGAGTTCAGCTATAATGGAACTTATCAGTGGATTGGTATGGTAAAGAAACTGCTCACTGAATACAATTCAAGAATACATCGAACTACAAAAATGAGACCACGTGATATCAACGCCGTCAACGGGAAACAACTGCTTTCAACTGATTACAGTCATATAATTGTTGTTCCTGCAAAGTATAAAGTTGGAGATCTTGTACGCATCAGCAAATACAAGCATATATTTGAGAAAGGCTATACACCAAACTGGACAGCTGAGATTTTTAAAATTATTAAAGTTCAAAATACAAACCCCATCACATATCGGCTGGAAGATTATCAAGGAAATCCAATCACAGGAGGCTTTTATGAATTGGAGCTGCTAAAAGTTAAACAATCAAACCTATATCTTGTAGAGAAAATCTTAAAGAAGAGTGGAGATAAAGCTTACGTTAAATGGCTCGGATTTTCATCAAAACACAATTCTTGGATTAATAACAAAGATGTTTTATAATATCTTGAAGAAACATTTAATAATTTAAAATAATTATAATAATACATGTAGTTATAATGCAAATTACTTTAATAAATAAAACTAAAACTATAATACATTTATTATTTACACTAGACTTAGATACTGTCTGCGGTTGCCACTTGTTGATCTGATGAAATGGAGTAATGCCCCCATGGTAGAGTATCCGTCGTTCCGCTCATAATATGTCGCTTATTATCATAAGGACTCAGTGCGATCTTCTTTTGACTGACAGTGTACACGCTGTGGTTATGGGATCGTATGGAGCTCTGATTAGCAGTTAATATTCGCTTGTTATTTAAGCATTCGACGTAGTCTTCGATATTGATATGCCTCTGGACTACATTAGCCTTTACTCGTTTCGCTTTTTTTACAGTTTTACCAGCGTTTATACGCAGACTGTACATTTTTGAGCGCAAGCCTACAAATTCGCTCATGATTTTCAGCTCATCCTTCATTAGCCCAGGAACCTTTTTATTCATGAGCGGTAAATTGAATTCATTATCTTCTGGGTAATCACTTGTATCAAATTTGTTTATATTTTCAGCCATAAACTCATATGCATTTTTCTCTTCAAGTGCATATATTAGAGAATCTGTATCAGTATACATGACTTTACATTTATCTCCATACTCACGGCTTATTGAATAATATTTTGAGTCGCCTTAATTCCACAGCAACTAAATTCTCATCAAATATCGTTGCACTGTGGAAGTTGGGTGCCGCAATCCGAGCTTTTGCACCATAGCGACCTTCCCACTTTACGCAAAGCTTGATATCGCTATACTTGCGTACATTTTCCATGGTCTAACCAAAAGCTGCATTATTCATCTTTTTATAGCTGTCCTTCTCATGAACGCTTGTAGCCTGCATCCGTTTGGTAGTATTTAAGTCAATATATGGTTTAAGCTAATATGATTGGTCGAATTGAAGAACCCGGTGCACTTTTTTCAGGATGAGTCCATGTGATAAGCATTACTTCAAGTTTCGATAGTGTATAACATATTTAATTTTTGGATGTAATGTTGTCAGAAGCTTTTCTAATTTCGCTCCAGGTGGTGCTGCATGCTCAGAGCAAAACGGTAAAACCTTATGTTTATCATGTAGATGTTGAGGATAATCCAAGTCGACTTCGAATATGTATCCAGTTGGAGAATCATCAGGAATTTCGGAAACGTCAATATTGGGAACATCAACCCATTTGAATCCTCCGGTTGGTAAATGCTGAGACATGGCCCATCCACAAAGGTTATTCACATCATAATACATCAAGTATTTCTCTTTCTCCTCAGGCTTAAAATCATCCATATATTTATTATTTGCTTTACTATATCTGTTCGAACATTGACTTATACCACCTCGAATGCCTCTCTCTATGAATAGCAGTAAATCTACGTCGGTTATCAGCTCTAATTTCACATTAGTGTATTTTAGCATAGCATCCCATGTTAGGCCCGGCTTGGTGTAATAATGTGCTGGATCTAAATTGTATGTCTTCATACACACTTCCCGAAAGTTCTCAAACACATCGGCCAATAGAAGAACATCAGTCTTAACTTATAGATCTCAATATTCACCAAGTGTTTGCATTTCAAATTTTTGCCAGACCTCTTCAGCATGATTGTAGTCCTCAGGAGATATAGCACTGTCAATCAGTTTATAGTAGAACGCTTCCTGTGTTGGCAAGTACCGGAAATCCAATTTATCCCATTCATCAATAAAATCATATGGGAAGACAGCTTTGCGCGTAAGAAGTTAGATAGTGTCATCATCCAATCCCTGCCATACTGATCTTGTAGTGTTTAATTTATCCATCGGCAGTAATGATGATAGCTTATCTAAAGATTCAGCCATAAAACGGAAGGAATCGATGAATCTGAATTTTATGTAGCTGCCGTCCATATGCTTGGTGAACGAGATATATCTTTCCTTGTTAATTGGTAAGAGATCAACTTTCCTGGAAAAGATGTAGCTATATCCTTAATAATGAAGTGGGCATCATATCCAGATAAATTGCGAAAAATTACTGGAACTATGGAGCAATCTTGGTACATCAGATTGCATGCATTGTGCGTTGGCCCTCGGTATTTTCCTGTTAACTGTTGACAGGATTCTTATGGTTATAATTCTTATATTCCAACCATTTCTTTTCCTCTGAGGGAAACATAATCCTACAATCGTTTTGTTTCTCACATTCGGGAGTGTGTGATGTTAATTTTTCTTCAGAGTAAAAGAAGAGGAAACATCTGTCGCATATATACTTTCTACCATTATGTTTTGAAGTTTCCTTTGATATGAGTCGAGAAAGATCTTTAATCGAGCAGAAATGATATCTGCTGGCATCATCATCATCATCATCCATATGATCATCATCCTGGTCATAGTTATCTTGTAACATTAAGAGATTTACATGTCGCTCCATCCTGTGTTTCGTAAGTCTAACTGGAACCGTGGTGAAGAAACGCTCTTTCTCTAGGATGAATACGTTTACTGATATCTCGTTCTGGTCTTCAAATTGTGTAATTTGCTTAAGCTTCATGGGAAATGTTATTCCAGTTAAATTTAGCACAGTAGAATAATGTGGATATGATGAGATCCTATTGGTGTTAATATTTGCAGGATATAGCGCTGATGTTACGGCCCACGCGAAGCATGCTACATCATTATTTTTCAAATTATTGCAAGCTTGCTTTAAAGCAATCTCCTTTGGTAGAGTTATATACGAAGATCCTCGAAGCTGTTCAAACTTGTTGATGTGTACTGCTAGATGTATTATAGAGTGCAGTTCCCAGCCACTGTCTTTTTCCTGGAATTCTTCCAGCTGAGTATGTATTGGATCCAAAATGTTTGATTTAAACCACTCCTCTAAATTATCATCTGCACGAATTGGAGCAGTTCTTGCTTGGAAATATTTAATGTCTTTTATGTTTTCATTGTCAGCACTTTGTTTAATAAATTAACCGCATAACGTCGTAGAAACTTTAATATTAAAATAATGTTTTAAGGTATTTTTAACATGACGCGTAAATAATTTGGCGGCGTCTTGCATAAATAGCTTCGGATCGATATGTTTTAAATTTGCAATAACACCTTGTCGAATTCTGTCTGCAAACGCCGTCTTTACTTCCACCCACTTTACAAAATCACTTCTTCTTACGCGAGTAATTCCTCCACCTCGACGGGGAGTTCTCAATAGTGCTCTCAATGATTTAATTTGCTCGAGACAGCTCTCAAAATGTCGTTTCCTAGCACTCTTATCTTATTGCACTTCAGAAATGCAACTTGAAATTTATGCATGTTTCTGTTGCACTTTTTAACAATATAGTCTTTATTCACTGAATTTTTTAAACACTCCATCACATCTTTTCGCAAATTTTCAATTATTGAAAAACTTTTATTTACTAACACCGAAGACATTTTTAATTTTTTTATATTTTAAACTAACACTGAGACTTACTGAAACTGAATGATGGCTCCTAGCGGTTTGCTTGCGCTTTTATAGGAACACCTCGCTGTTTACTTTATACGAGTTTGTTTACAGGAAGTGAAGTGGTATCAAATTACGTGAGGATGGCTCATTCGATTAAATTTGTTTACACAGGTGTGCATGACTCATTCAGCGAATTTGTTTACAGGAAGTGAAGTGATATCAAATTACGTGAGGATGGCTCATTCGATTAAATTTGTTTACACTCATTCAGCTTAAATGCGAATTTGTAAACAGGAAGTGGGGTGATAAGAAATTACATGAGGATGACTTTATTCAGCTGCGCGGATTGGTTACAACAGGATTAAACTTGTTTTGAAAGATTGGCTATAAATTAAGGAGCTGAATCAGATTCACTATCAGTTTCATTCCGGAGTTCAAACAAATAGGAAGCAAGGAGAAAATAGTAATAATGTCAAACGCTATGGATGAACTAAAGAAGTTGGAGCAGTACCAACCGTCCCTGAAGACGTGCCAAATGGAGTTGGATTCTTGGACCGAGAAAGTGTACAACTACATTTGGAGCTCGTGTGGTTCTGGATTTGGAGAATTATCAAATATTTCTTCCTTCACGATACAACACAATTTCGGACGATACTTTGAGTAAAATAAATGTACAGGGAGATTTCTCAGTGATTAACAGAGGACCAATCGGGCGATCATATAAAATTGAATTTATTCAAAATGATATTAATCTGTATCCAATTATTTATTATAACCGTTGAATAATAAAAAGGGAATAATGTGAAAATAGTTGTTTTAATTAGTTGTGATAATGAAGGTCAAGTTTAGTACTGCTGCTCCACAAATTTATATGATTGATTATGAACCCAGAAAAGGACCATGGGAGACATATGCTCTGGATCGCTTTAGCTTCCAAGATAGGATTAATAGAACTTCACATATATTGTTGTCAATTTTGGATATGAAGCACAGAGAAAAAGTTTATAATATAAGATTTAATGATGCGAATAAATAAGAAACAATTTTTCATACAACTAATGACTTTTCAATACACACTCCTAGATACAAAAACCATTGTTTACTTTACTTGGCGGTATCAAATTACCAGCCACCTGTCCACCGAGGCTTTGATTTCCACTACTTCTTACAAGCAGCCGTGATCTATTTTTAGATATCATGATCACTCTCGGCCTTTCAATCCGCAGTTGTTGTTTTTTTCAGCAAAAGAAATTTTCAATTATAACTAGTCATCTAAGACAACATATCAGTTGTTGTTTTTTTTCAGCTATTGAGAATCTTTCATAAATTTGTTTACTTTACTCGGCTCTACGAGAATTTTGTTTACATTATTCGACTGCACGAATTGTTTATGCAATGAATAAAATTAGAAGCATTACACCTGAAGATAAAAAATTAGGCTATTTCATATCTACCTACGTTAATTGTTGTTGTTGTTAATTTAAAAACATGGTACTGAATTTTGCCTGGTAGAAAATCTCTTAGTATGTCATAGAGTGTGTGTATGTGTGTGCGTGTGTGAGAGGTGTGTGTGTGTCCGTGTGTGGGTGTGTGAATATCCCCAATTTGTTTACTTTACTCGGCTGCGATTTTGTTTACATTATTCGGAATTTCATTATCGGCCTGAAGATGGACATATCCAAGTCAACATACCTACCTACATTGATTGATGTATCCTCCTAAAAGAAAACTTCAAGATGATGTCACATTTCCAGTACAAAAGCGACTTCAGCCCCCCCCCCCTCCCCAGAACCCGCAGTGATCCACCAAAATAGTTGGAATTTTCCGGACACTTTTTGTATGGAAAAAGTGATCTGGTGCTCTCATAGCTATACTTCTACAAATGCATTGTTTTTGCGTGAGTTCAACCAACAGAAAGAAGCCAGCACATCTGGGAGTTAGGCGCCAAATGTATACCTGTCAAATATCGACATCTGGATAATGACATCCAAACATTTTTAATACAATGGTTGATTAAATGGACGAAGAAAAACAAGGAGACTCCACCGATACTTTTTTCAAGTCTTTGGAAACCTCGGTAAATAAATTATATGTAGGTATCGCAATTATATTTTATATATTTACAAGCGAAAAGAATGATTTTTGAGAATTTTGAGCCGAATAAATACAATAAAGACTAAATGTAATTTCTATAGATTTTTATTTTGAATTAAATAACTGGATAGCGTCTCTAGGAGACGAAGGGACTTACGAGAAGCATTTTCACTATGCTTACTCGCGCGCTAAGTAAACTCTGAGATTCATTCCGCCATGCTCATGGGACAATTTCTTCATTAACGGCTCTATACGGTTAGTTTTCTTCACAATATCATGAAGAATTCAGCATGAGATAATTTTAAAGGACTCAGGCAGCCTTAAAATTTCATCCACGTTCGAAGGTATGCAGTGTATATATTCCGGGCCACTCGCCATCTAGATGTCATTATTCCATACGCATTTTCTTTCATCATCCGAACTCGGGATATGCGGTTGTTAAAGTGCTCCTGTTCAGTAATCAAACTTTTACCTAGAATATTAACAGAAATGTTATATTAAGCATGGAAGCTTTCCGAGATAAAAACGCATCAGATTATGTCGCAAAGGAAATGCAGCATCTCCCAAGAAAAAGTACGGAAAACTTACAGTCAAATTTGGCAGCTCATGTGCATTTGGAATGGGTAACTGATCCTTAATAAGTTGTTGCCCGAAAATGCTCCCTTGGAAAAAACCTTCATCAGTTTGAGTACGACCCAATATCCACCAATTTGAAGCAATAGATCGCATCACAAACAGCAAATAGAACAACCCCATGGCATGACATTTTATACCATTCTTATATACATACATCTTTGCAAATATCGACAATTCCATTTTGAGCTTCGCCCAATGTTTAAATTCCAAAATTTATGCCATTTATTATATTTTAATGTTGGTTATTGAAATTGGTTCCAGAATAGATTGCTTCTTTAAACGCTTACGCAATTTATTTAATAAAGCACCAAATCGTCGAAAGTCATTCTTATAACTTTGAAGAACATTTCGGGGTCTTTTCTCTCATCACTTTGATAGAATTCTTTAAAAAATCGACGATTCTTATTTATATCACGTACCCACCACCTTAATTTTGCGTTTTACTTTTCAGATGTTGTAACTTAAGCTGGAGTTAGATCGAAAATTTCAAACACGTGACCAGGCCCACTACTATCTCTTGACTACTTGTTTTCTGTTGTAAAAACATATATTATATTTCTTGTGTTAACATTAATAAAAAGTATATTCATATGTAGCATATGTAGCATGTGGTATGTTAACGTGCAAAAATTTACACCGAACAAAACATTGTAAAGCTGGAAAAAAATCCCAACAGAAGCGTAATCCATAGGCACGAATTTGGAATCTCTGGAGAGAACTGCTGGGTACTGCGAACTACCATCGCATAACACGCGTTGACAAGTAATATCGAATGTACGCTTGCTGTATAGGGAGTGTTAGATGACCACCGCCCGCGACGCTCGCGGCACAAAAATCAGACGAATTTTGACCTTTCGTCATGTTGAATTTAACCTAACAGGAAATTGTTCTGCTGCCTGGTTTGTTTTAGATTTTTTTTTTCTGAAGGCAAAAACGGAAATTGAGAAATGTTTATTGTGTAATTTGCATAAATGTGAGCTAATTTATAACAAAAAAATTAAAATCAAATTTGGCGAAACTCAAATATCAACGCGTTCAATCTGACAGCATGTTTTTTCCAACTCGTTGTACACGACGCTAGCCTAACGTCTACAATTTCAATCAAACTCTGCCTTTAAGGTAAGCCGCTTAGGCTATAATGCTAAATATTAACAATTTTCTGAATTTTTCCATATGACACTTCAATTGGCAGAACAGCTGTTTGCAATGCGCCATTGTCGCCAACAATGGTGTGCCACTCTGATCGTGTTTTGGCCTAAGACTACCGAGGAGGTCAACTCCACCTATATGCTTATTACATGTCTTGACTATATAGTAGGGCAATCACCATTCGCATATTTACACTCTGTTTAATGATATGAGACAACAGGATTTTTCCCATGGTGAAACAAACGAAGCAAGTTTGTTATTTCTCCGCGTCAAAGCTGAAATATCAACACCTTAGCAATGAAGTATGTTGATTTTGCACTTAATTCAATATTTCCACAGAAGTTTCTTATATTGCTCTCTAACTCTTGTAATTCTCGATATTTTTGCATAGATTTGGTCTTCTGAATGCAAGCCATCAGAATCAATCGTGAAAATTTTGCGTAACTTTATAATTAGCATAATAATCAATAATGAATAATTTCATTCAAATTGCCTCACTATTTATCAATATTTCGACCTCTTCAAACTCATCATCACTTTCGTTTGAATTTTCCATAATTTTGTTTATTTCTTCAAATCGTATTTCCGCCATAATACATAAATTTAGTGCATATATGCATCATACCTATCAATTCAGTTTTTCACTTTTTTTTATGTTATAAGTATGTTATATGTGTATAAAGTACATTTATGAACTAATATCGTAATGACCAATTTACTTAGACGTGAAGAGCTAGCAAGAGCATGATGCATGTATGTGTCATTATCTAATAAGGGCATATTTACTATAATTCGATGTGTGTGGGCAATTCTTTTATTAATCACGTTTAACTGGAATAAATATAATTCTTAACATTTATTCATTCATATAAATTCATTTTAAGCATTCCTGCCCAGCACATATGTGACATGTTAACCCATACCCCAGACCTCATCTAAAACTGTAACCACAATAATAAAACGGAACAATCTACAATTTCCCACAGTATTTAAATAAAATAAAAAAACCTCAAAAAAGAAATTTAAAATAGAGGTTGAAAATAGAATACTAGTAAGTTTTATTTAGGCAATATTCACATATAGGTATGTATGTACCTACCTTTCCATTTAATTCGATCAAATCAGAACTTTTTAAATAATTTCTCATTTATTATTGGTAGATAGTAGTTATATAATCCTCATCCAGACCATTTATTTGAAAGCAAGTTAAACCGCAAATAGAAGTCATGAAACAATACCACCTCTTCCTCCATATATATAGTGATTCAGTGAGGTAATGTCCAATTACCTAGCGTAGATTAGCAAATTTTAATTAACTTTTATTGATACGCACATCTCGATATGGACGATTTGTATTAGGTAAACAAAATTGTTGATTGAGCCTTTGACCACATAATATAGCTCATTCTGAGGACATTTGAGTTGTGGTGGCTTCAAATATTTGGTTATATGCAAATGGATTACCCACTGAAGGCTATTCTAGTCATGGGGTTATATAAATGAACATTTACTAAATATACATATATACAGGAAAAAACTGAAATTTGCGTTCAAGTAAATCTAAATTAACCAATTTTATTTCGCTACCCTTACATAGAGCTCCGGGCAATATTATTTGCCCACAATTTATTAACAGAAATCTATTTAAAATCTCAGATATTTTATTGCGTAACTATTATATAATATCGTCTTCCTTTGCTGAATATTGTTCCTTGTAATGTCTTTTTCTAGGCCGAATGGTTTACTCGGGCCCCAATACTTTCGGTGGACGGTCGGCAGCAAAACATCGTGATTTGTTGCAGGGTAGCTTCAGTTGAGTAAAGAGTCCAAATCACAATAGCAGGGATGAGTTCAATTTATTGATTTAATGCTTACGTCCCTAAGATACCCGTAAATGCAAAATGTTTCAATTAAAGCTTAGAATCATCAAATCTAGCAGAGATGTACGACAGGATAGCTTCCCGTTACACTCGTTCTGTCTAGTGGATTCCGTTGTTCACGTATTACTACTAGATATCTTTTTAAAACATCTAGTTATCATGTCTGTTGTTGTCGATCATAAAGTTGCATAAAAAGTGGACATTACCCTTTATACCTTTCCCTCCTGAGAAAAATGAGTTCTTTGATTTCCATGGCATTTCATATACTGCTCTGAGAGAAAAATATCGAAAAATTTGTAACCAGCCCAGATGTTACAGGCGTAAACGTTTTACTAAGGAAGTTATATAATGTGATGTAACAGTATATAAACTTATCTAGTAGTGATTATTTACATAAAAATAGTTTAGTATAAAAAAATTATATCTGCGAACATTAACAAAACCAAATTACATTTCATTTTAGAAAATACATTAAAGTACATAGAAAAGCATTAATTTATGTCAAACTTAACAAACTAAAAACTAAAACTATGTAATAGGAAATCATAATTGGAAAACTACTCTTTAAGTCCTTTTCCAAATGAAATTCCCTAAACTATGCTTGCTCTTGGAAATACACAAATATACGTTGCATTTTTCACAGCGATTGCGTGTACGACTATTACAAGATGGCAGGCGCCTTATGTTAGCCGCGTTAAGTTACCAGTGAATGTGTAGTGGCTAAAATGGTGTAGTCTTATATCACCACCGGGAGCAGAGAATAATGGTTTGTGTTCGAATTTTCAGGAAAATTATCTGAATCTTTGAGTTTATCTGATCCTGCTGGACTTTTTTCCAATTTTGGGGAAGCTGCCACTAGAAACACTGCCTTGCGTCCTAGACGAAACTGCAGAAGATCGGTGTATATTTTTCTTCCTTGCCTTTTCAATACTCCATCGAGGAATACACAACAGCTGAATCAAAGAAGTGAAACGCCATTATCAAAGTCCATATCTTTGATTTTAACCATGTCCGGTAGCATTCCATACATTGGTCATTCATGCCAACGCCTCCCATATGATTATTTTATTTTCTAATTATTTGTGGACATGGTATATTCCTAAGCAGTTTGTTTTTCTTTGTCCATCTCCGAACGCTTGCTATTGGCTCTTTCCATAAAACGGAGATGAAAAACATTGTCCTTTGTTTCTCTCCTTTTAATAATGGCAACTTTTTCATCATTCGCCATGAGCTCTTACATTCCTCCCTGCAACCATGGAGCATCCTTGAAGAAAGTTGTGTTTTTAATTCAGTTGGCCATATTATTTCCGATTCCATAATAATTTTGGCTTAAAAGTTTCAGCATTAGGGGAATAGTTGTAAAATAATCTATCGATATACAGAAAACTCTTCGGAGGGATGGTTTTAACAAGATGTAATACGACATTCGGACCAAGCCCTCATCCACTATCTTCAATATTGCTCTTTTTATTTTGGTAGACCTTGAAGTCTACTACAATCACTGCCGATATGGTAACTACCAAGTTTTTGATCCCTGTAGGTCTGAGTTTGTTGGGATCGTAGCTTCTTGCTGGGCATCTTCCATTAAAGGGCATCATTTGCTGAACGATTGAATAATGTCCAATATTTCGAGCAATCTAACGGCATACATCATCATTGATTGGTTATAGTTTCCAAAAAATATTTTCCTTGTCTGGATCACAGTTAATATCAACACAATACCGACAAGATCGTAAAAGGTATATCCTGTCTCTTGAAAAGCATTATCGAAAAAAATATTGCTTACTTTCTCGGCCCCGTTCTTCCATGCTTGCTATTGCTATACCTCCTATCAATGCATCTCTAAACTTTTGATTGAGAAAAACTATCCATATAATTTACAAAAGCACCATTCTCAGAAACGGTTGTTAGGGAAAGAAGGAAAAGGGTTATTATTAGAAAGGCGGATGAGGTGAATGTGAGAGCTAGTCTCGGACGTGGGAAGGAGTGCCGGTTTTTAAAGGACAACTCAGTTTTTTAAAAATTCAAATATAAAATTTTATTAAATTTCAATAGCTTAAAATGAAATATCACAATAATTCATTTAAAAGAGAAATTCAAAAACTACAAACTACTATACAATTCAATAAACTTCAAGCAAAAAATAAAAGTAATAAAAAAAAATAATAAAAACGACAAATTAGAATTCAAATTAAAATTCAATGAGCTCCTGCTCAGGCGCTGCCAATTTTCTCCTCGTTCTGAAAAATGGAGAGAAGACTAGAATTATTATCTGTCATCAAAACACAGAAAAGGGGAAAATATTGATGCTGCTAGTGCGTGATGGCACAAGGGCAGCTAAATACCTCTGCTCGTACGTGAGGGCACAAGGAAGTAAAGTGCTATAATTGTTAAACGAGTCAGATTAGAGCGTGTGCAGAAGTGTAGCAATATGCTACTTTAAAAAATCACAGATTAATCTCTGCGTCAGAATTATTCTTCTGTAAATGTGTAGAGATGTAGCAGATTAATCTCTGCAGCTGAATTAGTCTTCTGCTTAGATGTGGATATTGAAGTTTAATCTCTGCGCAGAATTAAACTTCTGCTTAGGTGTGGGATGGAATTTTGCAGATTAATCACGGCTCAGAATTAAACTTCTGCTTAGGTGTGGGATGACATATTGCAGATTAATCTCTGCGCAGAATTAAACTTCTGCTTAAGTGTGCGGCGGAATTTTGGATATGATAGGATTTTCAGATTATTCTCTGAAATATAGAATTATTCTTCTCTTTTGGAGGTTGGGAATGATATTCTTGTTAATCGGATTATTCTCCGAATCAGATGAGCTCTGAACCAGGAATGATTTTCTGCTGTGCGGCTCGTCGGCTTTATATTGCCGCCGCATCCAGTTATGAGCTCTCGCCTCTCGGTGTTGCCCTAGCGACGTTTCTTGAATTTGATGACTGAGGCGAAAGCAAATTATTTGACGTAATGTCATGATGTGACATTACGAAATGTAAATATACGAGAGGGATGTACACTTTAGGTAAGTTGATAATACTTTTATAGAATTTTGTTATAAATAATCATAATTTTGTATGTTTTAGGTGTTGAATCTATTTACTGGAGTGTTTGGACGTCTCTAGATGAACGGAAGGAAGTTCGCAACTATTAGATAAGTAGTTTTTTGTTGATTTCATTCAGACTTTGGTTCTTTGTGTTTCCTTTTTACCTTTTCTTTAGGAGAAAGTATTTCATAGTGGGAAGGATTAGGAATGTGGATGGAATTTACAACGAGGGATCATCCTCCCGCCGCAAAAAAGGGACCAATTTTAGCAAGCAGTACAGGAAACATTGCAATATACTTGAAACATATTTACGTAAACATAACACACAAAAAAAAGAAATTTTAGTCTTTTCGTAATAAACTTACATTTTTTCTGGTGAAAGATATGTATTTTGTCTCCTTTCCTCTTCATTTTCAGAGTAATATTTCCAGGAAAACTCCAGTTGAAAAAGCTTGTTATGTTTCTGACTCTGTCCCAGGGCACTTCTGTAGTCTCCAATAATTTAAATATGATGGGAGTAGAGACTATTTTTCCTGCTAGGTCGTTTCGAATTCCTAGAATGCGGTTTTTAATTTCCACACTGATGAATGGCTGCCTCTGAACTTGCGTTGAAGAGGGATCCATATGTTGAGTTTTGGCTCTAATGGCGTCCTTTAGTGGTCGGTCGCTGACTTTGGTTGATGGCTCAACATTTGATGGAGGATCTTGGAATTCCTTCCAGGGAGTAATTGTAATATCCATAAGCGATTGAAGTCCATTCCCTTTTGGAGTTGATGTGTTGCCACTTGTTGCTGTAGCAGAATTGCTTGTAATGTTTGCGGCAGCCGTTGCCTTATCAAGATCTCCTGGTAGCCTTGGTAATCTTGTTGATGTTGCAGGTTTTCTTTTCGTCGTCTGTGACGTTATTGGGACGTGAGCTTCTAGGCTGCGTTTCTTTGGCCTTGGTTTTGCTCTTGGTCTGTTGATTTCAATATCCAACTCTGGCATGCTCAATGGCGTAGAGCGTGATAATGTAGGAATCCTTGGTCGAGTTGGTACCCGAGCTTCTGGCCGGTATTCTCTAGGCCTTGGTTTAAAATTGAGGTTGCCATGCTTTTCCGGTTCCTACAATCAGAATTTCTTGATTTTAGGCGATGCCAGCCTTGCCTCAAATGGCCTTGCCTTTCGCTTGATAGGCGATAAATGAGCGGGTGGTGGTCGCACGATCGCAGATTGGGGTCTGCGTGCCTTTTGCGGTGTTGGTGGCAGTGGGCTGATAGGCCTGATTGGCATGAAAGGAGCCAGTAATTCTGGTGGAGTAGGTGATAAACCAGCATCGACAGAGTCTAAAGACTCGGAATTGAAAATTTCCAATAACTCCTCCATGATGAATAAAGCAAATAATAAAATAAAAATAAATAAAGAAAAATAAAAACGACACCGAAAGCTACTGCGCGCACTTGTCACTGTTCAAAACTGAAGTGATTTTTGGCAGGTTTCGGAATCGTATCTATTCAAATGTAACGGGTGTTTTGATATTTAGTTTTGCCAAAAGGAATTTGATTTTGGTGGGAGTAATTGATGATTATCCTGAGATGGACAGTTTTTAGAGGTAGGACGGGTGAGAATAATATATTCATTTTGATTATTGGATGCGGAGGAAAGAGGTGTGATATCCTTTGCTGCAGTTCGTATTACTGGGGGAATATTATTCTCTTGCATTACTGATGCAGAATGAGAGATAGTCTTTGGATGATAGTGCGGCCATCTATTGGTGAGAGGTTGTTTTTCTCTATCATCTAGTTCTGTTTATATGTTATTAAATTGTAAAGTTGCTGACACTGAACGAGATGGCGGCACTATTATTCCATTTTTCCGTTTTGTGTTAATGGTGGAAAGAGTTGTTAAAGTGTAGTGCTTCCTTGCTTCACTTAGTGTATTTCTCCAGTTTTTTCTCTGAGTAATGTAGTGTAGAGGAGTATTATGATTCATGGTGGATATTCATATTTTGCGGGGGGTAGGAGTATTCTTGTACGAACTTGATGTTTTGGCGAACATATTGGCGTGGTGGAGTATTCCCAAACTCTCTTTAGTTTCTTATCCAACTTGGGGTTTGTCGTCGTATAGGTGGATAGCACAGTCGTCGTCGTGCTCTTTACTTCTGGTACTCCTCCGACCAGAATCCAGCCCAGTTCGGTGTTTTGGGCTATAGGTGTATTGCTGGATCCTCTTTTAATTCCATTTTTAATGATGGGAGCATAGATGTTTGCTCCGAGAAGAACATCGATTTCTCCTGGGATTGAGAACGTAGGATCTGCAAGCGGGAGATTGTTTATATGTATCCAATTTGACACTCCGATTGTCTGTGTAGGAAGCAGATCGGTTACTTTTTGGATTGTGAGCATGTTGCTGGCTATTTTAAAATTGTTTTGTAGGGAAGTAGGTACAGCTGTATTAGTGGGAGTTGAAACAAGTCCAATTAAGTCTTGGGTGGTTGGAGATCCTTTAAGCTGTAAGAGCTGTTGTGTATTCGAGTGATTTTACGAGTACCTTTCGGAGCCGCGGTGTGTAATTTTCACTATAATAGGCGAAGCTTGGTGTTTAAATAAAAGGCGAAGCCAAATGAGGCTTTGCACCAATTTATTTAATATACAACTTGTTGATAATAAATGGCGAAGCCAAATAAGGCTTTGCACCAATTTATTGAATATACAACTTGTTGATAATAAATGGCGAAGCCAAATAAGGCTTTGCACCAATTTATTTAATGTACGGCGTTAGTAAATGGCGAAGCCAACTCAGGCTTTGCACCAATTTAATTAATGTACAGCTGGTTGTTTAAGACTGAACTCATTTTCAACTTTATTCTTGCACTATATTTATATAAAAATTGTCTTACTCTAAGACTACTAATACTATTCAAATTAATATATGAAATACCTCTGACCCAGCACTTTGTTTATTTAACGTATAATTCATACAAAGTGTAAGTCGGAAGTATTTCATTAACAACTATTACTTAATTTTACTATTTACGGAAGTATGCAAGTCACGGCGCTCATTGCTTTTTATAAATTTATATGTATATCTTACCCAATCCATGTTGCGGGTTTTCAACTCATTGTTTATTTTAATTTCTTTCTTACTCGAATTACACTCAGTACTTTGCGGCTTATTACAAAAACAATTTAGTTACTTACAAACATATGTTCTACCTCTGGTGCAAGGTCGTCGTATTTCAACGTGCGAATTCTTGTGCGCAGTGGTATTATGACATCATTCACTGAAATAATTGAGGTAGATCAGTGATGATTATGATATAATTATGTATGTAAGTATACCGTTCGTTTTTACATGCAGTGGAAACTGATGTAGGTATGTAGGTATACCATGCCGTAAACTTTTTGTTTTATTTCCTGATCGGAATATGTGAAATGTTTACTTGCAATGTACTGATGTAGGTAGGTATGTATGCAATGAGTTGCTTCCGCAATAAAATTAATGTTTTTAGGTTTTATTTGGGATTTTACGTATGTAACAGAGCTTACAGACCTTTTCGGTCATAATAGACACTTGAGATCCAGACCCTATTAATTCTCGGAATGTCATTGTGATTCCGGATGGTGAGGTGACATTTATCAGAGCTGTAGAGAGGAGAGCTCTTTTCGTATTGGCGGTTAGAAAATTTTGAGCTTGTTGCTCGTCATTTCTACAAGCTAAGGCTGTGCTTGGTTCAGTCTCCATACTGGAATTTTGGGTGGTTTGATTAGGTGGTTCTCTCGTCGAACCGTTCTGCTCATAGTGAAGCAATGTGTTATGATTTTTGTTACAGTGGTAACACCTTTTATTGCTTGTGCAATTTAAGGTTAGGTCTCCCAACCACCTAAGCAAGTTTTGCATAAATGCTTACTTGTGACAACTTCATGTCGTTGTCGGGTGTTCATATTTCCAAAATTGGATTGCAAGAGGACCTTTTTGTAGGTATGTGCTTTGGTGTTGAGCTTTGGCTTCTATTCAAAAATCCATAAGCTGGTTTTGTTGAAAATGGTTTTCTCTGTGTAATGTTTGTAATGTTCGAAGATGTATTTCTATTTCCTATCATTTTCAGAGTTCGGAAGAGAGACTCTAAGAATTTTGGTAATGTGTTTAGCTTTGGTAAATCAGTGCTACTCTGTAAGCTCTGTTCCCATTGGTATGTAACTGGGTGTAGCTTTTGTACAGTCAAGTATATAATTATAGGATCCCAATTGTTCGTTTCTACACCTAAATTTTGTAATGATAATAGTGCCTCAGTTATATTGTCTAATTGCCTTTTGATACTTTCGGCAGTATCATGATTTGTGGTTGGGAGAGACAATAATTTTTTTAGTTGTACGTCGACTAGGATTCGCTTATTTGAGTAGTGTTCCTTTAGGAGTTGCCAAGCTGGTTTATAATTTGCGTCGTATATTTCATAATGCCTGTGCCATTTTTCAGCTTCTCCAATTAGATTAGTCTTTAAAAAATATAACTTGTCAACTTCTCTCAAATTATTGTTATTATGTATTACTGAATTAAATAGATCGTGAAGTGAGATCCATGTCCAATATTCACCTTTGAATATCGGCAGCTTGATTCTAGGAAGTCTTTCGCTATTGCATGACATTGTGCTAGCAGAATTTGTCTGTGTGTAAGGTGGATTTCTGACAATGGTGTTGGTGTTAATCTGTCTATGTCTTCTTCCATGCTTGCTCCTTTCTCAATGTAATATTCCTGCACCTCGCTAAATATCCCTTTGGTGAAATAATCTAGCTGACGATTATCTGTGTTCGCTCTTCTCTGTATAGACCTATGTCGAGTTTGGAATTTTTTCCAATACTCGGTGAACGTTTGTAGGCGTTTTTCTGTCGATTTGACAGTTTTCTTTTTTCCTTCTCTTTGATGCCTTTTAAACAATTCTTCCATTAAATCTTTGACTTTTTTTGGGACTGTACAAACTCTGACACAGACTCAATGGTTTCGTCACCAACGTCAGATGAAATGGATTCGCCATCTTTCGGCATTTTTAATCGAGAAGCTTCAATTATGTGATATTAAGGAATATATTCTAATTTTATATTTGACTGACTGAGTTATCCGGCTCGAAGGACCAATGTGAGAGCTAGTCTCGGACGTGGGAGGGAGTGCCGGTTTTTAAAAGACAACTCAGTTTTTTAAAATTCAAATATAAAATTTTACTAAATTTCAATAGCTTAAAACTAAATATCACAGTAATTCATTTAAAAGAGAAATTCAAAAACTACAAACTACTATACAATTCAATAAACTTCAAGCAAAAAATAAAACTAATAAAAAAAAATAATAAAAACGACAAATTAGAATTCAAATTAAAATTCAATGAGCTCCTGCTTTGGCGCTGCCTCGTTCTGAAAAAGGGAGAGAAGACTAGAATTATTATCTGTCATCAAAACACAGATAAAGGGATAATATTGATGCGGCTAGTGCGTTAGGGCACAAGGGCAGCTAAATGCCTCTGTTCGTACGTGAGGGCACAAGGATATAACGTGCTATAATTGTTAAACGAGTCAGATTAGTCTCTGACTGTATTTTGCGCATGCGCAGAAGTGTAACAATATACTACTGCGTCAGAATTATTCTTCTGTAAATGTGTAGAGATGTAGCAGATTAAACTCTGCAGCAGAGTTAGTCTTCTGCTTACATGTGGACAGGAGATATTGCAGATTAATCTCTGCGCTGAATTAAACTTCTGCTTAGGTGTGGGATGGAATTTTGCAGATTAATCTCTGCGCAGAATTAAACTTCTGCTTAATTGTGGGACGGAATTTTGAAAATGATAGGATTTTCAGGTTATTCTCTGAAATATAGAATTATTCTTCTATTTTGGAGGTTGGGAATGATATTCTTATTAATCGGATTATTCTCCGAATCAGATGAGCTCTGAACCAGGAATGATTTTCTGCTGCGACTCGTCGGTTTTATATTGCCGCCGCATCCAGTTATGAGCTCTCGCCTCTCGGTGTTGCCCTAGCGACGTTTGTTGAATTCAATGACTGAGGCGAAATCAAATGATTTGACGTAATGTCATGATGTGACATTACGAAATGTAAATATACGAGAGGGATGTACACTTTAGGTAATAATAATTTTGTATGTTTTAGGTGTTGAATGTTTTTGATGTCATTTAGACTTTGGTTCTTTGTGTTTCCTTTTTCCCTTTTCTTTAGGAGAAAGTATTTCATCGTGGGAAGGATTAGGAATGTTGATAGAATTTGCAACGAGGGATCATCATCATGTATGTGTGGCCTAAACAGTGAAGTTAAAATGCTAATTTTTGTAATAATTTACAGTAATTTACATTGAAAGTCCAAATCCGTATCAAGCGTTTCATGAATATCGTTGGTAACTTTCAGCAAAACTGTTTCACAGCTGTGTTTTCGACGAAAGCCAGATTGATAAGCACAGATTAACGGACGTTACCTACTTAAGATACTCGAACATCTGACTTGATAGGAGCTTCGACCAGGACTTCAGCTAAAAAAACAAATTAAGCTGATATGTCGGAAGTCAGAAATGTTAGTGAGGAGTCATTTTTAGCAATGGCTAAAGTAACTGCCCTTTTCCAGTTTGTTGGAATCTTTACCGTAGTTAAAGTATTAATAAAGATATGCTTGACAACAGGTAATATAGCAGGCAAAAGTAATTTCGGGAAAAGGAAAAGGATCGATTTAATGATTACAAATCTCTTAAGGA
Organism: Dioctria linearis; assembly: GCA_963930735.1. Taxonomy (NCBI): domain Eukaryota; kingdom Metazoa; phylum Arthropoda; class Insecta; order Diptera; family Asilidae; genus Dioctria; species Dioctria linearis. Next base: position 36,243,293 of record OZ005743.1, on the reverse strand, counting down.
TCTACACAGCCGAAGCTGCAACATTCACGTGATGGTGATTGAGTAGTATCACTGCTGAAGAGAAAGTTAAATATTCATTGAGATTTCCACCCCCTACACATTACGTTTATAATAATCTATGAATATTTCCTCATTATTATCATCGTCTATCTTAATTTCTTCAGAGTAATCTGACTAATTTTGAATAGTTTTACCCCAATTAATCGTGAATTTAATCCCTATTTCATTGAATTAAATGCTTACATATATACATAAATATATGTATATAATAAGTAATCAACAATAAAGGGATCTTACAAGCATACATATGTAACTACATATATCTGTAAGTACCCAGTTAAGTGAATCCATTTTACGTTCATGACAAGCTTTTTAATCCTCTACGGGGCTTATTAATTTTTCAAGCATCCTTCCTCGTTCATAAATAATTCGTTGCCTGCAAGTTAAATGAATCAGGAGGAGTCAATTATTGTGTAAGTTTAATGATTTTACATATTTTATAAGCCATATTTTTACCCTCCTCCCACCACACCTTATCATTATGCCATCATTCAAATCTTCTTATGATATTCATATCGTGTTGGAACATTTTTACAATTTAGTTATGAGACCGTCATCATCATGGCTTTGTAACCAGGCCCACTACTATCTCTTGAATACTTGTTTTCTGTTGTAAAAACATATATTATATTTCTTGTGTTAACATTAATAAAAAATATATTCATATGTAGCATATGTAGAATGTGGTATGTTAACGTGCAAAAATTTACACCGAACAAAACATTGTAAAGCTGGAAAAAAAATTCCTACAGAAGCTTAATCCATATAATATAGGCACCAATTTCGAATCTCTTGAGAGAACTGCTGGGATTAAATGGTTCAACGGAAATAGGGGCCTTTATTTGGGTGAAAGGGAAAGGATCAACATGATCGCCAATCAATCTGTGTGGCATTGTACTTTATTTTTCAACTCCTGGCCATGTGTTTGCAAATTGCAGTACAATTTTTTTCGAGAAGGCAAACGTCCTGTTCCTATGGTTAGGCACATTTTAATGCAACAAAGTGAATGTAACAACATTAAGGAATTTAATCAGGATTCAGGGTATTACTATATATATACAAATATACTCATGGAAGTATATGTGTAACCAGCATATATCGATATAAATTTTTTTCTCGCTATTGATGAGTGGAGCAATCAGTTTTCTCCATTGAAGTTATTGTGGTCGGATGAGTGTGCAATAAATTCTGCTAGTAACAAATCCTCGTAGGTATACATATATGTATATTCGTGTAGATGATGAATTCCTAATGGTTTTTCCTATTTTTGTTCAGGCAGCTAATAGTCTAAATGTGAAATATCATTGTAAATTTACCATCTTTTTTTCCGTAATTTCTCGCACTTTGATTTTATATAGAAAACGCTTTTATTACATAAAAAAAAAATATAATGTTATAGAGTTAATGGACCGAGTAAGCTCCTGATGAGGAGGCCCCACATAAGGTGCTATGAATCTAGGTGCGCCTAATAGTAGGTATTTCATTAGCCGCCACTCTATTCTAATCTATCATTGTCTACGCTTTATAATATTTTCAGTTCATATTATCATAATGTCTCCAATATTAAAGAATTATTTTTTTCCATGCGTTGACAGGACACCGGACTCTATAGCTGTGTTGCTTTGTGTACCTTGTTTTAGAGCTCCAATATACTGAAGAGAACAAATATAGTACTTAACTTAAAGCCAAAGCCAGGGAAGTCGACTGGCGTATATTTCCTTCCAGGTAGAACAGGTTCCTACGTACCTACATGCATACATCAAATGCTGAAATAAAGGAAATTCTGAACTCACCAAATGAATTAAATAGTACTACACACTGTAAAAAATATTAGGACTATTCCCTAAATTTAAGACACTTTTTCCATAAAAATAAATGTAATTTTCTCTGATAGAAAGGGAAATTCAGTTTAATTTCCCCAAACCAATAGAACATACAATGAATTTAGGTATCTGACGTCAGAAAACCTCTAAAGTACGTAAAATTCTCGAAATGTTAAGCTCTCTTGGATTCAAGGAAGAGAACATTCAACGAATTAGATATTATGCTACATTTTTTATGGAAATATATTTTCGTTTATATAATTTACACATTGTTCTTGAAAACAAGTCATATATTGTTTTTCAATATTTTGTTTAAGCGTGCCCAGTACACCAATATAACTTCCATACTACTTAGTAGTATGGACCATAACAAATGAGCTATTCAGCTCATTCTTATGTTTTTTAAAAGGGGTGGTCTTCTATTACCTTCACATATGGTGGAGAGTGGTGCGGTGCTATCAGCTCTTCCCTTCATTTTTGAGAATATTCTCTAAATTTTAGGTAACAGTCCCCTACATTTTTAGGGGGGAAAACGAAACAACAACTTAAAATTCCCTATATTTTAGGGAATGTTCTATACATTTTAGGAAATATTACCTAAATTTAAGGGGGGGGGGGACCAAAATTCCTTACATTTGAGGGAGAATAACCTATCTACATTTTAGGGATGAAAACCTAAAGGTGGAGCCTTTCCTAATCTTATCGACAAATGCCTAACCTGTGTGGCACAAATTGTTGCCACTCACTTAGGGAATTATGTACCGGCGATTCAAGCAAGCTATTTGTAGGGTACTGTTCGCTTCATTTAAATCTTCTATGAAAATGTATGAGGCGTTCTTTTCTTTATCTGACACAAAAGAGCACATCCTATAATAACGTTTCGTATTTCATTCAAGTGGTTGGCTATACATATATGTAGTTTACTGCCAGTGTATTACAATTATGCGCTAGGTATGTTGGTATAAAGTAAAACGTAAATATAGTCAACATGCAATAAAGATAAAGCATTTCGAATGAAAAAGCAAGAAGATTTCATTTAACATAGCCATAAATCAAGACGAAATACTTATTACTAACATCATCAGAGATTATTTAAGAATGCTTAACTTGTTTCAACAGAAGTCTGAATATTTTTCCTATCATTGTTGTGAAAAACTAAAGAATATAAAGATCAAGGATGCAATTGCTTCAGTTTACTTGGTGAAGATGCTGTGAGACGGAGGAACAGGCGCATTAAAATAGTATTTCAAATTTGTCGGCCACTCATTATTTTTACACGTTATATTATATATATATGTATTGTATGTACAATTATATCAAATAAAAGACCTATATATATTATAACTATTATCGCACAAGACCTAGGCCCCTCTACATGTTATTCCTAAATACGCCACTGACAATATCCCTAAATCATTTTTATCAAATTTGGCCACAAGTCGCTATGCCACAAGGACAATAACTTGATGTCAATGGAACAAAATCAATTTCTCTCACGAATCGGCCAATTCACCAAATGTACTATAGCTTCGTCCAATTTAATGTTTTATAAAAGGAAGGTAAAAGTGCCACTTCATTAAAAAAAATTAATGTCTTCGGTTCGGTGAATATGTGAATATTCGACGCAATTAAGCAGTGGGGCTGGTGAATTACGAAGCTTCGAAGGAATATTCAAGCAACGAAGCTTCGAAGGCCGAAGCTTCCAGGCTACCATGTGACCATGATTCAAAATTTTGTATGTTAATTTGACGCGTTTTCCGTTGAGCCATTGAGCTATAATTTAGCACACTTATAGATCTTGCACCACAATTTACTTTAACACTTTTCCTGTAATTGAAATTCGGTACATCAAAGCTCAGGATTACCATGAGCAATAACTGGGTTTGGTTGGATTGCACAAAATCTAGTGGACGGCCTAACCACTACTTGTGATGTATATGACATAGTGCTTCGCACTCTTGAGTCAACAAGTACGATAAATAATCTCCTTCGAATAGGTAGATAATATAGCGCTGCCACAGCGGGAAATCTAGACGAACTGCTTAAGTTTGGAAAGGTGAGAATTTAATGAATCAAAAATGTTTACTATAATTTAACACGTTCACTGCGAAACGTTATTGTATTTGTTCTATCTGCTATGGATACACAGTAAATACTTTCTTAAGTACATTAATGTAGCTATTAGGTCAGAATTATTTAAACCTTTATATTTATCTAGAGATAAAGCATCATATGTATATGATCAAAACAAATTTTCCCTATGCAGAAAACAAGCTAAGGTCGATAAATTCATTTTTATATAACAAATATTTACAGTAAACTACACATTATCGGAGTGTATAGCCTAGATTTCGGCCGAATAGTGGCCATGCTAATACGAGAATGGGTCTATATTTACACACCGAAAAAAAGCTTGCTTAATTTCGCAACCAAGTCCACTCAACAGGGACCGGAGGGAAAATATAACACAAGCCTTGGCAGTGCTTAATGCGCGTAGTCGATTTTCATACAACTTTGGCATCTAGTTAAGGGTTCAAGTAATTTATGGAGGTACTACAATCCGGATATACCGCGCAATGCCTAAACTGTGGTTAATCATAAAAAATTATTGGAAGATGAATATGGTCTCAGAGCACACAACATTGCAGGCATGTTAACATGTATTAAAAAAAAACTGAAATTTTGCTGACCTTGATATCCAATTTTTCGTGGCGCGGGCTATAGCACTCGATCCAGATTGCTGGGTCTTCTCGCACTCTTGGAAGTTATATAAGCATTAACGCACATATTAAAATATTCAAAAATTATTTCAAAAATATTTTCATTCTAACTCATAACAATGCAGAGTAGACACCGGGAAAAGCTCATGCTTCGAAGCTGCGAAGCAATGGTGAAACATTAATGTTTCGAAGCTTCGAGAACTGCAATGCTTCGGTAAAACGCTCACTCTTCGAAGAATTAGATTTTCAAGCTTTGAAACCTGTCAACAGCCCTAGTAACAGGTACAGAAAGGTTATATCGTTTAATTTTATACATTTGACTAAGTAAAAATAATATAAAGTTTGAAACTAATACTGTTATTTTCTGTTATTAAAATTTGAAAAACCGTGCAGCATTTTCTGGGACAGTCGTTATTTATGTGAAGTTATCACTTTTTCGTGATAAGAACTGCTCTTCAAAGCGGTTACATATACTTCTAAGATCTATTTTTACATTGTTTCTCTCTTAAAATATTTACTTATTGGTGTTTCTTGTTCTTTATATGATCACTTTATGCAAGTTTTATAACTTATTTGTAGGCAATACACATTTAAATTGTACTTTGTTGATTATGTCAAAAAGAAATTCGAATTACGTTTTCTGTAAATACAGTAAAAGACAATTTTACTACGTTAATTAAATTCTTACTATGTTAATGAATTTAACATAAAAATGAAGAAATACGATACAAATACAAAAGATTTCACCATCAACCGATCTCTCATGTGGCCTTCAAATCACCGACGATACATATTACAACATCCATCCCATTATGGCTTTACAGCGAATATTGTGTTGTAAACAGACTTTCTCTACTATTAGTATTTACACCCAAACTCATATGAGAAATCTGTGTCATCCATTACACCACCAAATCCCTTTAATTACTTTAAAATTTCTTTGCTGTTGAAAAGGTCAAAGTATTTTAATTCCTATGTTGCAAATATAAAATTTTTCAAGTCCACAACTCTCAAGGTTTATGTATTTATGCCACAAATAATCAAAACATGAAGCAGGCTCGCTTTTAAAGGAAAAATTTATTTCCTAATATTCTGTACACATAAATGAATTTGTTTTTCAATACTGAGCCGTTCCTCAGAATACCCATTGTAAAAAAAATCTTACCTTTTTGATGAAGGAAGAAAACCAGGCTAAGTAATCAATTAGGCTGGTAATTTCTTTATCTTTGAGCAAGCAATCTTTTCGGATGATTGCTACTACACAAAATTTCTCAAATATAAATTATTAATATTTTAAGATCTTATACAGTTTTCCCTTTTTTCTTTTTTTTATTGTGCCCGATTAATATTTGGCGGTACCTTTACTTATCATTAATTAATTAGGACCTTTTGAGTAAAAGTCCATTTCTTACTGAACTTCGTCACCCGGAAAAAGTGGAAATGGTTTATTACAGAAGAAAGGCAAAAGTTTTCTCTATAAATTTAATATTCTCACTTCAAATTAATTTTAAAGTATTGCAGAAAAACTTCTATGGAATAAAGTTAAAATTAGAATTTCCTGTATAACTTGGGACAACTGAATGCATTTTTAAATATATTTAAAATCTATTTTCATTAAGAAAATAAGTAGAGCTTTTTTCTGTTATCAATTATTAATTGATTATTTTCTCCTCGAAACAAACTTGAAACTATAAATCTGGCACAATTAACTGTGAACATGGAACTAACAATATGATTTCTAACAGGTACAAAAAAATATTGTTTTTTTATTCTTTTTCCACATAAATTTCATATTTTTAATAAATAAAGTCCTTAAATGCGATAACAAAGACTATAATTATAGCGTACACTTCTAAAACTGATAGCGGTTTGCAAGGTTCACTGTTGTTTGTAATCATATCATTAACCGTCATCAATTACTTAGTTAGAAAATTATATGATTGATTTTGCAGTATATTAACCAGCACTAGTAGAAAACAGGGCAACCAATAATCCGGCCCAGAATTTTGGTCTGTTGCCAGGACCTCTCTCCAAAAATTCCACGCACGCAACGTTAAAGCATGGCACCGCGACGTCTAAAAATTATAGTTGGCAGAAATAATTCAGAATTAAGTATAGTTATTATTAGTGCTTTATCTGGACAGCTTATAATTTCAAAAACTAATTGGGAAATTGAAAAGCAGGTGTGTGTGAACTAGTTAAAAAAAAAATTAGCCGATGGGAAAAGAAACTTGAGAAAAGCCCAGACTCTGTCTGTAACGCATTCGAATCACAGCATCCCTCTATTTTTAATGAAAAAAATATAAAAAAGAAACCATTTCAAAGAAAAAAAAGAAAACAAAATAGCAAACAAAAAACATTTAAAATAAATTTAAAAAAGAACTATGAAAAGAATAAGAAAAAAATAATAGAAATTTACATGCTTAAGAGAGAATTCCGTTCTAAGAACGGGCAACTTTAGGTAGTAGTTGAATAAATTAAAAATTCTATTTTTATATACTGGTTTCAAGTTTTTATTTCTGAAACGCGAATTTCGGAGTATATAAGAAAGAATTTTAAATATATCATAAGCAAATTTCAAATATCTCACGGCTCTGTCATAGTGAATATATTAGTTGAATATAAAGAGAATATTGTAGGTAATACTGGTTGCATCTTGCCTTTCGGGTTGAATGCAGTTGGTAGTTTGCAAGGATGAATTTTCGAGCCTCTTGCCCATAAATGTCTGCGTTCCATGACGCTCGGTTTTGTGTTTATTGCTTTTCCTCATCTTCATAAACAATTTGCCGATTTTCCATGGCTCTGGGACTTATTGAGGATGGGATTTACTTAATTCAGTCCTCTCAGCGGCTTCTGAATAGGCCAGGAAAAGTACTTCCAGCGGCTTCTGAATAGGCCAGAAAAGTAAATTAATACTTAATGCCAAAAGTAATTCCCTTTTAATATACAAATCTTCTTTGAACACAACATCCCCCCCCCCCCTTATACTTGACCATACTTGACTATACCCCATTGAATACTGCGATAATGTTAAGAATCTTGGAATTATTTTTAATAAATGTCTTACGTGGAGTAATCATGTTAAAGCCACTGTTAGGAAAGTATAAACCACGCTTCACCTGCTCTCTGTTTATGCTATCTACAAACCACTTTTAACCAAACTCAGCTTAATCCGGGCACTTATTTTTCCCATAATAACATATGGTGCTAATAAGTTGAATTCAGCGTCATTGTGACACTTTGAGTGTCTTTAATACGTTACATATATCGACTTCGCAGATATGACCATGTTTCCGCTTACACTAACTTCGTTGTTGGATGATCCCTAAATTTGTATATTTATCAACGAATATTAATACTTCTCTATAACATTCTTAATTCTAAACAACCAGAATATCTTTACTATAAATTTGTTTTTGCACGTTCAACACGCACTACTGCTCTTATTGTTCCACGATTTGCAAGCAAGTATCGGAGCGTCAGTTCTTTATCCAAGCTATCGGAATGTGGAATCTTCTTCGTTTTGCTATCAGGTAGGTACGTAAAAGATAAATTTACAGCTTGTTATTGTACTACAAGTATTTAAACACCGACATTATGCTGTAACGAGCCCTGTTGCTCTGAAGAAAATTGCTTTTGTTAGACTAGGCTTGTGTTAAGGCTTAACCAGTGGTTAGTACATAAATATTTTCTTCCTTTTATTCAAGATGCGACTTACAACAACTACTAAGCTCTTACTGAATTTTAAACCTAATATGCAATATCATTCAATATATGTATAATGTAGCAATATAAAATATAATATACTTAGTACTAATCTATATAACATCCCAACTAGCATTTAAACCTTAGAGTAGTGAAAAATTATTTTAGTCACTAAAGCTCAGTGCAAGTTTCGTGATAACCACTAAAATTTTCACCTAATTCGACATCATAAAGTGACAATCAATCGTTATATTCATTCATAAGAGTAAATTTCTATAAAGTGAATAATACTGATGATAAGCACATGATTATTCCTTATAAAACTCAGTAATAAGGGTGAAAACAAATCTATTCTTTATGGTGATATTTATTCGTTATCAGCACGTTTTTATAACTCTAAAATTTAACGTCTAGGTAATTCCACTTTATAGTGCAAATTACATAGTGATAAACACTTAATTTTATTAGTGACCAGGACGTTCTCGAAATCATCGTCGGCACTCTAAACTGACAATCTCTAAAGATGTGTTAAAAACATCATAACGACGTACGGGTCACGGTTAAATAGAGAACTATTTTGTGTCTGTAAATATTTGTATGCCACTAAGGAGTTCCTTTAACTACAGTTTTGAAACCAAGAGGTGAAAGAAGCGTGTGAAAACTCATTCTTACTTTATTATTTAGATTAAATAAAATGAGATAAAACATATAAAAAAAAATCTTTTTCGTCATTTAACTAGGTACTTTCTATCTAAGAGTCTGATTAGCTTTTGATAATATAAAGGACAAACGAAATATGCATCAAACTCTCGACACTACACATTAATTCTTCTCTAGTGACAACTCTAAAAGTCATTTTATTCTTTATTTATTTATATGGCTTTAAAACGAAAATTACATTCATCGGTTGCATTCAACGCAATCTGTAATATGGCCAATAAGCTGTCAAATTAAATGTCACTTAATAGTTTCAATTTTATCATTACATATCCACAGGGTGATAGGAGAAGTCTAGATATACCACTTTATTGTTGCCACATCCATCAATTTTTATGTCAGTCACTATATGGGGAAAAATCACGATCTTATCACTATAGTCGGAAAATAGTTTTTCATTTGGCGATTAGTCCGTTATAATCACTAAAATGAAGTGTCGAGCACTGCATAGAGAAATTCCTTCAAAATTGACCATATTTTTCTTGAAATTATTCCCACCAGCACCATATGGATACAAAAATGTGTTCGAAAATATTTCTCTAATTTCATAATTTTAGGCCATTAGAACATTGAAAATAGCAAAGAAAAAGTTTTTTGAGGTACCTACTTTTAAGTTAAACCTAACACAACTTTGGCTGAAAAATGTCGAGATGAAAAATTCAAATGTAAGAATTTCCCAGAAATTTACTAATAATAACTTATTTTTGAGGCGCCTTGTTATTTTTCGATTTAAAAACATATTATTTCATCAGTAAAATTTGAAGCGTTTATAATTCATTTGGGTGAATATTGCACAATATTGAATTATAGAATTCAATAATGCATATAATTTATGTATACCTACATTACAGAAGATTCAAACCAAAGTCATGTTAATTTAGGCTAGTACGTTATACAGAACGCGTCGACTCAGAGAGCTGAAATTTCGTACATGATGTTTTGGACTAAATCGGGCAACACCTTCTTGCTGTTGCCATATAAAAGTTTACGTTTCTTACTTATAATTTGAAAACGATCAGTCCAAGACATTTTGATTGTACTAAAAACTTCTGCAGAATACAAAATCCTATAAAATTGGTTATGATCATATTTTCTGTGCGACAAACCGTTCTAGAACTATATACGAAAAACCACTTCAAAAATCAAACTTGAATAGATCGGTGACCATACGAAATTTAATACGGGCATTCATATAGCTAGGGTATCATAAGAATTGGTCTTAGACCAATTCTAGCTTTTTTACTTGTTTTAAATGAAAATCACTATCTTCAAACGTGAAAATCACACCCTTGTAACGTGATATCAACTATAGTGAAAATAACGTTACTGTCATCAAAATTTAACGTTTCATTCACTCATAATCATTCCCAAAATGATGTATTGGGACGTATTATGATAACAAAAGTGGTAGTTAACAACACTATAGACGGACTATATTGAGTGTTTATCACGTTCGAATTACCATTTGTCACTAGAAAATGCTAGTTGGGATATAGCCTAATCAAACCTAGGTACCTCTATGACTGTTGCGAAGACCCCACGTGGTTAACTGCAGTATGGCTGTAAACCGTTATGTGTAGTGGGGTAGTGATGCGTTATATTGGCTTCTTGCAACTGCTTTGAATAGTGATTACTGTTCTTTTATGGAATGCGTAACCTCATCACACGTGTTGTCCAAGAAGCCCTTTCAAGGATGATCTGCGGACATCAGCTGTTCAACACCTTTTTCTTTCTTCCTTTCAAGTCTTCAAAATTTATTTTATCTTCTCTTCTTCGCGTACTCTAAGTTCTTTAGTTGCGCTGCCCGTCGATCTTGTCTTCGCCATCTCTCTCACTAATGAGACTCGTTCCGTCTTAAGAATAATCAATCTTCACGATAATTATTGCAGTTCTGGTGCCCTTCTCATGGATATTAAGCAAATATTAATCTCAACGTCGTCACCACACCTTCTTGCTCAGACGAGCGCTTTACCTGATTTGGTTTCGGCAGCCTGCTCGATTTTCGGTACTAATTGGTAATAGTTTAATCTTGTCGACTTTGTACAGTTCCTGATTATTTAATCACTTCCATTCTTTTAATTATTTTATATCAAGACGATGGCTCCACCACTGAACTCTCGTGTTATTAACTAGTGACAGGGTCGGAAACTCCTCCATTTCTGCTTGTGTTAGTTCCACGAGTCAGCTCATACGGTTGATTCCGAAAATGCTCGACCTTTCCTTTTACCCAAGCTAACTAGCTACTTGGACGTAATACTATTACTGCACTAACGCCTTATTTAAACTAAATTAATAATACACTTTATATTTTACAAGATGACAATTAACTTATCTTATCTACAACGTTTTTTTTTATTTCCAATTATAATCTTAACTAGCTTCACCTGAGCTCGGAACTTTTATTACTTTAGAGAATCTGAAATATCTTTCGTTTTCAACCTGTCATATAATTTCTCGCAAAGTTACAATTTGCTGTGACATCGGGGAATATTTACACTTGTACCCAACCGACGGATAATTGTTCCTTATTAAATAAGTTTCCGTTGTTAATTAACTTTTCGATTACTAATCTTGCTATCCACTTATTTATTTGCTGCCCTCCGTGCTTCCCAGCTTGGATTCCTAAGATTATTTATTTATATACATATATGCCATAAATCAACTGCGTTGACATACTTAAGAACATTTGGTTTGCTTCCTCGTACTACTTCTTTTATCATGTCATGTATTGTTTTTCTTTTATTGCTCTTTTCACTTTTCTTAAATATCGTCGCATGTGTCTATGTGAGAATGGAGATCTTTTGGAGCATTTGAGTGATAAGATTTTTAGGTCTCCCTGTCTGTGTGGGCCATGCTAGACTTCTTAACATTCCTGCTTACATTAACATTCCTCATTTGCATGCCTTTACTTCTTAAAATTTCTTTACTTTATGAGAGATATGAATCCTGTTCCACCAGTTGGAACTCGGGGTTCAGTTGAATGTACAAAAAGTTGCTTACATGGATTACTATGCAACGATTTTGCTGGAAAACTTCAGTGAGTTAACAGTGGAGAAGCTAACAGACCTATGTGTTACTGTTCATACGAACCTTCAGACTTTTATCTTCCTTTATCTTCGCCCTTATTATAGAAACAGTAAGAAACTAAGATAGGGTAGTTATTAGTTACAGTTTGTGCAATACTTCTTTTGCTATGGACCTGGATTTCTGCCTCGCATTTGTCAAATGAATCTTTGAACTGTTATGTGGCTTTAGAAGGATAACCGAATTTAAATCATTCATTCATAAATGATTTATGATTCTATAATTAACCCTTTCAGGCCCAGTGTCCATCCCAACGGTCATGAAAAACATGTGAGCCTTAGAGGTATGCTATCTTTTGGCTTCCCAAAATTATTGTTTAATATCTCTTGCATAAGCTTTAGGCGTCAAACTTAACTAAAGCAGGGCGTATGAGTCATATTTTCCTCATTTTTATTTATTCTAGTAACAATTACAGGAACGTTCGCAGAGTGATTTTTCTTGTGTAATAATTTAGTGGTGAAATAATAAAAAAGAAGATAGTTGTTAAAAACCTGTTTTGTAAGACTTAAAGAGTGGTTTTATAACAGAATATCCTCTCCACAATTTTCAAGTTAAGCAATATAAGCAGGTGAGTTTATTGTCCACTGGGGTGGACATTGGGACTGAAGGATAGATTTTGTTTTTTGTGATATTTGGTATATTTTTATGCTTCTTTTCAGTGATTACAAATATGAGCAGGCTAAGAGAAGACGAGTGGATGGCATGTTTAGTGGAAAGTGATATTTCCGAGGGAATTGACATTTCCGCGGGTAGTGATATTTCCGAGGATAGTGATATAAGCAAGGTCGAAATGTATGTATCGCCAAAAATCAAACAAACATTAAGGCCAGGTATAAATAAAACCAAATTCGTTGAAAAGTAACAAAAGCGTGAATTACTCTTGAACAGGTGTTTCCAAACTAACAAAAAATGAGGAAAAGGACTACGTTAGAAGCTTAGAGGTCGCTTTTGGGGGAAGATAAAGATCAACGAGAGAGCTATGAACGTGTTGCAATTACGGAAGATCAATCATCCGCGATTGCAATTGCGGAGACATCCTATTTATTGATTGATAAAAGGAATATAAAATGGAGAAATCGCCCATACGTGATGCGGTCTAAGGATGAACAAAGTGTTGATAGATTTGATGAGTCTGATGAAGAAAAAGATCCACTTCAGTATTTCGAAAAATATATGACTACAGAACTATACGAAAGCATGGCCATGTACACAAATATGTATGCAGAGCAACAACAGACTTCTAAGTTCAAACACACTACCGCTTCTAAAATTCGCGATCTTTTTGGGCTACATATCTTTATGGGATCTTTACGCTTTCCACGGGTAAGGATGTTTTGGGATCGAAATATAGGAATATCGAAAATTTCAAATACTATGACCGGAGATAGATTTTTCGCTCTCCGCACTCATTTACATTTAGTAGATAATTTGCAGATTGCAAAAAACAACACGGACCATCTTTTTAAAGTTAGACCGATCTTGGAATCAGTAAAAAAAGATGTCGTCAACTGATAAAAGAGAAAAATTTGTGTGTGGATGAGCAAATGATTTCCTTGAAAGGAAGACTTTCCTTCAAGCAGTATCTGAAAGGTAAACCAAAGCCATGGGAAATAAATTTTTTTTTACTTTGTGACGAAAGAGGTATATGTTACGACATCTTGGTTTACCAAGGGAAAACTACGGAATTAAAAGCAGAATATCAGAGGGATTTTTCGGAGCAGGAGTAGTCATGCATCTATGTGAGTCAGTTAGTGCAGGCCACAATCTATTTGTTGATAACTTCTTCACGACTTACAATCTTTTGTATGTTCTGAAGCAAAGAGGCATTAATGCAGCTGGAGCAATAGAACAGATTTCCAAATACTCCTTTTTCATCTGACAAGCACGTAGGAATGTATGTACACTGGTTATTGACTTCTCACAATAAACTAGAAGAATCTTTCAAATTCAATCACGATTCTTGTAAAAAACAAATTCAATTGATCACCAAATACAACGTTAACTACACACTGTTATGCAAATGTAGATTTTGATTGCGGAAAAATAATTAAATCCGGATACTAGACACTAAAGAACTGCAAAAGAACCAGGAGCTAATTTCGAGCACGTCTAACCTCTAGCGAAACACATTACATACGATGTTGACAAGAACGATCAATTGATCAGTTACTATAGCATCCATATAAAATCCCGAAGTGGCCACTAAGAGTCATATTTCATGCAGTAGATTTAGCGGTTGTTAATAGCTGGCTAGAGTACAAGGCCGATTGCCAACGCTTGGAAATCTCCGAAAAATATACAATGGATTTATTAGAATTCCGATTAACGCTATCTGATTTATTGCTATTTGCTGGAAAACCAATGGCTGGAACAAAGCGCGGTAGGCCAAGCACGTCTGAAGAGCAGGAAGGTTGGACTTCAACAGGCAGGGTCTTCTCAGAAAAAAGGCCCCTGACCCAAGTTAGACTGGATACCGTTGATCACCTACCAGAATATGATGAGAAAAAAGAGGCAACACGTTGTAAAGCAGTAAATTGCACTTATAACACTCATGTATACTGCCTCAAGTGCAAAGTTCATTTATGTTTTATAAACGGTAGGAATTGTTTTAAACAATTTCATCAACAGACGTAAATTATTATTTCCTTAAGTTTATACAGGGTGTCCCGTATGTAGTCTTGCGGCCAAAGGCTATGGATAGATCGTGTTTAGACAAGGCAAAATTGTATGGGTTAAGGGGGCGAAATTCTTAACGGTTTCCGAGATAACGGAACTTTGGACATTTGGGTATGTTTTTATAGATCACACTGTAAATTCTGAACGTTACATCCTATGTCTATAAAAACATACCCAAATATTTAAGTCCCGATATCTCGGAAACCGTTAGGATTTTACCCCCTCCTCTTCTCACCTACAATTTTTGCTTGACTAAGCATGACCTATCCATCGCCTTCGGGTGCAAGACCACATACGGCACATACTGTATATTGTTTTTGTTACTGGATTTCTTTGAGTTTCTAAAAGTATATGTTTATTTTAAGTATAGTATATAGTATAGTATATAGTATATGTAGTGTATAGTATAGTATATAGTATAAATAAAAAGAATGTGAACTTACCATAACATTTGTTTTCATTTTAATGTATAAAAAAATTTTGCGACCGCTCAGTCCGTATGTCCACTGGGATGGACATTCTCTAAAACCTATATTTTAAACATATTTAATGAAGGGATGCTTTTAATTATATAGTTAGGTTCCCCAGACATTAAAAATTAGTACAAAAAAATTTTCCTCAGTCCGTATGTGCACTGGGATGGACATTCTCTAAAACCTATATTTTAAACATATTTAATGAAGGGATGCTTTTAATTATATATTTAGGTTCCCCAGACATTAAAAATTAGTACACAAAAATTTTCCAGCGCGTAGAAAAAATTCGGGTCCGAGAGGGTTAAGAGATTCACAACGGTGGCCAATTCTTATTTTTATCTTGGTCCATACTGTTAAGGCCATCATGATCATAGCTGCTCGAAACGGTAATTTGAGATAGAAAACCTACTCTAAGGCAATCCTTCAAGCAACTTAGCTCGTAACGTATGCTTGTAACCTTGCCACCATAAAATTATTCTGATTTAATTATGAAAAACGAAGTTATTTGGCTGATATCTAGGATTTTCTTACGGTTACAAATATCCTTTTCAATGTTTGCCGTAAAAAATACTGGAAATTTTGATTTCAATTAACCGGCATAATTCGAGAAGAAATTAAATGAACTGTAGGGTTGTAATTAAAATTCTGCTTTGGACAAGTTCATTCAGAATGCCTAAGTCTTTTGTGGATATCACAATTATGGCTCAATACGGACTTACAGACGTTAATCAAAGAAGTTCGAAATTGTACTTCAAAAAAGTATGCAAATAAATCCGATAGCTCATTGCAACGCGTGCATGCTGGATTCCAATGAAGTATGCTTCATAGAGTAGAGAGATATACAAGGAGATTAATTCCGCGAGACGTCCTAGATCTCCACAGAATAGAGGGAATATTGTCAAGTGATTTCCAGTTAAGCAAGCAGTTTTATGACGCACTGTAATCTGATGATATTTGCTTGTACTTTCCATGCCGGTTACAAAGTAAATTCTACTAAAAATCCGTTTTGTAAGTACGACATTTTCTTTAATGGAGGCCAATTGTTGCGCTTACCTTATGTGTATTATTTACATGACTTCCCTTTGGATGAGTTTTGAAAAATAGAATCCTCTCCCGCCATTTTGGCATACATATCTTTGGTACTGTCTCTGGTTCTGTGGAGTTTTTGTACATTAAAAATTATCAATTTCAAATCAAAGAAATTTATTAGTAGGTATACTGATGAGTTGAGATAACAACGATAAGAACTTTTTGAGATTATCCATACTGGTCGCAAATTAGATATGGTGTCTATGGCTATGACGTTAATCACCACCAAAAAAATCGTGCGACAATTGCGGTTGAGCATCAAAGTAATGTTGACAGTGTTCATTTTTCAATACTGAATACGTTATTCATCACGATTGTAGTCCATAAAAACCTATTAAATTCCAATACCTTTGTATATATTTGCTTTATTCAGGCCCGGCTCGTAGCGTGTTCGAAGTGTGCACTGCACACAGGCGCCGAATATGAAAAGGCGCCCACAAGACAAATTTAAATTTAAACACTAAATATTTACAAAAGAATTTTTTCTTAGTCAGTGGTTCAGATATAAAAGCTGAGTTTTTCAGTAAAAGCCGAACAGTTGGCAACACTGGTGAGGATAATGATAAGCATTAATTTTTTCTTAGAAATTTACAGAAAATGTTTCGGCAGAATATATTCACTTTACCACCAGATACAAAATGCGAAAAATTCCAAGGAACAAATTTTCAGTAAAATTCTAAGAAAAAATTTAGGCCTTCCCTACATCAGGTCTTACTCTTTTGTTACGCCAGCAAGTCGAGTCTTGTTGTCTTCTGTAGTGCCTCTACAATACAATAAGTAAAAGTCAAACTTCGTTTCGCAATCACTATACAGTTCTATACACAAGGGTTGTATGCATCTCAACGCTACATAAAAATATTGGCATTCATTTTCATTTTCAAACTTTGGTAGAAAATTTGAAATTTATAGGTAAGTGAATTTGAATTATATTAGGAGAAAAAAATTAGAAATTAATTATTAAAACTTATTTGCAGTAATATGGATCGGAAACGGAAATTGTCTGGTTGGCAGAACAAACAAAATCGTGGAAATAGGCTGAAAGAGCAATTTAAGAATCAAAAAACGCTGGATAGTTTTCTGCAATATAGGCAAAATGGAGACAATTCTGATAAGACGGTTGAAGAAATGGATACACATGAGCGTGATTACGATGAAAATATTATAATAAATGAGAGGCCTGTATCTGAAACTAACGAAATTAACGTTAATGTTGATTTAAATGCTAGTACTAGTACAGCTAATGAGGATGATGGGACCTCAGTCGAAAAATCATGTGCAGGTAAATGTTTAAATAGTGAGGTGGAAAAAAGAACTGAAAATATATTTAGCTGTAATGACTTTTATAATATAACGGATTGGCCAGAAAATTTACAGAATTTGCAAATTGAAAAGATAGTTTCCAAAGGTCCAATACAAGCTAACTGTCGTATCCCCAGCAAACACTCGCGTAATCCACATAAAAAAAACTTTATTCAATAAAACTACTTCGAATAATATCTAATATAACTCGAGCTTCTGATTCACACTTCTAGCTCTTAACTCCTAATCGCCAAAAACACAACTGAGTAACCTGATCCACTCGCAAGTCGGGTCACCTGTTAAAATCATTACAGGCGGAAGCGACTCTGACCCAGTGACCAGTGCAATACCTTGCAATTAATCGCAAAGCATTACATCAGTCACTGCCGTCAGCTGGAGACCCCAATACTGTTAGTAAACAAACAGTAAGCCCAGCTGAGCATTTCACTATGCGAAGTGAATTACTTAACCCTGGCTTAATGCTTAATTACAACAGCAGTGGATGCGACAGTTTTTTAATAAACAATTCGCAATCGCCAAGCATTTAACCGTGCGAAGTAAAATGCTTAGATACTGCAAACTGCTTAATTAGTCGTACACCTGCTGCTAGTTAAGTCATGATGTCACAACCACACCGAATTGAATATTGGGCCACGACATTCCTCCCCCCTGTGAAAGACTAATTCCCAGGGGGAATTAGATCAGGGTGCTCGGTTTAATTTCAACTACATTCTACATTTTATCGTATATATACAATAATTGTTTTTTTTTTTAACATCTTCTACGTTTTATCTTAGCAATATCTACTTCTCTTGATTCAGTTCCAATTTAACAACATGTATTTTTATTTTTCTTTTCTCGTGATCTCATTTACTTCTTCAAACAATCTTTTTGTTCAATTACAATTTAATTATATTCTTAACCCTAATTTTGATATTTCTAAGAATAGTATTACCATAATAACAAATAAAAACTGTACAATTATTTCTAGGATTAGGTTTACTTATACAAAAATTGATTCTAGATTTCATTAACTACATATATTTGTTTTATCTAATCCTATTACATAACTACACTATTTACTTTCGTTTAAACATTTTTATACCTAATTCCAAAAAATTTTTTTTTTCAAATGAACAAATGTTTTTTTTTTTTAGCAATTCTTACACTTAACTTGAATAAAATATTTATATTGGTTTAATTACTCAGAGTGATTCCGTCTATCTAAAGGTTGCCACTGTCCTACCCAATATAACACTTAGTGTAACCAAAATATCTAACCCTACAACAGTTGTTACTACGCTAACTGTACCAGCTGTTTTCCGACTATCGTAGGCAGGTTTGCTGTGGACAATGTTGCTGTAGTAGGCACGATTACTTGGAGGCCATCGTTCGTTTCCTTGTCTTCGGTAGGCTGTCCTGTTGTTACAGTGGGTTTTATTGAACTCCGGGTGATGGGCAATATCGACAATCTGCTTGATCTAGCCGGTACTGGTTTTTGCTTCCGACATCTCCTGCGGATCAGAACTCCTGCTACTAACATAAAACTGGCAATACTTAACAGCCCAATTATTGAGGTGGCGGCTAGATAGATGGTGTGGGGCTGACTTTGTTGTCGATGTATTTCCTCTCGTGTGATGTCCTCATTTATTTTTTGTATCTCGGCTGCATGATCTCTCCAGGCTTGGTTGGCATTGTCGGCAGCTAACAGCCGTACCTTACGATTTTGATCGCCATCAGCCATAGGCTCTGTAGATCTATTTCTGGTGCTCACGCTATCCCATGATGGTAATTCCGAAAATGAGGGTTGCCAAAGACTAATATTTCGCTGAGCGTGGTCCTCTGATGTGATCAAAAGGTCGCCGATCTGAAGGTGGCAGTGCTCCTCGATTGATAATACTCCGGTAGAACATAGTTCTCCAATCGCTGTAGGTGTATCGCGGCAGTTTACCTCTAGTTTCGTCTTGTCGACCATCACGAACAACCAGTGATTTCGGGTAATCATGCGGACTAGACTATTCCATTTTGGGAGAATTTTTTCCTTGCATGCCAGCGGGTTGACGTTGAAACTTCGAAAAAGTTTGAGTACACAGCTATCACCAATGGCTGTGACGATTGGTCCCAACTGTGGGCACAGGAAACGCAAATGATTTTCGAGGGTTGTCAGTTGTTGGCATTTCTCATATTGCTGATAGTCTAGCAGGACATACTGGCGATCGTGATTATTTGCTGCTAGAAATTCGGCTCCCAACTCATACACATGGTAGCCGTCCTCATCAACTACTGCGGGAATGGTGTATTCTTTGTGCAGTTCAAAAGCCACTCTCTCCGGTTGAGGAATGTCTATTCTGACCATAATGTGCTGCGGACCCTGCATTGCGCTCACCTTAGCAATTTGAGTCAACAATTGGAAGTCCAGAAATTCCTCTGCTAAATCCAACTGTTTTGTAGCGTTTGTCATAATTTCTGTTAGCTGCCGGGCGTGAATAATCATGGGGTGAAGTTTTCCCATGCTCAGTGCGACTAACATGTTCGCATAACCTTCTTGGACATCGCTGAGTTCTCGCAGTTGGAGGGTCATTAGTGTCAGTATTTCATTTATCTCCACTCTCCGTGTTAACGTTGTTATCTCCAGGTCTTGACTTTGCTGCGCGGCGGTGATGGCATTGATTTTATTCCAAAGTTCCTCTCGCTCTGCTGCTGCCTGAACGCGCGACGCATTGAATAGATTAAACGTCGATGTCATCACTGTTGTTTGCTCTTGAAGCAAGGTGAAGGTGCGGTTTTCTTTTCCATCTAGATCCCGTAAAGCCGAGTAGATATTTTCCGAATCTGCGTGATCCATGGTCCCGAAAAGTGTTTTTGACAGGGACCCTATACCATCAAAGAAGGATCGTTTCCTTCGAAGAGTCGGTTCCGCATGGGTGTGGTGCTTCAACTCATCATCCTGTCTCCTAATCTTCGCCATCCAACTTCCTATTTCCTTAGTGGCTAGCTCACATCTGTTCCCGAGTTCTCTCTCTCTGTGGTTGATTTTTGTGCAGAGCTGTATAACCAGCTTGCTGCAATTGTTTGCGAACTCCAGCTCGACCGCCAAGTCCGGCATTTCTACTTTGGATAGAATAGTCCAATGCCTAGTGTAAAAGTTTGCTTTTCCTACTTGCTCGAACAATACTCCGGACTGCATTATGGGCTTTATATTGTAGCCAACCTGCCCAGCGTATGACAAACTGATGAACATCAACAAGATTATGGCGACTGCTTCCATATTCAGCTTCTTAACTTCTCCCAACTAACTATATGACAACCTTCTTAATTTTATCCTACCTAGTATACAAAAATAAAAGAAACCACTCTGTATATAATTTATTTAGTACGATTTTTATTATTATTTACTAAAATAAAATAAATCACGGTACAGATTTAGTTTATTCTACTATCTATCCACTTCCTCCTTCTCTCTCTCTCTACCACCTTTCGTCCTTTTTTTTCAATTACCTTTTTTTTTTATAAGTGTTCTTTTCTTTTTTACACTTCTCTTTCCAATTGCTTTTTTTTTTCTTTTTCTTAACTTTTCTTTTTATTTACCAATTTTTTCAATGAGTATGTTTTCTTTTTTCTTCTTTCTCTCGCTACTTTAATTCTTATTCTTTACTTTAATATTATTATTTTTTTTTCTTACTCTCTTTACTTTAGTTTCTTTTTAATTCTCGCTTTTTTTTCTTACCCTTTTTGTTTTTACTTCTCTCTGTTTTTTTTTTTTTTTTTTTATTTATTTTTTTTTTAAATTCTCTCTTTTTTTTTTATTAATGATCTTTTCCTTCCAATATTAAATTTCCTCTACAAATGTATATGTTTATGCCTTGCCGGCTCTTCTGGGCTTCTTTTAGCGTCCGTCTCCTGAACGGACTCCGAATCGGGCCACTAGGTCTCTTCTTTCGTCCGTTCTTGTACGATTCTGCTGCTTTACCTGTAAGGTAAAATAAAAACAAAATTTACTAAATAACAGTATCATTCAAATTTTTTTAACCGATTCACGTGAACCCGTTTGAGCTTTCTCCCGATATGGATTGTTACATTCTCTGGGCTATGAACGTAAATTACTTCATAAGGACCCTTGAAGATTGACGACAGTTTTCCCGCCCGAGCCGGGTCCCTAACCAGAACCTTTTCACCGACATGCACCTCTATCGCCCTCGGGGATCTATCATAGTACTTCTTGGCGGACAATTTACTTTTGATCAAGTTTTGCTTTGCTAGTTCGAATGCCTTTTGCAATTTAAACCGTAACACATTATGATATTTATCGGCATTGTATAGCGGTTCAGGCTTCCGCTGCAAGCTACTGGGAACTTCCGAGACGAATCCGAATAAAGTTTCCATTGGTGTCAATTTTGTGCCCGAATGCACCGAGTTGTTGTAGGCATGAGCTGCCGTCCGCAGGAATTCGTCCCAATTCCGCGGGTCTTGATCTACAAAACTTCTCAAATAGCTTGCTAACGTGAAATGCTGTCTCTCTACGGCATTTGACTGCGGATGATAGGCAGTAGTCTGTAATTTTTTTATTTTCAACGTCTTACAGAGGGCCTTCAGCACGTCTCCTGTAAAATTCGCTCCTTGATCAGTAACTAATTGTTTTGGTAGAGTATATCGGCTGAGAATTTGCTCGAACAGTGCTCGTGCCACAGTATTCGCTTCCTGATCCGGGATCGCTACGAAGTCGACGAACCTAGTGAGATCATCCACCAAGGGTAAGATGTATTTGTTGCCATTGTGACTCAACGGCAATGGTCCCACCAAATCGACGTACACCTTCTCAAAAGGTTTGCTTGAGATTGAAGTGATCACCAACGGCATCTTAGTAGCTCGACTGTGTTTATTTTTCTGACACTGCGGGCAGCGCCTAATATACTTCGCGATATCCCTTTTCATCCCTTTCCAATGATAGAAGCGCTTTACTCGTTTTAAGGTCTTATCTCTTCCGAGATGTCCTCCAAACCGAGAGTCATGGAAGTCCTTCAAGATCGGCTCAACTTCATCTGGATCTGTGATATGCTGTGGGTTTGGATCACCCATCACCTTTCCTGCTATTACTTCTGCCTCATCGAGGTCACCCCATTCCTCTTCGGACTCCATAGGTGATGTATCATTTACTCCGGAATCTTCTCTTCGAGCTTGTGCCCGAGTGATAGCTAGGCATGGATGCATTTCGCTCTCCTCGAATTTGGCTTCTGTTATTCTTTGGGGTATTCTGCTTAGAGCATCCGCATTGCCATTTTCCCTTCCCTTTTTATATAAAATCTCGAAATCATACTCTGACAATTTCTGATGAAATCGTACCATGCGTGACGTCGTATCTCTAACCTTGAACACACCCCGAAGAGGTTGGTGGTCAGTAATTACTTTGAAATGCCTGCCCAACAGATAACATTTATAGTTACTTACGGCCCAGACTATGGCTAGTAGCTCACGTTCAGTTGTCGAGTAGTTCCTCTCGGCCGGATTGAGTGTGCGACTGGCGTAACTGATGGGCCTTCCTTCCTGCTCTAGAACTGCCCCTAGGGATTCACCACTAGCATCCGTCAGTAACGTGAATTCCTTCGTGAAATCCGGATAAGCTAATAATGGAGGCGTAGTGAGAGCCTCTTTTATCTGGGTGAATGATTTATCACATTTGGGTCCCCAATCAAACCTTACCTTTTTCCGTAATAAATTATTATATGGAGCCATGATTAGTAAGAAGTTAGGGACGAATTTCCGATAGTAATTAGCTAGCCCCAGCAAAGACTGTACCTGTCGCACTGTCTTTGGCCTTGGAAATGTCTTTACGACTTCCACTAAACGTTGATCTGGCTTTACTCCCTGTTCCGAGCATACATGACCCAGATACACTTCTTTTTTTAGAAACTGACATTTAGCAGGTTGTAGTTTCAAGTTATGACCCCGAAAACGTTGGAATACTTGCCTTAACTTATCGTTGTGTTCGTCTAAGTTTTTTGCAAATATCACAACATCATCGAGATACACGAAACACTTTACTCCCTGTAACCCTGTTAATATGCTGTTTAAGAGCGATTGAAAAAATGGAGGCGCTGTCTTTAGCCTAAATGGCAATCTTTTATAATGAAAATGGTTGAAATTGGTACTAAAAGCCGTTTTCTCTCTATCTGCTGGATCGATTAGTACTTGATGATATCCGTTAGCTAAATCTAACGTTGAAAAGTACCTAGAATGACCTAGTCGATCCAAAATATCCTCAATTCGCGGAAGTGGATATGAACAAGGGATACAGACCTTGTTGAGTTCACGGAAGTCTACGCACAACCTATACTTGCGATTCCCAGCTTCATCAGTACCCTTTTTGGGTATCAGGAGTACTGGAAAATTAAATGGACTATCACTATGCTCTATTATGTCATCCTCTAACAATTTTTCGAGTTGCTTTTTACACTCTTCTCTGTGAGCTTCCGGCATTCGGTACTGCTTTCTATGTATGGGTCCTGTGTTGGCCATTAGAGGTAATTGAAAGGTTTTTGTTGGAGTATAGGTCAGTTTGTCTCCTGGCAAATGAAAAATGTCACTGTATTCGTAACAGAGCTGAGTCACGGATTCCCTCTCCTCTGGATTGAGATCTTCTCCCAACAACAGTGATTGTTTCATTAATTTTAGTCGCTGTTGCCTTTTATTACACTTCCCTTCACTATCCGCTAGTGGTACTACTGAATACCGGTTCAGTCCTTCTAACTTTGGTTTGAAATCTTTAACCTCCACGGCCTCAGTCCTAGCATTTATGATTCCCACAAAGGCTTGTCCATTCTTAGGCCTGATTATTGTATTTCCGCAATACACTCCAGGACATATTTCTTCGGCCATACATAGCATTTCAGCCTCACTCTCAACTGGGATTCTCACCAGTTGCTCTGTTCTGGGTTTCAAGCGTATTATTGGTCCATTCGTGCTCTCGCGTTCAAGAACAAGTGCAGAAGCTTTCATCGGGGGATTATTGAGCTGGACTTCCGTGCGAGGATGCCCTAGCTCGTTTTCCCGTTCAACAGCTACTCTCACCTGCTCTTCACCCCACATGCCTGTAGGCCATGTTATGAACTCATCCCTTACCAGGCGATCATCTAGTTGACCAGCCTCCGTATGAAGGGTTGCGGTCAAAGTATTTCCCCGCCTGTGTTCATGTTTCAGCGCCTTTGCATCCCGGGTGACCTTCATCTCGTTTTTTCTGCTGGGATTGTTTTTGGGCAAGGCCTTCCGTCATCTTTTTCACTCTCTCGTTTCTCTTGTTTATCTGTGTTAGATACCGGTCTATGCTGTCTGAGGCTGCCATCGCTTTACCAATAATGTCCTTTAGCTCTGTAATTCTCTCTTTAATGCTCTGTTTCACTGTTTCTGTTGAGATTTCTCGAGGATTTTTGTTACTAGATTGACTAACGCTTCTTTGACAAGCTTTGGCCAATGTCACTACGTTAATACTTTCTTTTCCTGTTACATTCGCAAAAAGAGGCTTCTCCTCCTTGTTCCTTTTTACATTCCGTATTGATAGTTTTTGGTTGATGCAGTCGATGATAGCTCTATCCTTAAGAAATTCAATACCCAGTATTCCGTCAGCTGGTATTGAGTCTGTGTCATAAATTACATTGAACTCGCAAGCATGCTCTTCAGTATCTATACATAACTTGGATTGACAAACCCCTACGGACTTTCCTTGAGCCCCAAATAAACCCCCAATAGTAATAGTTCGTTGAGGCTGAATAAACGTGTTTTTTTTTTATCTTATTAAATTTTATTAAATTACATGTGGACCCGGTATCAACCAAAAGATTTAACTTACCTGTTAACCCTATGTCTGCTTCAACTGTGATGCTACAATTATTCAATAAACTTAAGTCTACTGAAATATCATCCCCCCTCGGCGATGTGTCTCTGGAGTTTGTTAATGGAAGGTAGCTGTGGACGAATTCCCCAGCTGCCGCTCCCCGTTTCCCTCCAGTTGGTCAGCGCGTTCTGCTAGGTACTTTCTGAGGCAGTTTTCTGTATAGTGATCACATGTCCTACAGAATTGACAATAGAGAACTCCCGATACGGGTTGAATACATTCACTTGGACTACCTACCGCAGTATTTGCGAAACGTACCTGCTGTTTCCTACAGCCCGCTACCTCATGACCATAGCTGTTGCACTTGGTGCAGTAAGGGGGCTGTGTCCTACATTCTTTCGCAATGTGACCCCGTTGTCCACATTTAAAGCAATGAATGGTTCTCGGTGGGGTTACCCTGGCTGCCGGCCCTTGGTATCTTATGGGTGATACTGGCCTAGCAGTGGAATAAATTGGTCTTTGCGGTCGCTGAACTCGATTGGGGCCGGCCTCGCCTGCTCCCCAACTGTTTTGCGTACCTAATGAGTTAGACCTCCAACCTGCCTGTACCACTTCTGGGTCTCTTACTTGGAGCCTTTGTGCATCTTTTTCATAGTATGTAGCTTCCTCTTGTACTCCTTCTAGCGAATCGAATTTCCGTCCAGTGAGGTATACTTGAGTAGGTTTACTCCTAACGCCAGCTTTAAATGTCGCTACTGCATCTGCCTCTAATTCTGCTATCAATCCTGTATCACCTCCTGGGTATTTCGCTGAGACCGCCGCTTTTATTTGGTCGAGCAATTCCTTCATCCGGTCTGCGAACTCCCTGATATCCTCACCAGGCCTCTGCCTGCATGCCAGCATTTCCGTTCGCAATTCGCTAAACGATTTTTTTGGTATGTAGGCCGAATTGATTACTTGCTGTAAAGCATCAAAATCTTTTGGTTCCTGTGAGCTTACCAAGTAGTACGCATCGTCCGTTAGACGATACTTTATGCACCTGATAAAAATCTTCTGCTCCTCCTCTGTCAGTCTATCGTGTAGATCCTTACTGCAGCTCACAAAGCGATACACTTCCTTCGCCAGTTTGGACGATCTTTCGCCAGATAGTATAGGTACATACTTGGATACTAGATCCATCACTTTTTCATGCACGTCTGCCATGTTGTCTTGCCCTGTGAAGTTTCTTTCCTCTGGCCTTATCTGGTTCTGCTCTGTTCTTACTTTTCCACTCGGCGCTACTTCCTGCTTCTTTCTTCTGATTAGCTCTCTTTCTAAATTTTCTTCTGGTTCTTTATGCTGTTCCCAAAATAACAATTTCCTTGGCCTGAACCCTTTACTCGTACTCACCTTATTACCCTCTTGAATCGGTTTTCTCTGTGAAGATCGCTCGAGCCCCAACTCTTCCTCTAACCCCGCTGTAGTTTCCTCAGCCTCTCTTAACTGTGCCTTTAGTGAATCTATTTTCTTTATCAGCCCTTTCTTCTCTTTTTGGATTTCTTCCAATTCTTGCTCTGCTTCTACTTCACGGCTCTGGATAATTTCGAATGCTGCTGTTACCAATAGGTCTAAAGCTTCGCCCTTTGTACTGCTTTTAGCACTCTCATTCAGTTTCTTTAACAATTCCTTCTCTTCCTCTCTTGTCCACCGTTTCTGTAACTCTGCCGTTATATGTTCCCCAATATATTCCCAGTCCTGCTCGTAATTCCGCAATATTGCTTGGCCTTCCTTCAGTTCCTGTGCTTTTATCTCTAACTCCCTTTCCTGGGCCTGAAAGCGTGACAATTCCTCCCTAGTTAAGATATTGCTTCTTCCTGTTGACATTTAGGACTGTGAGACTGTTATACCTCACGCACATATTTCCATTATAACCACTACACTTGTCACTTATCACTTAGCACTCTTAACACCGACATTAACAGGTACGCGAAATATACTTCTTACCGCCTCTCATTGATCATACCTATCAGCGCTTTTGTATCTTACTGAATTACCTAAAACGTACGTACATATGCTCCAACATAAATCTGACAAAGACTTTTAATCCAGAAAGATTCTTCGCGAGTACTCGAATACTTATTAAATGTATTCCCAATTTAAGTAAAAGCGCATAAAATTTTAAAACAGAGTGTAACTAACTGCATTTTGGCACGGTGGCCGTACTTTACCGACAACTTTAAAAGAATTAAATCTTTTAGATCCACTTAGTGGAATCACGTTAGAGCTATAGGAATTCAACAAACCCCAACGATACCTCGCAAAACCGGCACGAAACAGAAATACTTATTATTACCATACAATACACAAAAAGAACCTCTAAATGGTTCAAAAGATTTTGAACCACTTGCCTTAATGTTGTAGAAAATTAATAATGATATATACTCTGTCTCAGGGATTGTAGCAACATGTGTAAGTGTAATTT
>OZ005743.1:36143857-36215158 GCA_963930735.1 Dioctria linearis | reverse complement strand
AGTAACCTGATCCACTCGCAAGTCGGGTCACCTGTTAAAATCATTACAGGCGGAAGCGACTCTGACCCAGTGACCAGTGCAATACCTTGCAATTAATCGCAAAGCATTACATCAGTCACTGCCGTCAGCTGGAGACCCCAATACTGTTAGTAAACAAACAGTAAGCCCAGCTGAGCATTTCACTATGCGAAGTGAATTACTTAACCCTGGCTTAATGCTTAATTACAACAGCAGTGGATGCGACAGTTTTTTAATAAACAATTCGCAATCGCCAAGCATTTAACCGTGCGAAGTAAAATGCTTAGATACTGCAAACTGCTTAATTAGTCGTACACCTGCTGCTAGTTAAGTCATGATGTCACAACCACACCGAATTGAATATTGGGCCACGACACTAACATTAATCAGTACCCAAAAGACAGTATAGGGCGATCATTTAACAAAATACATTCCCATCGAAAAACAGCAAATGGTGAATCATTAGATAGAACCTGGATCGTATATTCATCCAAGGTTGATCGCGTGTTCTGTTTTTGTTGCAAAATATTTAGTAGGGATGCATTTTCTTTAGCAAAAGAAGGTACAAATGATTGGGGCCACATAACAATAATTTTAAAAAGACATGAGCAAAGTACTAAGCATTTTCATTCCTATGGGAAGTGGATTGAGCTAAAAAAGCGGCTTTCTTGTAATCAAACCGTAGATTGTCTAGCTAATAAATTATACTTGAGTGAAGCAGAACATTGGGATGAAGTGCTCAAACGAATAATATCTATTATTTTAATGATGGCCTCAGAAAATATTGCATTCAGAGGGTCTTCGGACAGACTATTCACCGAAAATAATGGTAAATTTTTGAAACTTGTTGAGTTGTTTTCAAAATTTGATCCGGTGTTAGAAAAACATGTTAAACGTGCAGTAGAAAATCCACAAAAGACTCATTACTTGGGAAAAAATATCCAGAATGAAATTATTTTATTGATCGCTAAAGCTACAAAGGATAAGATTTTGGAAATTGTCAAAAATGCAATGTACTTTTCAGTTATTGTCGACTGTACACCTGATGCAAGCCATAAAGAGCAGATGTCAATTGTTCTGCGTTACGTCCACATCACAAAATCAACCGAAAGTAATAATGCTAGTGTGGAAATTAATGAAAGTTTTTTGGAATCTATTAACATTTTGGATACAACCGGAGTGAAGATGACCGAAGAAATTTTAAATTTTTTGCAACAAAATGGCTTATCTATTATGAATCTTCGTGGACAAGGTTACGACAATGGAGCCAATATGCGTGGTAAAAAAAACGGTGTTCAGTCTCATATTGCAAAAATCAATCCAAGGGATTTCTTTGTTCCATGTGCCTGCCACTCCTTAAATTTAGTCGTTGTTGATTGCAGTTAAAGGAGCCATTGAAATTATTAATTTCTTTTCAACCATCCAAACAATTTACAATTTTTTCTCTAGATCGCCAAAGCGTTGGCATATTTTCATATCCATGTGTTGTAAATTGACAGTGAAATCATTAAGCGATACTCGATGGGAAAGCCATGTTAATGCCGTTAGTGCTTTGAAGACCGGATTAAAAGGCATTTATTCAGCGTTAAAGGAAGTCGTTCAATTGGAAAAGGATGCACTTACACGTATAACAGCTGAATCAATCGCTTCAAAATTAGACAATTTTGAATTTATTTGTGGTTTAATAATCTGGCAGGAGGTTCTAACAGAAATAAATTGTACAAGCAAATTGTTACAATCACAGAGCATGGATGTGAAATCAGCAGCTAATATCTTGAAACAAACAACTGAATTTTAGATTTCTTGTAATTCCGAAGATTCGTTCGAGAAATATATTTCTCAAGCAAAAGTATGCGCAATAGATGCGGATTTGAGTGACGATTTTAGGCCTGAGCTAGAAAATCGGAATCGAAAAAGAAGGCTTTGTTTTGGGGACGAGCCAGAAGTCCCTGAGCTCATTAATCCTAAAATGAAATTCAAAAAGAAATTTTTCGACGTATTATTTACAATAGCAATTGCTTCAATGACGGAACGTTTTGAATCCTTTGCAAGTGTTATGAAACCCTTTGAACTTTTGTATGATATTAAAAAGTGTGATGAAATGGAGAACAATGAATTCATTGACAAATGTAAATTATTAGAAACAGCATTAACTTATGAAGAAAGCAAAGATCTTGAAGCAAACGAACTACAAGTTGAGCTGAAATTGTTGTCTCGCAAAATTGAAGATGATACTAACCCAGAAAACATTTTGAAGTGGATTTATAATAACAACGTTGAAGAACTCTTTCCAAATGCACTGATTGCATTAAGAGTGCTATTAACTTTACCCGTTTCAGTTGCTAAAGGTGAGAGAACTTTTTCTAAATTAAAAATGATTAAAAATTACCTTCGATCAACTATGGGGCAAGAAAAATTGAATGGTTTGGCAATAATATCCATAGAATCTGAAATTGCTAAATCAATTAACCTTGATGTCTTGCGGAAAGATTTCGCTAAAATCAAAGCCAGACGAGCCCCTTTTAGTAAAAGTAGTAGTGTATAAAGAATTCAGTTCGAAAGCAATATTTTTTGTTACATTTCATATGTATGTATAGTTTTTAATATTCTGTTATGTTTTTCTCATTAATTTTGTTTTCGTTTTTATATGGTTATGAACTTGGATTTTTTAGTTTTGGTTTAGTTATTTTGCTGATTAATAATTTGATTAGTTATTTTGACTGATTAATAAAGAAATAAGCTTTAATCAAAACTATTGTAATTTGTTTAATTTTTTGTCATAAATGATTTTAATTTGCCTTAAAATTATAATCGAAATATTATACTTAATAGGCTACAAACCTAATTTTAAATTAATTCAAGATTATAAACTATATCAACCATCAAAAAATATTGACAATGGTAAATTTACAAAGGCGCCAAACATTCCACGCACACACTGAAAAAAAACCACGAGCCAGGCCTGGCTATATTATATTGCATTATGCACAATATTTTCATGACAAACTATCCATCCATTGAATTGGCTTGTGACTCCAGATCATAAAAAATGTTCTGGAGTCATGAAAATAAATTTATTTTAAGAGCCTTATTTTAACAGGAATTTGTGAAACCGTAACTCCAAGCTTATCTACAACAAAAACTTATGTAAAAGTAAATCTGGTTTAATTAACAAGGGATTGAAATTTGTAGGATTATTTTATATTCGAAAAACAGTAAACATAGAATAAAGTATCTTCCTCTACATAAATATTTAATTTTGTTTTTCTATACCTGAACAATTTTGGTCCTTTTTAATTCTATTTTTAAATTACTTCTATTCAACATTTAAAGATGTCTAAATTCAACTTTTGTCTAACCTAATGCGAAATGTGTGTGTCAATATGTAGAAACGTGCTCGGTATAACAACTAGCTATATATATATTCTGTATCCCCCCCCCCACCCGCCTATCAAATAGCTCCTTAAAATCATTCTTTAATTTGCTATCATCGCTTTTCATGATTGTTTTATTTTAATGACACACTCGCATTCGAGATAAATTTAGATGGAAGATTTATAATCCGCACATATCCTTTGTAGTTATCTCTTGGAATTTGGTTTTTTTGACGTATGTTAGAATGTCAGTCACGAATATGACTTGCGTTCAAATCATTATGAACTCTGCGAAAGAGATTCTTCGTCAGTTGATCCTTTGTCAGTGATGATATTGTGAGAAAGCGTATATGCGGTAGAAGAAGGAAGGAGTGGAATGTATTTGAACACTAAAGTTTTATATATTAGTATGTGCTTTTCCATGGAAAGATTTGAAATTATTTTCACGAAGTGAAGTTAGGTGTAATTTCACAGAATGAATGAGGACCAAAATACCCATTTCAATAATTGTTTCACGACGCTAAGTACTATACTTCTGTAGTTTGATAAGTATACCTTGTTAGTGATACTTACTTTCACTTCTTATTTGAAATTAACTGCAATTATGATTTTACAAATGAGAATTTTTTACATAGGTTAGGTGATGCCACCTTATGCAAACTTTATCTGGAAATAATTGCTTTAATTATGGGCTTGCTTTAAAACCAACCATGAGAGTTTATGAACCTCAAAAGGTCACCCAGCTTCTTGTCTAATCTAATTCCCCCAATTCGCAAAAAAGAAGCTAACCAAAAGTATTTCCTCTACGTTTAGCAAGGTTGGGATATTCACAGAGCAGGTGTTGAATGCTCTCAACTTCTTCCTCGTTCAGATAACTTTTGCAGAAGGCATTGTATGGGGCTTGCATACCTTTCCTATTTTCGCCACAGTGTCCCTGTCCCCTGATAACTGCAGTAAGCTTCCGCACGTCATGACGGTTCCTCCTTAGAAGAGTATTATCTTTTTAGGATATGTTTTAAGCTACAGATGGCTTGAAATCGTGCAATTGGTTTGTTCTTCCCATCTGCGATTAGCTGGCTTACTAGCTTGTAAATAAAGAATCATTTTTGTTGATTCTTGAGGCCTACCTCCCTAGCTCGTATATATGGATTCTTCTGTTAAGCATACTTTGATAGCCGGAGCCTTCCTGGCCAGAGTATCAGCTGCTTCATTTCGTGGTATATCAATGTAGCCAGGTACTTAGTAGATAATAACTCTATGGTTAGAACCAAGTTTTCTGAACAAACTGCGACAATGTTTGACTAGGCTCAATCTAATGGTTTCCAGTCCAGAGTTTGAGTATATGGCTCCTCGCATACAGTCTTCGAGATAAATC
This sequence comes from Dioctria linearis, assembly GCA_963930735.1. Lineage (NCBI taxonomy): Eukaryota > Metazoa > Arthropoda > Insecta > Diptera > Asilidae > Dioctria > Dioctria linearis. The sequence goes on along the minus strand of OZ005743.1, from coordinate 36,210,391 downwards.
TTTAGTATTCTGATATAATCGAGGTATGGGCGGCTATACCAGCTCGACTCTCTTAGTCTGAGTGTAATTTTTGCAGCTATATACATTATATATTCCACGGATGCTAAAGGGCATGAACAGGAGAATAATCTACATTGCTGCTGTCGTTGTTATTCGTAGGGCACCTGTACTGCCCACACAGGAAGATCTCTGTATTTGGTAAGACTTCAGGTGAATCACTCGCTCTAGAGCACTTCATCACACCAAGATTTCATAGTTGAGGATAGTTTTAACAATAGCGGTCCAGATCTTGCGAACAGTTGTACAGAGAATTTCATAAACCATCAATAATCATAGTCAAGGTGAAAGGACCCCTTATGACCTAGACGCGCTCCTACTAACTTAATTGTCACCAAGCACCTCGTTTAAGTATTAGGTATTCCTTATTTTGGATTAACTTTAAAAGTAATTCATGTTGTGATCTACAAATTTCACGTCCATTGATTAGGTTGTCCATTGATATCTCTATGGATATTCCGAAAGTCTTCAAAAATAAACAATAAGTCTAAAGTCATTAGCGGTCATGTGTCTGCTTCTGCCTGCCTTGGAAATAAAAATCACTTTGATTTACTTTCAGATGCGTGGGGATATGAGAGAGGTATAGGTATAACTAACTTTTGTAGATCACCATCAGCCCGATATTACAATTTATTGTATATTCCTCAGCATGATAAGAATTGTTCCGTAAATTCTTGATTTTTGTAGAGTGTTTTCTTCCTCTTTACTATATCCCGTATAGACTGTTAGTTTACAAGTATCTACACACTTATTATTAAACTTAGTCTGGTTGGATTGGATTCTCTTCGCTAGTCTTGGTCCAGTCAATTCATCTCTTTTCAAGAACGAGGGAGAACATAAAACACTTTGGTGAAATCTTCCTGAATCTAGCGGATTCGTTCGCATTCTCTATGGATTCGCAATAGTTTCTGCATGAAGATTATTTAACATTTTTATTTGAGAGCTTGTTGACTCTGATATTTGCCTTATAATGTGCCCAGTACTGACTTCTACTCGGTTTTGCTAGGTTGAATAGTTTTCGTGCGCTCTCCCGAGGACCCTTATTCTGCCAGGGTGAATATGATTTTTAAGAAGGCCGTCGGTCGTAGTGGTGTAGGATTGTCGTGCTCCGTGTATGCCGAAACCAAGAGAAATGTCTTCGCATTTTTACGTTCTCATTAGATGGCCGCTAAGTCATTAAAACTTTAACTAGATATAAAAAATCCATGTCTTTTTTCACCAAATTATAAGAACTCGACTTACTTGATCACTTTTTGTAATAAAGCGTGTAGTGTGGTTTTCTTAATCGTTGTATGGCGTCACTTCTGACCCAAGGTTCCTAGATTAAAGAAACTATCAGACATACTTATGTCGTCTTCGCTTGAACATCCAGGTTCACTCTGGAGGTAACCCGTTCAATCCAACGGTTTCAGAGTGCACCTGAAAAAGTTCGCTTGTGTATGTATACTACCGTCAAAGTAGCTATGAACTTTTTGCGAAAACTGGTTGGTAATTTGTTTGCGGGTAATATAAAAATAGTAGAGTGGTCTTAATAATAATTATTGTCTTTAAAATTAATAACATCAAATCACAACTAGACTTTGTTTGTGTAAGTGAACTCATAGTGTACCCGAGTAAATTTTCAGAGTGAAACTGAGGCTTTTTGGGTTGCCACCAGAGGCAACTCATGACGTCATTTTTGCTTCAAACGAACGCTTTGACAGCACTTAGGTTGCCTGAAGACCGAAACTGATGTTCAAACGAAAACGACATTACACATTTCATTCGTAAATAGGTTGAAATATTTAGGTCACAATTATGGCTATGTTAAAAATTCCAAACTTTAACAACTGTATGTATAAAATTATGTGGAATAATTTATAGGAATATAATGAAGCTATCGTAATTTAAAAAAAGAAAGAAAATTGAATCAGAAGTAACCTAGTCACGTAGGTTTAGTTGTTTCTGATTTTTATCTTAAACTGCCCTCTAGTCACTCATCTCTATAGATATCTAAAATTAAAGGATCAGTCATAAACATATTATTAATATTATTTCCGACTACTGTATTTGACTCCATCTTCTCCAAAAGGATTTTGATAAGCTGAAAAAAAAAACTAAAATAACTTGGTAGGATAGGAAAAGCTATTAATTGTGCTTCGAGCTTGTCCCTTAAGATCTCTTGTAAGTGTATTGTCGTGCCTGCCTTTTTTGAAGACCTTTCAACAATGTTAACTGATAAAATCTGTCGTCGCTTAATTCAGAAGGCATGTTTTTAATCTAAACTTAAATCTAAATATACCATGACATATAATGTACTAAATTGAATTATCCTGATAGTTATTAATTATTATTAGATGCGCTTAGATCATCCCATGAAATGTAAGCTCTCATGAAAAAAAGGTATTGTGTAGACAGACAGATCGATATCGACCTATACGATTACCACAGATAAAAGTTAAGAAATCTTTAAACACTTTTTGATACACTTAAAATACACACGAATAAATTCCGGTCTTTGAGCACACCGAGGCTCGGTCAAGTAGAACAAATTCAACCCGAAAAAAACTCTACTTTGATACTATTGAGATTATTCAATGTCCGGTTTCCTACGGTGTATCTGTTGTCGAAGTTCAAGACCTATCTAAGCTAGCAGAAAAGGCTATTTCTTTCTTGCTTATCACACCCACCCCCAACATGTAAACTGAATAATAAAATTCTCATAATATAATAGCCAACTTGGTAGGGAATGTCTCCAGGAGACGCAGCTGTTTTTATCTACCTACAGAACGCAAGGCCTAAGGATAAATTCACCTTGGGGCATTTCAGCTTTTATCGGAAAAAGGTTCTCTGATATTTTTTGTACTTACTTACACAATTCGTATTAGTATAATATTTCTGGTATTTGTCAGTAGGGTTTAGTGATGAGAAAAAGGACAACAGAGAGGGGATTGGGTAGAAAGCTTGCGTAATATACTATAAGGTAAGATTCTGGGATGTTGTTTTGTAAAACATGCGTTCAGCCCTATCTTCATCTCTTGAAATTTTTTGTAATATTGCTATACTTGTATTTAGAGCAGATTTAGTTGGTAGATGATTAGTAGATTTGATGAAGTTTTCCTTTTTTATGTGTTTAAAAAAATATTCAAATGAATTTGAGCTAATCCTGATTTTTTATTAGATGTTGAAAAGGATACGAATATCCTAAAAAATATTCAAAACTTAGTTCTCCTTACAATGCCATACGTACTACATTGCAGTTGTAGGTATTTATGGTGGAATGTTAGATCGCGAAAGTTATCAAAATCAATCACTGTGACAAAAACTTATCTTGGAAAAAAGATACAGATTGCTTTGTATATACATTTTTTAGGAGTAGAAGATGTTAAAATTATAATGGTAGAATCATGTTATTAAGAATTCAAAGAGTGATATAGCATGTGCTAATTGTTCCGGCGATCCCGACCTAAAGCAGTGCAAGAGTGGGTATGTTAAATGTATAACCTGCGTAGAAATAAATAAGAATAAGAATACTTTATTTATGATTAAGCACTACGCGAATGCAAATATAGTTTTTTTTAGTACGAAAAAGCGGAAAAAGAATAAATCAGTACAAGTAATTAATAACATAAAGTTCGAGATATGAATTATTAATAAAAATAAATTAGGAATTAAAAAGTAAATTCGAAAAATCTTACTACTAAACAACAGAAATAAAATAAGCTAATATTACATAAACATAATAGTATAAATGTAATAATTAAAAAAATATATAAATATATAAATAACTAAGAACTAGAGAACATAAAGCCAACAGCACCTAAAATATATCCAAAAGTCTATCCAACAGTTCTGCTACAGCGCGTTACCAGCTCCATAAACCCAAAAGTCGAGCGCCTACGCTGAATATGCTCGAACATCACAACTTTTCCATTACTGAATATTGAAAGTTTGGTATCAGCAAACCGAAACGCTTCGTAAGGTCTAAAAATTCTAATTTATTAATTAAATACGAAAACCGCTAAAAGAAAAGTACGGCAGAAATAAAAATATAACTAGCATCGACCGCGTGTTCGCAGAAATGGTTGCCGAAGACAACCACAACCGACGAAGCCCTCCATAAATCCCACCTGTCATTTCGTTAACACGATCACAGCATTTCGTTCTAGAACTCAGGAGTACACAAAGATTTTTTACAAGATTTGAAATTTAAAAATACAGATGGAAGATCAGATACCTCAATTTCTCTGCGATAAAGAAAAATAGACTGCGACTTTCCGGTATTAAGCAATAAAAGACTATTATCTGGGCAGCGTGCAATATTGTGTAAGTCGGAATTTAGCTTAACAATATAATCCTTCACCAGTCCTATTTGTCGATTAAGACACACGTGTACATCATCGGCATACAAGTGAATTTTGCAGTCTCCAACAACATTAGGCATGTCTTTTATATACATGCTGAAGAGCAGAAGGCAAGGAATAGAGCCTTGAGGAATACCCCGATATAAAAACTATCATTATCTACTCATTTTACTAAGAGATATGCGATCTATTTATGTAAGTTTCTAGCTATGGTGTGATAGCATTATCTATTATAATTTGGATAGTACAATATATGAGTCCGTAAGATCCAGGTCACCTTTAATGATTGCATTCGATTCGACCAAGTTTCAACTTTTCGCTCTAACTTGTTTCGGTTTTACAAACCAATAAGCATCAATATCTTATAAAACAGTTTTCCAACTATTACTACGTTCCAGCCAAATATGAATATAACAACACTATTAATGAGAGAACTCTTTGCCAGCTGAAATTACTCGTTTTCCTCATATATGTCGTCTTCAAACCGCAAACTCTCCAGCTCAGAAAGTTATATTATGTATGTGTGAGTGCAAAGTGAGAAAATTTAAGTATTCAATCATTTCATTATTAAAATCTCAACGCTCTTCATTATTTTACCCATAATTGTAATAAAACTAATAAATTGTTGTACAATTTCCTGAGCATAAACCCTGCGGGAATAATAGGGCACAATTCCTATATATAGGTGCCTACACCATATATAATCCTTAGGAAATCACCTTTTACACAATTTCACTATTCTTCGCCCCCTATGAAGATGGAATCACAACTTCTCCTATAGGTCAAAGATGCTTCTGCCGATGAATAACGTCTAGGGGTTTTTGATAAAACGTCGAGGAAAGTAAGTACCTATGGAGGGCATATCAAAAGCGTATTGAAACTCAAACTCTGCCATATCCGGCCGAAAGCAATTTTGTTTTTAGTGCTGCGCTCTTAAAAGTTTTTTAAGTGTGCTTCCTGCACAGTGCCATGAATTAAATCTATCTGCAAAAATATATATTCTCGTAAATTCTTGTTTGTTCAATGAAAGAAATTTTCTAATGGTAGTTAACTAAATTCTGATGTTAGTAAGGTTTTTAGGACAGAGAAAAGTTTTATTAATTTTTTTTTTTTAATTAAAATTATTTAAAATTCTGTCAGGGAAAGATTGTAATGCTGCAAATAGCTGGACAAAGAGGAAAAAATTCCCATTCTTGATATAAAAAGCAGTTGAATCCTTGAAACTTTGCGTTTCTTTTTATAATTTTATGCGTAATTTATTTAAAACTGTGATTTTAAATTATGAGGGATGAGGGTGGAGATGGAATGGAAAGTGGAGTGGTAGGACATCTAATGAATGTGTCATATGAGAATATTTGTTGTTATTCTAATCTTTTGTAAAATGAAATTAGAAATTTAAAAAAGCTAAACAGAGGATACAGTGGAATAGTTAGTACTCTCTTATTTTCTTACGGTATTGTTGGTTTTATGATTAAACAGGGTTATGCGAAGTTGCTAGCCGCTGTACGCACTGCGAGTGCCAATTGTGCTCATCTGTCTCTAAAGCAGGCCAGTTCCCTTGAGTAGGTTTAAGTATTCGCGTAGCGGTCTATCCGTCAACTGACTAGAAGCTTTTTACTCTTATCATAGAGGTAATAGCGATGAAATGCGTGGGATCGGTTCTTTCCATAATGTTTCTCCAATGCTGTGCTTGTGAGTCGCTGATGTGTATTTGCGAATTGCTCCCTCAGCTGTACACAGACGAAACGCACACGCTGTGTCTTGGTTGACCGGAAGGAGGTCCTGGGATCCAGATCATCCTAACCCGATTTGATCTAATCAGTTTGACAAGGTCGCTTTTACATTCACTGCGACCGTAATGGCATGAAATACTGGGTCCCCATGTTCAGTGAAGTCTCAAGCTTATGTGCAATGGTCCGCACCTAGGCCCCATTATACATATCAGTTTTGGATCCATCCGTATGCCAGACGAGCCCTCCGCTATTGATAGTCGGAAAATTCCGGACTATTCGGTCTTTCACCATTACATTGTATGATTGAAACGACAAAAACTTCGACGACTTATAAACTGCTGCAATAGATAGTTCAGAAATTTCATTGAGACATTTTACGAGCCTCTAGGTTCTTCCCAAGACGACCCACCGCATGAATCCTGTACGTCGCGCTGGCTGCCGTACCTACCACTTTCAGGTGCATAGATCTGAGTTTAATCAGGGTTTTCAGTACCGCCAATTGGGATGTGTGCATTACACCCGTAATACTTAGGCAATCCATTCTCTGCATGCTGCTCAGTTTGGATTTAACCACTTTGAGCTTCTTCATATGATATCATATAATCATTCTATATACTACCATGGGTCTTATGATGACCGTATATATCTGGAAAAAACTCATTGCTCGTAGATCCCATGTTGCACCACACGAATTAGATAAATCGTTCGGGTTCCAAAAATAAAAAAACAATCTTTAGATTGATGTACCTTTATTCAATACTTTCAACACTTTTGTAACCGTGGTCAGCTTTTGCTAAACCTTTTTCCGTCAAAACTTAAGTTAGACTAACTTAATTATTCGTTCGTAATAATTATCTAAATTTACATATATGTTGGGCAAAGCTGTAATTAGATCGCAGTTATAATGTGGGAAATTAAATGGTTTAAGTTTGAAATTATTTCAGTGTGGGAAAGTGAAATGCTTTAAACTTGTTTTGCTTTTGCTGATTCTACATATTTCTTAAGAATTTCTTGTAAATTAGTCTCTTCTATTTTGTTAGAATCAGACCATGATCTCACTCCTCCCACCTTGTGATAGCCCAATATAAGGAAGATTCTTCTTCCAGCAGCCAAGGGCGCATTCTAGCGAAATAATCAGCAATTGCTAAACAATAGCCTCTCATGCTATTGTTCTGCAACTGTCGGTTATTTTGCTGATTAGCCCAACAGCTGGCTGCGATGAGCGCTTAGTAGAGCAATCGACGATTACAATAATAATTAACCTCGCAAGTGATTATTATGTAAGGCGATTGTTTACTACTAAGCGACTCAGGTGCTGCAACCGGTAGAACAAACGACAAGGTTGTTGTCGTTTGTTTACAACCGCGTTGTGAGCAAAGAAAGTACTTCCGAATATCGGGGCATAAAAGACCAATGACTGGTCTGGCGAGTGCCGTTTTATTATCAGTCATTGTAGTGTTAAGTATTCAGTCGCGAGTTGTTTTAGAGATCAAGTTACCGTTCGGTTCGGGTTAGAATTATATATTAAGATAGGTCAGTTTTGTTGTCGTAATAAAGAATTAATGTGTTACAGAAGTTCGTGAGTTTTATTCATTTCGGTTGATAATTGATATTTTGATATTTTCTATGGACACGACATTTTGGCGCAGCCGGTAAAAGTTTAAGTGAGGTATGGTGATTTTTGTTTTTGCTGTTTTTTAATATAATTATCTTTTTGGATAATTATTTTTTTTTAGCGGTTTTTAGGTATTGCGATTTTCGAAATTAATTTTTGTTATTGTGGGATTTAACGCTTTTCAGCTGCTCCGTTATAAATTTTATTTTCTTTTCAGGTTAAATTAAGTCTTGTTTTTGTGGTTTTTATGTTTTTTTTTTGTGAAATTAAGCTACTCCAACATATATTGACGAGATCGAGGAGTTGTGCTTTTACAAGCTACTCCCGCATCTTCATAATAATACACCTACATTAGCGGCGATCGAGGAGTTGTGCTTTTACAAGCTACTCCCGCATCCCGAATATACACCATTCACCATTTTCAGATAAAAAGGTAACAGATGTCAATTTTAGCATGGAATGGAGTTCGCGAATAATTTTTAAATTGTGATAAATATCGGTTAGAAAAGTTTTCAACGTCGCAGGTCGGTTAGGGCATTGATCACACACGCTTTTCTGTCATTTCTCGCGTTTTTAATAAGTTATAATAACTGCTCCCAGTAACTACTAGAGTAATTTGATTAACGGGAATAATCTTGGGTTAGTTAAAGTATGGGTTATTGTATTTTCTTTTATTGTGTGACGTGTGCATCTAAATTAGGAAGAATAAAAATTTAGAGAAAGCATGTTTGTGAGCATAATAGCTGAATTCAGAGTAATTGAGTGTGGTAATTGTGTTAGAGTTTTGAATGTTTAGCCTTAGATACGAGTGTGTATTGTTGTTCGGCTAAGAAAGGCGAGAGATTTTTTCTAGATCAAGTTGTATGAAATTTGCGATTCCATGTTTATAAAGTATAGACGTTAGTAGTTATTTCATCTAAAGTGAAAGCTTGAAGTAACTATAATTAAAAAAAAAAACAGTAAAAAACAAGAGGAATCAAAATAGATAGAAAATCACCAACTGTGTACAAGATGGCAGATTCGTACGAGAAGATTATGGGCCCAGTTTCTAAATATGTGCCGATGTTTTCAGGAGAAAAGTCACCGAAATTGGCAAAGGAGGTATTTCGTTTCCTCAATTGCAGTAAGGACTTGCACGACCGTCTGGAACCAGCAGAGCAAACCATTTTTATTAAATGCATAAAGTACCGCTTATCCGATGACGCTTATTACTTAATAAGTTCACAGGAGCCAAAGGACTTTGCATCTTTGCAACAGGCGATTAAGACAGCCTACATGCCACGGAAATCTTTCAGTGAGTTACGCAATGAAATGTTAGCATGTAGGCAAAGGCCGGGTGAAGATGTTAGAGGGTTTGCGGATAGGATGGTGGAGCTGCTGGATCAGATTAAGTCTTCGGTATCAGCTAAATATCCAAAGATGGATGGAGGCTTGATAGCCGAGTTGGAGACTGACGCAGTAATAACTTTCAAAGCGGGTGTAAGCAGTCAAGCCACTCGGGTTTACCTAACCGGAAAAAGGTTTGATACATTGGAAGAAGTTCGAGAAGAAGCTCTTTACTTCGAAAGAGATTCAAAAGGGCTTGAAGCTATGGCGCCAGGAGTATGGGAAAAAGTACCACAATACTCCAGCGAAACACCACAGGAAAGCTGGAAGGCTGGAAATGTTATCAATGTAAGGCAGAAACAATTCCAAAAGGAATTTGAAGTAGTACAACCATCAACAATGAACTGGGAATCTCCAAGAATGACCAGGCAGCAATCTAGAGTTGCTAAATGCTTCAAATGCTGTCAGCCTGGGCACTTTTCTAAAGAATGCCAGTGGAGAAAGCAGCCTCCTTACTGCACTAAGTTTCAGAAATATGTGCACGAGATATCCAATTGCCAAATTCATCGCGTAAGAGTAGCCAACTGTGTAGCTAGTATTCAAAATAAATTCTATCCAGGACGGGAGGAGCTTTATTGCAAATTCTGCAGAACACGCGACCATTACACGGATATCTGCGTAAGAAAGTATTTAGCAGATAGAAAAACAGAACAATTGAATTCCAGTAATAAATTTATCATCACAGTCGCATCAGATATAGCTGTAGAAGGTACGTTTAGGCATTTATTAAATACGGGATCCACATGTAGCTTAATGAAGCTCAATAGGATAAAAAGAGATACCTTCATACACACACAAAATAAAATAAGAATTGGAGGACTATTTGGAAACGTGAAAAGCTCCATGGGTACTTGTGAGGCAAAGTTACTGATAGATAACGGTCAGTAGGTTTGCCAATTTAATGTCATTGGTGACACTGACTCCATTCCCGCCGATGGTATCCTTGGAATGGATTTCCTCAATGACAAAAGCTCTGATCGATTGTGTAAATAGGAAATTGTGGATTCAAGATGCCAACGAAGTGCAGAAAGAAAGTTCCGTTTTTAGAAATATAACAGCTAGTGGTCCAGTGGTATCCAATAATTACAGTCCTAGAAATCAGTTCCATGCCAGAATAGAGGAGGCTCACAGGATCGTGGCAGAAAACATCAGACCAGATATCAGTAACCCAGACAGCAACCGGAAGAATATAAAATGTAATGTAAAGGAAGCTTCAGGACTGGGGGAGAAAAGTATACCCATATTGGATGAGCCAATCCAGCCACAACAAGGGGAGAAGACTTGGACCATAGCTTACGACAGTGCGGAACTTGATAAAGTAAGAAATGAAGAAGCCAATGGTTCAAGAAGGAGGCGTCACAGGTATTGTGGGTACAGTGAAAATAGGCTGGGGGATGAACGTGCATTCGTAAGAATCGCCAATGCAACAGCCTATTTCGTAAAAAGTCCTAATTCTTTCCATGGACAAACGAAACCTCACAAATTTGACAGACGATCTGCATGGCGCTATAATTGTAGGAACAATATCTATCCTCAACTGGAGAAAGGACAGGGGATTAAGCAAAAGGGTAAATTAAAGATGCCAAAACATTGTTATCAAACAGGTATAGTAGCGTCGGCGGTCCGAAATAAGCTTAATAGGATAAATCATACGCCAAATTTGATCGGGCTGTACGATGTAGGTAACGGTTATGACCCGGGCATCGAGGGACTTAACCAAAGAGATTTCCAACAAATTCCCTCCAATTTCAGAAGAAATTCGATGAGCGGAGCTTGATGTGGATAGGAAGATATAAAAGGATGTATAAAGGCAACCCAGTGGATCCAATTGGTAAGGTAAATTTATAAATTAAAAGGTAAGAAAATGTTATTAAAAGAATATTTTGTGAGATTCAAAAGAAAAAACTTCAAGGAGGCTTAGAAATTTAAAGTAAAAAATAGTTCTCTAGTAAAAAGAAAGAGAAAGAGTTGAAGAAATAAAGTGTAAGAAAAATAAAGATTTAAAAACAATCAACCAAAAGGAAGAAAGAATTGAAATATATAACAAAGATAAATATTTCTAAATAAAAGAACAAAATGGAAAATTTAAGTATTGCCCTTGGCTGCTTAAAAAAAAAAATAATAAGGAATATTACTTGAGAAGAAATAAAAAGAAAAAAAGTAGTAAAGATGTATAAAAAAAGTTAAATGGGAAGAATATTACCTATAAAAATATTACGTATAAAAAAATTGTTATAAACTCATTGTAAAAAGATATACGACAGGTTAGAACAATATTCCTTACTTTGAAAGAGTAAATGTATAAAATATGTAACAAATGATTAAAGCTTAAGCTCATAAAAAATTAATGGAAATAAGGAAACATAAATAACTTAAGTTAACATTTGGATGTTAAAAAAAAGATAAGTACATAAATAAGTACGAAATTGAAATCCTACGTTTAAGCATAGAATGTAAAAATAGTCGCTAACCATAGGTAGAAGTTGAAGCAACCTCAAGAAGACTGAAGCAGAATTGGCTACATCAGTTCCAGAAACATCTTTGTATAATTTACGTGGAGCAAGTTGATCATCAGAATAATACTGTTGGTGGGAAACTGACAAATGATATCCGTCGACGACTGTCCTAACTACGCACACAGTGTCCGAAACTGTGAAGATTGATGAAAAGAAGGAAAGCGCTGATGAACTTAAAAAACAAAAGAGCACTGGAAGAATCAGAAATTAGACCTCACGAGAAAAGCATTGTCTACTAATCAGGAACCCACATACACAATCACTGCGATATATGAGAGTTTCCAAGAAGTTCAAGTACCGAAGATCATCGAAATGTGTCACTGTATGTTAAAGATGTGATTGAAGACTAAAGCGAAGGTTATATAAAGGCAAATTTGAAACAGATTGCCGAATCAGTTAAAAGAACTAGGAATCATGCAGAATTCTATGCAGTTTTAGAAAGCACGTTACAAAACTTTCAATAGAGGAAATGTATCTTTTTTATGCATGGGTGGACTCTCAATAATTTATGAAATTGGGAGAACTCCATCATGCATATGGAAGTAATACAAAAAAAAATAAAAATAACGAGATTCAAAGATCAATTAGAGTGAACAAAGGCATGTAGAGACGATCAGCAGCCAATGAGCCTTATAAGTAAAAGCTCATCAGTAAACTGAAAGTCCGCTTTACTCGAAATCTCGCTATTAGAAATACCCTTTAAAACTCCCGAAGAGTGCAGCCCCACAAGCTGATAGTTGCATAAGCGCGGTTTACATGAGATGAGTCAAACACCACTGTACATCGGCGTTGCAGATTTTTCTGAGGATAACTAGGAACACCGAACTAAGCAATTGAAACAGCACATGGAGCAAAGGACCCAACTAGCATCAAGGTAATAGTCCACACAACACAACGAGCCCACGGTAGTTAAAAAGTTAATCGTACAGCTGAAGTAACCGTAACAGCATGCATCAGTGTTAGCGAACCGGAGCATTAGATATTATTGTAAATAGGTACGTTCTATAGACCTGCAGGTAGGACAAAGGTAAAAAAAAAAATTGAGGTATCAAATAGAAAGAATAGTTGTAAAAATTTATGATTAGACATGGTAAGAGTTACAAGTGCGTGTAATTGATAAAAAGATATGATATATTTACATATATATAAAAGATAATGGAAAAAAGCTTTGATCAATGTTTTGCTATAGAAGGGAAGTAATTAATTGGTAAATTACGTGGAATGGAAAGTAAGGAAAGAAAATAGTTATGGGAAAAAATGTTCAATGTTAAGTGAATAAGGAAGTACCTATATTGTAAAGAGGAAATTTTGTATTTAAAACACGCGAATATATAGTTATAAATTTTTTTTGTTAAATACTTAAAGTTAAGTAAATCAGAACAGACAAAGTTTTGTTTTGTTTGACAAAGAAGTATAATACAGCAATGAAAAAAAATACGTATGCAGTTATTGTTGTTAATTAGTTAAGGATAAAGATGAATAAAATTGAATAGAAACCAATACAGATATGTTGTAAGAACAGAATAAAAAAGAAATTAGAAGAAAATAAGAAAGAAATTAAATGTGAAAAGAAAATAATAAGAGAAAGTAAATAAGAATTCGCGAAAAATGAAACAATGAAAGAAAAGATGTAAAATGAAAGGAATAGGAAAAATTTGAGTAAGTAACGGAAAATGTAAAATAAAATCTGAACCGAACAGAGATTAAAATATTTTCAATTTTTAAGACTATTACACTCTCCAGATCTAGTTCCCTGCGGAAACTAGTTTTTCCAAGGGGGGAGGGATGTGATGGCCCAATATAAGGAAGATTCTTCTTCCAGCAGCCAAGGGCGCATTCTAGCGAAATAATCAGCAATTGCTAAACAATAACCTCTCATGCTATTGTTCTGCAACTGTCGGTTATTTTGCTGATTAGCCCAACAGCTGGCTGCGATGAGCGCTTAGTGGAGCAATCGACGATTACAATAATAATTAACCTCGCAAGTGATTATTATGTAAGGCGATTGTTTACTACTAAGCGACTCAGGTGCTGCAACCGGTAGAACAAACGACATGGTTGTGTCGTTTGTTTACATCCGCGTTGTGAGCAAAGAAAGTACTTCCGAATATCGGGGCATAAAAGACCAATGACTGGTCTGGCGAGTGCCGTTTTATTATCAGTCATCGTAGTGTTAAGTATTCAGTCGCGAGTTGTTTTAGAGATCAAGTTACCGTTCGGTTCGGGTTAGAATTGCGTGAATTATATATTAAGATAGGTCAGTTTTGTTGTCGTAATAAAGAATTAATGTGTTACAGAAGTTCGTGAGTTTTATTCATTTCGGTTGATAATTGATATTTTGATATTTTCTATGGATACGACAGTCCGCACCTAGGCCCCATTATACATATCAGTTTTGGATCCATCCGTATGCCAGACGAGCCCTCCGCTATTGATAGTCGGAAAATTCCGGACTATTCGGTCTTTCACCATTAGATTGTATGATTGAAACGACAAAAACTTCGACGACTTATAAACTGCTGCAATAGATAGTTCAGAAATTTCATTGAGAGATTTTACGAGCCTCTAGGCTCTTCCCAAGACGACCCACCGCATGAATCCTGTACGTCGCGCTGGCTGCCGTACCTACCACTTTCAGGTGCATAGATCTGAGTTTAATCAGGGTTTTCAGTACCGCCAATGGGGATGTGCGCATTACACCCGTAATACTTAGGCAATCCATTCTCTGTATGCTGCTCAGTTTGGATTTAACCACTTTGAGCTTCTTCATATGATATCATATAATCATTCTATATACTACCATGGGTCTTATGATGACCGTATATATCTGGAACAAACTCATTGCTCGTAGATCCCATGTTGCACCACACGAATTAGATAAATCGTTCGGGTTCCAAAAATAAAAAAACAATTTTTAGATTGATGTACCTTTATTTAATACTTTTAACACTTTTGTAACCGTGGTCAGCTTTTGCTAAACCTTTTTCCGTCAAAACTTAAGTTAAACTAACTTAATTATTCGTTCGTAATAATTATCTACATTTACATATATGTTGGACAAAGCTGTAATTAGATCGCAGTTATAATGTGGGAAATTAAATGATTTAAGTTTGAAATTATTTCAGTGTGGGAAAGTGGAATGCTTTAAACTTGTTTTGCTTTTGCTGATTCTACATATTTCTTAAGAATTTCTTGGAAATTAGTCTCTTCTATTTTGTTAGAATCAGACCATGATCTAACTCCTCCCACCTTTGATTTAGGATTCTCCTGAATCCTGTTTGTAACTTTAACATTAAGTTGTTTTCGTTTACAAAATAGATAAACTAATAGCATGCCCAATATGATGATTAATATCATTGAACCTAAACTGTAGCTTACAATTCTATGATATTTAAGCTCATGTATTTCCTTCGGAGTATGTGAGGGCCTGCTCGTTATTTCGTATTATATATTCAATATCAGAGTCTACTTGCCTATGTTGAGAATTTGCTATTGGTATAAGTAAGTTTTTATTGGTAAAATAGTATGAGTCGGAATTTTAATTGCGAAAATTATAGAATCATCTATATGTTTTGCAACGGCTAAACGAATATTAGATAGCTTGTTAAAATCAATATTATACGTATTTATTTCTTCGTCGGTTAGTATGTTTGGATGTAGAAGTCCTAATCGTGCTGAAGCTATATTATCTTGAATTTGTTCAATTTGCTTCTCTATATAATATAATTTAAACATTTGTTCTAGAAAAGCAGTTTCAGAAAGTATTTTCATTTCTGTAAGGTTAAGTTTGTTTAATCTGTCTAACATTTTTTTTCTGTCTGCTTCAATGATATTTTTAATTTGGATCAAGGTTCTGTTAAAATTATCATTAATTGATATTTGTTGATTTAAGTTCGTAATTAAGTTATGGTTATTTTGATCTATAACGGCTAAATGATTTTCAATGTCTAGTCGGTCTTCATTGTCCATTGTTCCAAAAATCCATTTGATCAAAGTTCCTCCTACATTTATAATTCCTCTCTTATGTCTGTATGGTATGAGAGTCTTCATTTTATTATTTATCCTGGTTATTTTATTTCGTGTCAAATCTCTATGATTACCTAAATCTAACATTTGTAATGCCGATTCTAAATTGTTAACTAAGTTTAATATTTCATTTGGATATATTCTGTAAAGAATTATTTCAAATTTGTCGGCTATTTCCACAGCATTTACTTTTATTTCAGTATACCCTAATTCCGTTTCTATTTTCTCAATAGTCATTGTTTGATGAGTCAATATGGGTGACAGTAACAAGAGTATCCATAGTAGTATCTGTCCTGGCCTTGATTGTTCTGGCCTGCAAATTTAAGTAGACGTTTTATATTTGTATCGTGAACATTGGTAAGATTATATTTCCTAAATTTAGGTTCTTCTTTATGCCTAAGTGCTTTATAATTTTTAATGAAACCGATTTTCCTGTTTTCTACATAATCTTCTCTACATTCATTTCTCTTATGGATAACAGCTGCTTTCGATTTTAATAACCTTTCATGAATGAGGTTGAAATCTACTTCTTTGTTTTGCACGGACAAGGGTGTAGTTTTAATTGTTGAGTGATATGACCTATTATATATTTCTACTGCCTTGAGAATTTGCGTTCTGATTGATAATTTTTCCTCTAAGTTTAATGCCCTAATTTTTTCAGTTAACGTACCGTTGAGTCTCTCAACGTCGGCGTTACCTGCGTGGCTATTGGGTTTGGTTGTATGGTATTCAATACCCTCCTTTTCGCAAAACTCTTTTATATATTTTGAACCGAATTCATTGTCAGAAACTAATTTTTTCATTTTGCCCCTAATCGCTATAATTTGTCTTATTTTCTCCAGTATGGTCACATGACTTCTATCTTCGAGGTATAGACTTATAGCATGCTTTGAAAATCTATCGATTACGTTAATAAAATTGTTTTTGCTGTTCGTATAAACGTGGATATGTACTATTTCATTAATTGACTTGGGGGTTTCCGTAACCTCGAACTTCTTTTTTATGGGGTTCCTATCGTACTTCGCTCCTGTACAAATGTCGCAATAATTTATAATTTCGTGAATTGTAAAGCTTAACTTGGGATGATAAATTTTAGTTTTGAGATCCTCATATGTTGCTACTATTCCACAGTGCCCTGACTCTTTCTTGTGAAAGATTGATATTTGTTTCCTTAATTCCTCATTATTTTCAAGATCTTTCGCGAAGTATTTGTATTTAATGAATTTTATAACATCTTTGTTAGGATATAATTCTATTAATTTTCTTTGGAATTTATCATATTCCTGATTACTCAATTGGGAATGTATGCCTATTTTGCCTTTCTGTATTTATGGTCTAAAAATGTTTTTCTCCTGCTCTTAGTCGTTTTTGTCTACATATATTCTCCTATTACCAAATACTTCTTCCGATTCTCTCTCTTTTTCTTCTACAAATATTACTTGTAATTTGAATCTATTAACTACAGTATCGAGTGCAAGTATGTAGTTACTAAGAATATCTTCCTGTGAATGAGTAGTTTGTATTTCTACTGGCTCTGAAGTAATACTCAAATTTTCAGTATCAGTTTGATCTTCTTAATTCTCCTCAAAGTGATTAATACTTAAAATTTTCATATTTCTAGTTCTTTCAAGATTAGTGTTTGCACTTTCTTTAGTTTCTTTTATATATCCTTCCTTTTTAGAATTTTTTGTCTCGAATATATTAATTTCGTTTGTTTCTGTATTGATTCGGCTGAGGAAGTCGGCAACTTTATTTTCCTTTTCCTTAATGTATTCGATTTTCATATCATATTCACCCAACTGAATCAACCATCTTTGTAGACGGGGGTTGATATCTTTACCTATATGTTTCAATTGTAACCATTTGATTGGCTGGTGATCTGTTTGCAGATCAAACTCTTTAGCAAACAGATATGGACGGAAGTACTTGGTTCCCCATACTATCGCTAATAATTCTTTGTCGATTGCTGGGTACCGCTTCTAATGATCGGTGAGTGTTCTAGATGCATAGCAAATGGGGTAGCCTTCTTGTGTAAGAACGGCTCCAACTGCTAAGTTACTGGCATCTGTGATGAGCTTGAATCTTTTGTTGAAATCAGGATATCTTAGAATAGGGAACTTGGTGATTATTTCTTTAAGTTTTTCCAAAGCCGTAATATAACTAGGACCGTTTGGATTGACTTTCGCCTCTTTCTTTAAATATTTAACCATGGGACTTGCAATTTCTGCATAGTTTTTAACAAACTTTCTATAATACCCTGTTATACCTAAAAACGATTTTATCTGTTTTTGAGTGGTTTAATTCTTGGACTACTGTTATCTTATTAGGATTTGGTTTAATTCCTTCTGACGTCAGTATATGACCTAAAAATTCTGTTTCTTTGCTCAGAAAGTTACATTTATCGATTTGAATTTTAAGTCGGTCTTGTCTTAGATTGTCGAAAACTTTCTTTAAGTTTATTATGTGCTCTTCTAAGGACGTGCTGAATATAAGGATGTCGTCCAAATACACAACACATATTTTGTTTATATATTCGCGCAGTACCGCAATCATCAACCTTTGAAAGGTTGATGGGGCGTTTTTCAAACCAAACGGCATTCTTAAATATTCGTAATGTCAAAATGGGTTTGAAAATGCCGTTTTCTTTCTATCACATTCTTTCATCAGAATCGGATGGAAACCCTTGGCCAAGTCCAAGGTAGTGAAGTACTGTGTCCTACCAAGTTTATTTAATATATTCTCGATATTAGGAATGGGGAATTTATTCTCTACAGTAACTTCATTTAGTTTCCTGTAATCGATAACAATTCTCCACTTTTTCTGAACTGAATTGTACGTTTTTTTTTGTACAACCCATAATGGGCTATTGTATGCGGAGTTACTTTCCCTAATGATCCCTTGTTCCAGCATTTCTTGTATTTGATGCTCTATTTCTTTCTCGTGAACTTGAGAGTATCTTTATATTTTAGAATAAACTGGGTTTTCAGTAGAAGTAATTATCTCGTGTTTAATTTCATGTGTCGAGGTTAGTTTATCGCCCTCTTTTGAAAATAAATCTTCATTCCGTTTTAGTAATTTGATTATTTGATCTTTCTCTTCAACATTTAAGTCATATAATTTTAATTTGTTTAAGAAACTATCCGTAATTCCTTCTAGCGTATATATTTCACTAATAATGAATGGATAATTATCTTCTTCAAATAAAATTCTGTTATTATTTATTTCAATATTTTTTCTTTCCATGTCTATTTTGGCCTTAAAAGGTACTAGGAAGTTTTGACCCATAATTGCATCATAACTTCTACCCTTTAAGTTAATTATTTTCCACGTTACAGTTCCAAGGAGTTTAAACTCTTTTGGTATTGGGGTTACTATCCTGCTTGTAATTTTATAGTTACCGTTGATGGTAGAATAGTAAGCAGGTTCGCTTAAAGTCTCTTCGGAGAATTCAGCGAGGATATTTGGTTTGATGACACTGGTAGCTGATCCAGTGTCAACAAGACATTTAATCTTTTGGTTACCTATCGTTATGATTATAATTGGAATTCTTGGTTCCGAAGCTCGTATTGAAAATTTACATCTTGATCGCGATTTAAGTTACCAATTTCTGGAAGAGTTGATTTTATTTTTTCTGCTCCGAAAATCTACTGCATCTTCATTATCCAATAGTTTTAATCTATCAAATTTATTGTACACTTCGATAATTGTTGAATTTTCAGGTATATTACCTCTTAAGAAATCATGCACCTTAATACTAACTATATCTACTAAATATCTATCGTTATTACTAGGGTGATATGTGGGGTGTCTTGCCTCGTCAAACTCTTATAATTCATTCAATTTAAAGTTTATTTCCCTAACGCTATCGAAAAGTTCTCTTAATGTACTCACTCTTAAAGATCGGCATTGATTCAGCAATTCTGCGTAATCCTGTCTTGGACGGAAATGTAGCTTAAGCTCCTGTTTCACTTCTGCCCATCTGTTATGTGCATTTACTCCTGGACGTTGAATACATTTCATTGCCTCACTTTGAACTTTATCATTGATGATAATGGCCATAGCATAGTCTCTCAACCCTGGTATATCCTGACAAAGTTGGAATGTCCGCTCTGCAGAACTGATGAATTCCTGGACCGTATACTCATCTTTTCCATTGAAATTTCTCAATTTGTTCACATAGTTGAGAAATTGCTCCGCTGTTAAGGTGAAATGGTTTTCGGGATTTGCTGCCACTGGTTGCTGAACTGCGGCTGCAGCTAATTGTTCAACTCTAGCTTGGAGCGCCACGATCTGAGCTTCTTGTTGCTCGATGATGTTTCTAGCAATATCATTCTCCATCCTTCGATTTATATCAAAGATATTATGTCTGCTATTCCTAATAAAATGATAACAGTTGTTCTTTCCCCGTTGCCTTTATTTTAAAACCTTTCAGAAAAAAAAATTCTTTTCAGTTTCACAGTCACTAAATATGATAGAATATTTGGTTTCCACAATTTGATAATTTTTTTTTTTATTTTTATTGATGCACTTGGTAGATATGTGTAATTTTCACAATTAACTTGTGTTTTGGTTTAGACACTTAATTACACAAATCCATAAATTTTGGATTAATTTAAATTTATTCACTTGGTTCTTTATTTCACTGGATTGCCAATCTTTTGATAGCAATCCTACCGACTGCGCCAATTAGATAAATCGTTCGGGTTCCAAAAATAAAAAGCAATCTTTAGATTGATGTACCTTTATTTAATACTTTTAACACTTTTGTAACCGTTGTCAGCTTTTGCTAAACCTTTTTCCGTCAAAACTTAAGTTAGACTAACTTAATTATTCGTTCGTAATAATTATCTACATTTATATATTTGTCACGTACAAGATGAAATCTGATCGCTAAGAACGGCGAGGCAAGATAAATTCGTAAGAAATATGTTGGCCAAAGCTGTAATTAGATCGCAGTTATAATGTGGGAAATTAAATGATTTAAGTTTGAAATTATTTCAGGGTGGGAAAGTGGAATGCTTTAAACTTGTTCTGCTTTTGCTGATTCTACATATTTCTTAAGAATTTCTTGGAAATTAGTCTCTTCTATTTTGTTAGAATCAGACCATGATCTAACTCACGCTCTACGTCAGGCCCAGAATGATCTTCCGACGTTCTCTAGGATAGTGCCTAGATACAGATTCCAATAATAATGGAGCATCCAGGATTGACCCTAGATATTTTGCTGAGTTTACTGCCGACCAGCGTTGTCCCTAAGAGATAAGGTTCTCCTAATTTTTGGATTTTCTTTTGTGCATTTTCCAGAAAAACGGTCTGAAACATCTTGCTCAGATGTAAAAAACCACAAATGCTTTTAACTGAAATGGGAGTGCAAAATTTGTTTGTGGTCAACAATTTCATTTAATTTTATTGGCTTTATTAAAATCTAATAATTTTCATTCTATAAAACTAATTAGGTTCGAAAATCATTTAAATTAATTTTGCTCTTTAGTAACAATCCTCGTGTATACATTTGTACAAAATGCATAATATTTAGTACATTCTGTACATAATAAATTTTAATTGATTGTTCTCGAATTAAATTAATAGTAACATAAATCAATGTGAATTACCTGTTGAAGACTGACATGTTAATAACGGAATTGTCAATTAGCTTTCCCTTTTCTTTACTTTATGAATGGATGCAGGGGAAAGCTTTCTGAAAGGACTATAGAGACAAACATATGTACATACATAAACGCAATGCTGTAGTTAGTTGACCTATTCCTTATGGAATTAGTTGAACATAGATTTTAGAGATTTGTTGACGGGTGGCACATGTTGCAAATAATATTGCTGCTATAATAATTGATCTAATGTGTACATAATGTGAAGATATATGTGCGTATGCTTCTCTCAATGAATTGATTTTGATTAATTGTAAGTTGCTTTGCTTTGCCTTAAATTCAGAAAAAAATTGCATAGATAAATTTCTCAATAATGCTACATATTTACGTAAAGTTCTATTAAAGCCATTAATAATTTTTTTTTGGGAATTGAAATGAAATTGAAAGTCTCTTGGATTTGGGAGCAGCTTGTTACGTCCTATCTTCAACACAACGTAACTCGGGCTTCCGCTTAGTGGAGATGGCGTAAGTTCAACGATCGAAACCACGAAACTCACGTTGATAGAGGGAAAACGAACCGTTACCCTGAGCGTTACAATTATACACCAAGAAAACCCAAGCAAGTCACGACAATTTCACATGCCATTATCATACGGTACTAGGGACCATCCAATGACTTCAGCCGTAATTCGGGAGTATTAAATTCAATTTTTATTATCAATTTTGAAGGCGTCTGGGGCATACATCATAATTAACCATATTTCCGAGGACAATTTAACCGCCCTCAACTTAAGCTAAAATGTATGGTTATCAAAAAGGAAAATTATTACTGTTCCTACATGGAAACACGGAAGAAATTTGACGTTATATATCAATATATATATATATATATATATATATGTACATTTATATATTCCAAAGTAAAACAAATCATTTATCTTTCGACCTTATGGTCTCCACTCCTCGGGAAAATCGGCTTGCCTTTAAAACGGGAAACTCTTATTTTCCTTCTTTTCTTTCTTCTTTCCTGCCGCTATTTCAAAATCTCCTGGGTTATATTTTTCCTCTGACTCCACAATATTAGCTACTTTCGTTCTACTTCATTCCCTTTACTTTGTCCTGCTACTTATCAAACAAAAACTGAATGAATCGCCAAAATTTATTTTCCTTATTTCTGCCTTTTAATAACACTTTTTCGAACAAACTACTTCACTCGTCCGGGTCTTGCCAGGTAGAGAGACAAGCGCTGACTTCTTCCTTTAACTCCCGTCCCCATTCGGCAGCATTCGAAAAAAAACAACAGGCCAGTGGACTGTAATTCGTCTATTTCGTTACTTGGGTGGTGTTCTGAAGAATACGTAAGATGCATTTTGAAGGTTGGCGCTCATTTTAAAATTAATTTATATTTTTTTTCCTTTCCTTTTTTTTAAGCAGGCTTTTAACTATTTATTATTTTTCGTCGGAGACCTGGGAAGTAGCATCGCATTTATCCAATTGGCAACCCAAAATACGAAGGAGCTCGATTTTCCAAAGTAAGCGGTGCAGGGCGAAAATAAGGAGAGCTATACTTTTAATCTATTGACAACAATTCTCGTGACTCCATTTACAACTTCAAGTACAGTACTTAATTGTCCCAAAAGAGGGCTTTAATTAATTTTCGTATTACGATAAAATGCTCCTAACTTGACTACGTGATGACAATTACAAATTTAGTATGCAACGAAAGATTTATGCGGACCGCTTTGCTGTCTCTCTCTCGTTCAGCTTGTAGCATTCATTCCCTGGATCACCAATTGTTCCTTCAAATTAAGGGGAGTCTCCTTGTGGCAGCATTTACTTTCTTTTGTTTTCTGAAATATAAAGAGGATCCTTTTGCAGCATTCCTTCAAAATATTATAAAAGGATAGCACGACATACATGCAAATAGAACCGTGTTCGAGAGAGCAGCGTCTATGGATGCTAACCCTAAATGCACCGTAACATTGCCTCCTCTTGCTCCAGGAGATTTCGTAGAAATCTCATATATAGTCAAACGGATAAAGGTAATTTCTGAAGGAGGAAATAGTTCCATCAATTGGGAATAACAAAACAGAAACGCTCCACCTGTTGCCATGGAATGGAATCTCTTATTATATTTAACATACTATTGGGGTTTAATTAAGCTCCAATTTATTTTCTGGTGGTTTTTGATGGTTCTTCCTTGCTACATTACATTACGTTGCAAGTATTACAGCCGACACAGTTTTGTGGTTGAGTACGAGATATAGTTAGACAGAAGAGATATAACGCAAGAGAATATCTTAGAAATTTTAACAACTTGAATTTAATTGGAAAAATTTCGGTTGATTCGATCATAAGATTTATTATTCAGATTATATAATTCGAGATACCGCATTTTCCATGGTTTATTGATATTTGAGTGATATGGAAATATTAACAGAGATTGGGGGGAAAACAACTTTAACAGGCTACCTTGATAGACTATATGCTGCCAGAGTGTGCTCTCGTAAAATTTATTTATTTCCTGACTCAAGCTAATTTCAAAGTTCTCAACGATATTTTCTATACGAAGAATAGCAATATTGGCGGACTGCCTGTCCACGTGCTTGGTTTGACGTAACCAAAGAAACAGAACATAAATTTGCTAAACGTTTAGGAGCAACCAGACGTTGCAGTTACCTCATCCGTCTTGTATTAATACCGGTGCTGCTATATGACTATAGTTGCTACTGTTAATTACGATACTTGGTACTAGTGGATCAGAGAAGTTAGGGGGCAGGGTCGCGCCCACTGCGTTCAGTCTGGATGCTATAAACAAGTTTAACACCTTACAATTGTTTGTCATCCATTTGACTTCCCGCACATAACTCCAAGGCTCGCTTAACATAAATGAAAACAAACATACACTGCTGTGTATTTAATTATCTAATTTATCAAAAAAAAAAAAATCTCGATTATAAAGTAAATTCAAATAAGCATTTCCAAAATCCAAACAAACAGTTGGTCCTCCTATCAAAGGACCTAAGCCTGACAGGGAAATGATAACATAGGGCCTCACGAATCAGGCGCGGGTTAGAAGCTTAAAAGTAAGGAACGAAGATTCATTTCTTGCTGCCATATTTTAGCGTAGATGCTCTAAATCAGCGAAGTTTTGCATCTTATCCTACAAATACAATACAATTATAGGAGATGTGACCTATATGCGCACGGAGTGTAGAGTTCAGTGCCTACCTCCTTTCCCTTGGTTATGGAATTAAAAAAAAACAAAACACGGGTTTACGCTTCCTGTGATATTGGAAAATGTAATAAACTAATTCTATGGAATGAAACACTACAGGAGTTCAATTAGATGGATCTTCATTAATTCATGAATCCTAAACGGAATCACCTGACGACTTGAAAATAAAAGATATTAATTGAATACATAACCTAAATTCAATACAGGAATTCACATATTTACAAATTAAAATCGTTAGTTACTGTCAAGGGTAAACACAGGTACACATAACTGCTTTCTATTCAATTTTCGTATAAAATAATGTACACTGGCTGCCTATAGTCGCAGAAGTCTTGACCACTTCCACTTGGTGGTCACCCTAACAACAAGAAAGACAATGGAATTTTTTTTTTCATAGTAAACTTCCTGATGACCTCAATTTAGCGTCCGTAGCTCGCTTATATTCAGTATTGTATGGCCACAATTAAACAGATTTATACACAAATACATAATCTCCATGCTTATGACTGAGGACTCTCACATGGGCTTCCGGCCAGTTCGGCTTTGATTTATACATCACCTCTTTCTAGAAGTTTTGATAGAGAACATTTTGGTAATGACACTCACCTTGGATCTTAATGAATTGTCGTGCTACCAAACGGCGATTTATTAAAGTTCCCAAGTAACCTACAAATTTTCCCCTTTCGTATTGTGCTTTTGTTGAAGAGTAATACTAGTTATGAATGCCACGGAACTCGAATATTTCAAATGTATATTTCTACGATATAGAATTTCAGAGAAGGTCCACTAGTTTTAAGCAAAGTCGTAGAAATCTCGTATAATCAAAACGGAATTATATATACCATTAAAGCTACTTTAACAACAACAAGTTAAGGGGTTGGTGGAAATTTAACCTGGGCTTGGAGCACTCTGCTGCGGTGACATATAAATAAGGAGCTCCCCTCTTTAGTAATCTTGTTTGGATCACTGGACTTCCTACTACTGTAAGATCCCAACACCATGGACCAGTCAACATCACAAATTAATACCACCTTCCATTGTGGGGAGTCAAAAAAAAGAGGTGAGCGTGGAATAACCTGTACTTGGGGTTGCCAGCCGTATCAGGTGGCACCATATATGGAAAAAAAAGTAACAAGACAACAAGGTTTGAACCAATCAAGAGAATACCAACCACAGCGGACTTAGGCGGATAGCTGGTATTCTGTAGTTACCCAGTTAGGCTGAGTGGATGCCTTATTAGGGCGACCGGAAATAATTACTCCTAGTAATCGTGACTATCCTGGCTTGAATGATACGCTGTTAGGTCCTTGGCATGCCAAATACCTGCATCCTTCCCCGTGCTATTCTGTAACTTGTATGTCCATGGAGAGACCACTTTTATAACCTAGAAAAGACCAAGGGGCCAGCTTTACACTGAAGAACTTTGAAGCGTTAGACAGGACATAATTCTTTCGCCAGAATAAATCGTTTACGAAAAACTTTTGATCCCTTCGGCGGAGATTGTAATTGTCCTGTGATGCCTGATTTGCTTTTACTACCCTTTCCCTTATATCTTCTATTTCTTTATCAAAATTCACGAAATATGGTGTCAATTTCATAACCTCATGAGTAGATGTACGGATAGCGCAAGCGATTTTCGCTAAACACGAGTCCCACTTCCTGTGGTTCACCGACACGTACGCTCTCAGCATTGACTTTATCACCTGGTTTGTCCTCTCAACAGCATTTGCTTGTGGATGGTAAAGAGCCGTATACATGACCTCAGTCCCGTATTCGATGCAAAGTTCTCTAAACTCCCTGCTCCTAAATTGTGTACCATTATCACAAACTAAAACCCTTGGCGCACCAAAGAGTAAGATTACAAGGTCCTCTAATGCTCTACAGATTAGAGTAACACTGGTAGATCGTAGTGGAAAAATCATCGGAAATTTAGTTAGTTGTTCGACAACAGTGAGTATATACTTATAACCTCTGTCAGAACGCGGCAAGGGACCAATTCGGTCCACATTTATTAATTCCCAGGGATTATTAACGACTGCACGAGAAGCCATAAGCCCTGCTGGCTTCCTAAGTTCAGGTTTAGTCGATTGGCAAGTGTTACAACGCTTAATATAGGACGATACGTCAATTTTCATTTTGGGGCAGTAGTATCTTTCGACCAACCGATCGTACGTTTCTGGTACACCCCTATGCCCCGAAGTGGGTATATCATGGGCCTTAAAGATCAGATCTTTTCTCTCTCTCTTCCGAATAACTTCCTTCCAATAGTCATTGTAAAAGGCAAGGTCGGAATACTTGGGGCGAGAATGTTTCCACAATCTACCATTTTCAACCCTCCAGTCAGGGTACCTCGTAGGATTCTCTGTTACTACTTTTATCATTTTATTGTACCATTTATCCTCACTTTGACTACCATCTGCAACGCAATCAACCATGGGAACAGAACGTGAAAGCAGATTGGGCAACAACTGCTCCTTATCTTTCCTATCCATTATTTCAAACTCATACTGTTGTAGGCGTATGGCCCAACATGCTAGCCTTCCGGTGTGATCTTTCAAGTTGTGTAACCAGACCAAGGAGGCATGATCCGTCATTACCGTAAATTTTGTCCCATCTATATATGGGCGTAATTTCTCTATTGCCCACAATACCGCTAGACACTCCCGTTGGGTCGTAGAGTAATTTCGTTCACAACGGTTAAGTGAGCGGCCCAAATATGCAATAACTTTCTCTTGTCCCTCAAGTTGTTGGGTTAGAACTGCACCTAGGTCGTATTTAGAGGCATCCGTATGAATAACGAATGGATACTCGAAATCAGGACAAGTTAATACAGGCGCACTCACCAAACAGTCCTCCACCCTACGTAACACTTGTTCACATCCGTCCGACCAAATGAATTTCTTCTTCTTCTTCAACAACTCCGTGATTGGCGTAATAAGGGTAGAAAAGTTCGGTACAAATCTTCTGTAGCACGATATCATGCCAACAAATCTACGTACCTCAGAAACGTTCTTGGGATTGTTAAGACTTAGAATACAGCCAACCCTCTCAGGATTTACCTGCAAACCATTTCCACCCACAACATAACCTAGATATTTAAACTTCGGCCTACAAAACTCGCATTTGTCGAAATTTATCACTAATCCTGCCTTATGGAGCCTGTCGAGAGCATCCTCCAAAGCCCTTATGTGATCTTCAAAGGTCTGGGTTACGATGATCACTTCATCAAGGTATACAAAGACTTTGCTTTCTAAGCTGTCTGAAAGTACTCGGTCAATAAGCCTTTGCCATGTAGCCGGAAAATTACTGAGGCCACATGGCATCCTTCTAAACTGGAATAACCCTCTACCTGGCACCGTGAAAGCGGTGTATTGTTTAGAACTTTCATCGAGTGGGATCTGCCAGAATGCCGACATGATATCTAATGATGTCATACATGTACTTCGCGTCCCGCAGTTTATCTAGCGTTGCCGACACAAACGGAAGCGGGTATGCATCCTTTTTTGTAACTTTGTTCAGCTTTTTAAAATCAATACACAAGCGATACTTCCCATCTTTCTTTTTCACCATCACCACTGGAGACGCCCAAGCACTGTGGGATGGTTCCACTATTCCCACTCGAAGCATTTCATCCAGTTCCCCATCGATAATTCTCTGTATTGCGGGTGACACGGGATAGTATCGTTGTTTGATTGGGCGCGAGTCTGTCACAATAACATGCTTTACCTGACTCGTACAACCAAGTGCAGTACCCATTTTAAGCTTGGCACTTCTGACAATTTTCTCTCGTTCCTGCCTAATTTGACTGGCTTTGTAGCATATTTATTTGGTGTTCTACTTCCTTGTCTACGAACTGCCAAGAATTATTCCTGAAATTGGCTCGAATGCTCATCTCTCAATCTTCTCCTAAAATGATAGTATGAGGAAGTTCCGAAATGACTAGAACTTTGCAAACTTTAACCCGCTTTTCCAGTTCAATAGGCACGCTTATCTCCCCGAAGACATTAACAAACCTTCCACTGGCTAAACTGATCCATTTCCCTAATCTTTGGGTTCATATTCTTCAGAATCTCCCATCCAGGACCCCCTACTATCGTCCGTGAAGCTCCAGCATCAAGTAATCCAAATCCACAAAACGGTACATCCATAATTACGACCTTTAATTGAGGACGCACATCGTTCTCTGCCTGTGCAAAGATATAATCCTACAAAGTGTTTAATGCGTTCTTACCACACACAACTACAAACCTTCCCTGGGTATCGTCTGAATCCCATGTAATTGCGGCCTTTTGCGGATTGCTCGATCTGCCGTTTAAACTCGAGCTCCGTTCCCGTTTCCCGACACATATGGTGCGCCGTTACTTACCACGTTCCTCGGAGCTTGATTATTACGGTTACCGTCTCAATACCTGTCAAGGCTAATTGAGTCTGATAAAACGATGCTTTGTTCCTTTTTAATACTGCCAACTGCTGGTATTCAGTCAAGGGGACCGTCAACCGAGCGAACATATTCGACATCATGGCTGTGTAAATACCTATAGTTTCATCCTTACCCTGGGTACGCCTCTTAATTTAATCGAGTGAACGCTCGTCATAGCCGGCCGGAAGGAATTTGTCTCTTCATTTCTAATACGAGATCCGACCATGATTTGAATTGTTCTTTATTGGCCCTGTACCAAATTAGAGCAGGTCCTGTAAGCAGATCTAGAACCGAACGGAAAAGCTGCTTTTTTTCACCCCCTTGCTTTTGCGAACTCATTGACCCGCTCCAGGAAAGAGTTCAACGATTGACCGGTTTCCCCTGAGAATTTGATTTCCCATTTACATATCGAAACTCTAGGATGACTATTACTGAAGACTTTGGCTGGCATGGACAAGTCTGCATTACCATCGGTAGAATCGCTGTCTGCTTTAATATGTAGTGACCCTGGTGCTACCACGAGCTCAGCGCGGAGCCATGCCTTTTCTTGCGTTTTGCTCATCATTTTCAATTATCATTCTTCCGAGTTTCGCTAGGGCCCACTCGATTTTCGTCAAAATCTTTTTAAAATCCGAGGAACCTGACTCACCTTCGAAGTTATCCAACAGCCCTTTAACTTCTTCAATTTTTCCTTTAAGAGCCTTTGCATCGTCCTCGAATGTGTACGGGTAGGGACTAATGAGCAGATATCTACCCTCTTCATCTACTTTCCCCATGGCGAGGCCCCTTATCTTGAGTTCATACACAAGCTCCTCGTTACTCAACCTATTAAAACTATTTCGGTACCTAAATTAATCTGCTAAAATTCCAATTTTTCAAATTGAATGATTTTGGAAAATTAATGGAAAAAAGTGAGAAAGAAGCTAAGGGACATGAAAACTTATCGGGTGGAAAAAGTGCCCTATATACGCGGGCAAAAAAATACAAAGACAATTTTCGTATCACACTCCACCCTATCTGAACAGAATGAAGGAAATAGCCTTCGCGTAATAGTACCGATCCCAAGCCTATATTAATAAAGCTTGGCAACCACGCCGTAAATATGTGTCAACCAAGGCCACGTTAAGTCTCCGATAGCCCGAACGATGTAATATTTCCTGCAGTTATACTCAAACACTAGAACACATAAGTACTGAATTACGCTCTATAGAAACATACCAACTGGTTTAAATTTGACATCAACAGGATTATCAGCCTGCTTCATGAATTCCCAACTTCTTTTGCTGGAATTTAGTAACTTCCGATTTTTCAAATCTTCCCGGAATGTTAGACGTTTTATTGCATGTACCTTAATAAAAAAAAGAAAAAAAACAAATCAAATTCCGCCCTTTCCTGTCGTTGCATTCGGGGAAAGCTCGTATAGGTACACTGTATTTTAAAATGGCTTGCATGTAGCACAACGAGAGTTCTCTTATATATATATATAATACAACAAAAATTGATAAATCTAAAAGGGGCTTGTGAATTAAATTGAGAAAATTTTTGTAAAATGTATATATATAAAAATTGAATAGTAATTTAGAGCAACCTATTTCCTGCTGCCTGTAAATCGATTCAATTCAATTCAATCCCATGTTCATTGACGACTACCGGAATCAATCAGTCCCGGGGCGGGCGGTATAGTTTTGGGTTACTTTATGGTAAGCACCCTTTTACTACCTCGACACGAAATTAGTTTCCTTTTACGACTCAAATTCTGCCTTCGTACCTCACTGCCTGGCGATTTTTCTTATGTTTGCTGGCTGGTCAGCATTACAAGCACTGTTTAACAATTCCTCAACCATAAATTGATTAAAAAAAATTTTTACGTCGGGTCAATTGTTGAGTCATTTAGCAACTCCCCTGACGATGTAATGGACCACAAAAAAAATTATTAGTTGTACTGTTCCCCTCTTTAGTTACTATCCTTGAACACAATATTTAAGTAAATGTTCCGTAAATTTGATATTTTATATGCAAAGATAAACTTTCTTGACCTTTACCTCTATCATTCACGATCGAAATTCCATATAATAGAATTAGAAAAATTTAGAATAGGGTAATAATTATATTAAGTCCATAGCAGCGTCGCTGATTGATTCCGACTGACTTCGAATAACAACCATTTCCTGTATAAAAATATTTCTAGTGGAACAGCCTGCTACTTCTTTCTTTCGAACAATTTTTGGAGAAGTCCAGTTCCCATACGTCTACCTCTACGGTTCACTGGACAGCCCGAAACAAAGTAAACGTCACGGAGACTTCGGTTCGGAGTTTTCAATGCTTTTATCACGATCATTTTTTTATATATATATATTGTACGAAATAATACAACAATTCATAAAACTATAAATTTATTAACGTTATGGTTCGACTTTAATCTTTAAGGCCCCACGTTGGGCGCCAAATTTGTTACGTCTTCAACACAACGTAACTAGGGCTTCCGCCTAGTGGAGATGGCGTAAGTTCAACGTGGAGTACTATTAGGGCGCAAAGTGATTTTTATTGCTGAGCGAAACCACGAAACTCACGTTGATAGAGGGAAACCGAAACGTTACCCTGAGCGTTACAATTATACACCAAGAAAACCCAAGCAAGTCACGGCAATTTCACATGCCGTTATCATACGGTACTAGGGACCATCCAATGACTTCAGCCGTAATTTGGGAGTATTAAATTCAATTTTTATTATCAATTTTGAAGGCGTCTGGGGCATACATCATAATTAACCATATTACAGAGGACAATTTAACCGCACTCAACTTAAGCTAAAATTTATGGTTATCAAAAAGGAAAATTATTACTGTTCCTACATGGACACACGGAAGAAATATGACGTTATATATCAATATATATATATATGTACATTTATATATTCCAAAGTAAAACAAATCACTTATGTTTCGACCTTACGGTCTCCACTCCTCGGGAAAATCGGCTTGCTTTTAAAACGGGAAACTCTTATTTTCCTTATTTTCTTTCTTCTTTTCTACCGCTATTTCCAAATCTCCTGGGTTATATTTTTCTTCTGACTCCAAAATATTACCTACTTTCGTTTTACTTCATTCCCTTTACTTTGTCCTGCTACTTATCAAACAAAAGCTGGAAGAATCGCCAAAATTTATTTTCCTTCTTTCTGCCTTTTAATAACACTTTTTCGAACAAACCACTTCACTAGTCCGTGTCTTGCCAGGTAGAGAGACAAGCGCTGACGTCTTCCTTTAACTCCCGTCCCCATTCGGCAGAATTCGACAAAAAAAACAGGCCA
Organism: Dioctria linearis; assembly: GCA_963930735.1. Classification (NCBI taxonomy): domain Eukaryota; kingdom Metazoa; phylum Arthropoda; class Insecta; order Diptera; family Asilidae; genus Dioctria; species Dioctria linearis. The sequence goes on along the minus strand of OZ005743.1, from coordinate 36,178,144 downwards.
CTGGACTGTAATTCGTCTATTTCGTTTACTTGGGTGGTGTTCTGAATAATACGTAAGATGCATTTTGAAGGTTGGCGCTCATTTTAAAATTTCTTTATATATTTTTTTGCCTTTCCTTTTTTTTAAGCAGGCTTTTAACTATTTATTAGTCTTCGTCGCAGACTTGGCAAGTAGCATCGCATTTATCCAATTGGCAACCCAAAATACGAAGGAGCTCGATTTTCCAAAGTAAGCGGTGCAGGGCGAAAGATAAGGAGAGCTATACTTTTAATCTACTGACAACAATTCTCGTGACTCCATTTACAACTTCAAGTACAGTACTTAATTGTCTCAAAAGTGGGCTCTAATTAATTTTCGTATTACATTAAAATGCTCCTAACTATGACTACGTGATGACAATTACAAATTTAGTATGCAACGAAAGTTTTATGCGGACCGCTTTGCTGTCTCTCTCTCGTTCAGCTTGTAGCATTCATTCCCTGGACCACCAATTGATCCTTCAAATTAAGCGGAGTCTCCTTGCGGCAGCATTTACTATCTTATGTTTTCTGAAATAAAAAAAGGATCCTTTTGCAGCATTCCTTCAAAATATCATAAAAGGACAGCACGACACACATGCAAATAGAAACGTGTTCGAGAGAGCAGCGTCTATGGAGGCTAACCCTAAATGCACCGTAACAAGCTTTGAAGTGATCATAGAATATTGCCAAAGTTGGAAGTACAGTGGACTGTAATCACCACGTGGATAACTATTCTGGTACTCAAAGTACACAAAGTAGTCCTTCGGCACACAAACATATATATTACTTAATTAATTTCCGACAACCAATCCCTTAATTCCAGTGCCTTCACCTCAAAGCTGGTGTGGGACTGTAGGGGTGTCCTGGATTTACAATCAAAGGCAAATAAATAAACCCTTAGGTGAGACATGAAAATAATGAAACTCCTGACTACCTCTCTAAAAGAAAGTAAAATCTCTATTTACCGGACGAGAACCCTGTTACGGCCTTACAAAGGGGAACCCAGCTGGAGAAATTATGTGTAAACCGCAGAAAAGCCTCATCATCTAAAATGGGAGAGCCTAATTTGACTATAGCTGCCGATTCTGCAACGAAGTGGTAGAATTTTCAGAGCCAGACTCCCGTGTCCGGGTAACCCCATCGGAAAACTGACCCTAAAGAAGAAATAACCTTCCCAAGAGGGTAAGGATGTGGGTAAATCGTTAGTACCTAATGAGAATGAAAAGTGACAAGGCGTGTCGCACACTAGCCTAATATGAATCGGCCAGATCAAGCCTATATTCACTACGAGCTTTATTCGATTTAGTAATTACTAGCCAAACAAGACTTGTGTACTCATCTCAGAAAGAATATTTTGACAGGTTTCACACATCAGTTGAGGTATATTATATGTCAGTCCGCGCATTTTACTCTTTATGAAAAGTAGGAAGGTGCCAAGCTCTGATGAATCAACTTCTGAAGCGGTACGGGAATCGATAGTTCAAAATGCTATGTTGTATGGTAGAAAATTCGCGTTTTTAATCCGGAAAATAAATTATGGTGTACCATTATTGTACGATCTTCTCAAATGGAAACATAACTCGGACGTCCGAAGAATAAGGCAACCATTTTCCTATAAAGATTCTTTTTCATGGGAATTATCGTTTGTTTTCTGGCTCATAGCAGTAAATCCAAGTTTTATCATCTCTGACAATGTCGAACACTGATTTTACTTGATCATTTTGTTTTTACTCCAGACAACTCATTTCTTATTTTGGACTTGAGTGAAATTGTGCGATATCTACCGAGCATAATTTTCCTGTGATGGTGATTTTGGTCTTCAGTTCATGACTATGTTCAGAGATAAATCGATATTCCTAAAAGTGTACCAGTTGCTCCCAAGTAACTTGTATCATACAACTTCGATTGTTTCTGGGAAGACGACAGTAGCAGATTGTCTTTCTTGTGGCTGATTCTTAAATGAATTACACCCACATTGAAACCCATTCAAACGACTTTCAGAAGTGGCTAAGGATGGTGCATCATCATGATTATGGCTAGTAAATCCGTTTCTAAAATCATGAAAAACGCGGCTGGAAAATTTATGTACGTTAATTCCATTTTACAAAAATATTACTTTTTAAAACGTATGGAACAATGAAACATTTTAAATATGTTAAACAAGAAGAAGTCATAAAATAATATTTTCAAAAGTCACATCTTCTAGGAAATAAGTTAATCACAAAACTTAAGTAGGAACTCGTGTGCATACATATACACAAACATTATGAGCCTTATATTTGTACAATTCGAGAACCTACATTCCTGAGACAAGCTAATTCAAAAGTTCTGAAATATAGTATACTCGCTTCAAATGCTGCAATTAAATTTCTGTAAAAAAATTTTAGTATTCACTTTCAATTTTGTACTTTCAATATAACAATAAAGAGAGCATGTCCTTGAACTCTCTGAAATGGGCCCATTCAAAAATCTGTATTTGCTGAACTGTGCTTCCATTCAGGCTGTGTAAGATAATTCGCTTAAATTTAAATACTGAGCGCTAAGCTATTCTACAATGTATTATGGAATTGAAAAAATGCCCCGTCCAGTTCCAATTATGAGAATCCGTAAAACGGATGGGAAATGCGCCCGCAATAGCAGGAAGCAAAACCTCAGACAATCACACCAATTGCAAGGTTTATGTAGTTTCACCCGAAGCCCGGATTCATCTGATGATATGATATCCACCCGCCCACTCAAACAAAAAATTATTTCCAAAGAATTCTAATAGAAACAGTTATGTACAATGAATTCATAATATAGTATTCCCTATAGTATTTCTTGACTGGCTTTAAGTCAGTCTTAAAGAGCTCCGCTCTGTCTTCATGATACCCTGATAAAGGTACTTCACTGCATTTATGCTGGGGTGCCTATATCCAATAAGTATACAGTAAACCAGGAAACATTTTAGAAGAAAACATCTGTCGACAGACACCCATCCTCTTGAAAAACACCACCGCTTGCAAAGGAAGCGTACCAGATTTTTTTTTTTTATTTATAAATTTCATTGAAATAAAATAGGTGCTTGGATATACGATTTTTCGGACAAAATTTTTCTGTGTGGAAGACAAGAAAGCCATAAACAATTTGGTCGACACATTCTTCCTTAACGATGTCTCTATTCACTGGAAACATTACTCTTTCGATTACCTTCTACCGATATACAGAACCAAAGCAGAACATGATAATTTGAAAACTAATCGCTGTGGTCTGCTGTCAACGATAAAAACTGCAAGGAAGAAATTGTCGAGTAAATCTTTGAGAATAAAAAATAATTCGAGATTCTAAGGCTCTTGCCCTCCTTCGGGCTTGATCTAATTTTTAGGCTAAGGTCTGCATTACAAATCCAAGGAACTAGTCTCCATTGAAAGTGCAATTGAGGCCATCTGAGGAATCGGCTTTAAAATATAGGTGAATATTCCGGATGTTACCTTTTTATTTTAGTATGGATATTATTTGCTATAAATCAAATGCTTGCGGGGTTGGATCTGAATTTTGATTTGATTCATTCATTAAATTATTTTCTTAAGCATTGGGGAATAGCAAACATATCCTAAGCACGGAGGCCAGTCCCCCATAGTGATGTTTTGCTTAACAATACAGCTCACTGGAATTATCCTGTTCTCCTAATGAAGCGAATCAGCTCCAGGTGAGGTAAGCGGTAAGGTGATCCGCAAGTAGGGGAGCAGATCCAAAGTTGTACAACTTGTACCGATCAAAGGCTTAAAAAGCATGAAGGAAGTGTTCGGTTGTGGCAGGCTATCCTTCTGGACAGAACAGAGACTGGTCCAACAAAGACTCCCATTTGCATAGGTATTAGTAGCGTAAAGCGAGCTGTAGTCAGTGATAATACCGATCATCGTCCTATATATTATTCTCTCACGACCTTTAAGACAAATTCGGCGAAATTTTTGTTTGGTTCATCAAGAAACAGTTTCGTGCACCTGACAGCGCTCAGGAATACACATCACTGCTGGTAGTTTGCACGAACATCTGCTTTGAGTAGAAACCCGATCGTTTTGGCAGCAATGCCAACAGAAGGTTCTAGTCCGAGAAAGGGAGTGCAAAAGCAGGACCTGCTAGAATGTCTCATTGTACATAATTCCCATGTTCACACAGAAACTTAGATTTTTTTTTAGGGCCACTTAAAATCATCAACACGGCCTGACTCTATTTGAGAAGATAGCGATGTCCTTTTCGTTGATTTCTATATGAAGAGCTACCACTGCCACTACAATTGCGAAATTTAGTCTGTAAGATATACAAATTAGTACGCCAAATCAATGCCATAGGATTGAAGAAGAAAACACTGGTACCAACCCTCTTATTTTTGACGGATCTGTCAGCAAATATTATCAGAGCTCTCCGCATTCAGGTCTGATAATTTTTGCTGACAGATCCGTCAAAAATAAGAGGGCTGGTACCATTGTTTTCTTCTTCAATCCTATGGCACTCTTCTTAATCAAATCATAGTTTCGGTACCTTCACATCTAATGGCATCCAGATCCCTCAGACTTTTTGCTTACGCATTCACGGATCATGACTTCACTTATTGAAGAAGATAGGCAAATCCGACAGTGAACTGGCTATGCGAATAGGAAGATAAAACCTCGATACAGCCCAGCGCTTGCAGGTCTAAGGCTGCAAATCACTGGAGGAACAGTTATTTTTCCAAATAAAGCTTGCAATCTAACCCCAAGAGCAATAATAGAGCTCGACAAAAGACTCGATTATGCGTAACCACCTGGGGGCAGGCACAATAGAACAACTTTGGTCGCGGTGTCTGCATGGTTCTGAAGGCCTAGTCGCCCCTATTGTTGACATTAACGTCATTTAATGGCATACAGAGAGCTGTTCCGTTTCAGATTACACAAAAATTAGTAAGAGGTGGTATTACTCAGCTGTTTATCCAACATCCCCATGAACGAATGCTGTGTATAAGCCTTTTGTCTTCTACTCGAATGATAATATTCATAGCTGGCAGTCTTGGTGTAGCTGTGGACTATATGTATCTGGTTATACCTTGATAAGCCAGGCTAGTTTCGCATCCACAATTCTTACCGGAGACCTCGGTCCTAACATACAAGAGCATACGAGAATATGTGTCTTACTATCAAGGTGTACATCCAGTGCATCATACATAGTTTGATATTCCTGGTGGTGGCCTTTTTAGCTAAGTTGGTAAGTGCTCTGACTAATATTCCTACATAGTTTGCGGTCCACTTTTATAGGTTTAGACAGCTGCTCATACTTTGCAGGTTGCAACCATGAGCCGCCATGGATCCCGTGCTTGGATTTCTTCGTCAATACCCAATCTGCATCCAAAAGTTGTACTGCACAGGGCAAGAATAAGTATTATGTTCAATCAAAAAATTCTTCCGATAATGTTTACTCTTCAACTCGTAATAACAAATAACTACAATACACAAGCCGAGCGGCTAAAAAATAGCAAATAACGTGTCCCAATTTTCGGGCACAAACAAAAATTTCTGCAGGTCAGGCGCCAAAACAACCCGGTGACAACAAAAACAACTACAATTATATATAAGATATTTTTTAAATGGACCTAAACCTATACAAAAGCTGTCAGAAATTGTATATGCTTTTCAGTCCCAATTTACCATTATGTATATGCATTTGCTTGTAGACCAAAATTTGCTGAGAGCAAACACAGACAACAAGCAGGTACCTGAGCAGCAAATGCACTGAGGTAATGTTCATTTAGCAGGTTCTTTACAAAAGTATTCACAAAATGTAAAGTGTTGTCTGTACCTGAATTATTTAGAAGTATTCACGGTTTCTTCATGCAAACGCAAGTAGGTACCTACCACACGCAAGTATATACCTGCGAGGTTTGTCATCCTGTAGATTTTCTGGTACATTTATTTGAGGAATCCATGCAAATCCAAGGCATGCTGAGTCAAAATGGATGGAATCGATTACACGAAAGCGAAACGATGGTTGAGAGAAAAACAAAACTGTAATTCGCAAGGGCATATTTACATAACCATTTCACTTGAGGTTACTAAAGGATTAGCATGGATTTTAGTCTGTTACTTAATTGCTGGTATGAAGTCATTAACTTGCAAATGGACATAAATATTTGTTCAATTGCTGTTTTGATTTAGAAATAGAACTGTAAGAAAAGATATTAAAATAAAATATCTACACTTGCGGAGAGTTATTGGTTTATGGCGACTTTCATAACATACAGAGGCGAGTGGCAGTTTTAATTAAAATTTTTAATACTACAAAATTCCCAAGGAATGAAAGAAGAATTTAATTTTTATGTTAACGACATTATACCTATGCACTGCAGTTAATAATTACGTTATTTTACGCTGTTGATCTTCTAATCTCTGGAGCACTCCTACAAGAGCAGTATCTGCTTGCGTAGCAAATATTAATTTTCAAAGTCGTCTAGTAAACCTTACAGCCTAAGAGCCCGCAGCAAATTTTTGCTGTGAAATCTAATCAAAAATGTATGCATGAGCATTAAGATAAAGGAAAGACGATGTCATGACGATGAGTAATAGTATGTTGAAAGGACAATTTTTTTTTTCTAAATTGAGCATAAAAATGCAGTCCCAAGACGTTTTGTGCGCAGGTTAGCAAACTAAGTTAAAATACTGAAAATTTCGGAGCTTCCAATAATCTGTATATATAACCACATGAAATTCAGCTTAGATGTAGATATGATCGCAGGGTGCCTATTCCTAACCCTCAACCGTTTTCTTCTTAATGTGAATCGAATACTTTACATGTATTTTACAATAGATGATATTATTTAAATTAAAACATTGAACTGATACTTTTATTTGTTTGTTTTTATTTGTAATTTCAAAACTTGTCTGGTTTTTCAAATAAAGAATAACTATTGACTTTTAATTAGAAACATATTTGCATTAATACTTTCTATAATAATATGAGTTGTTTTTGCAAAACGAAACAACTTCCGTAATTGTTTCAATTTCAAAACTACTGCCGTAGTCGAAATTGATTAAGGTTGGTTTTCTTTCTTGTTTTATTGTACTTTCTTATGGTACCCATTTACTTATAGTACGCCTGCAGGCCGTGGACTGCAGGTAAAATGCCTGCCAGCTGATTTCCACCATACACTTACATGCCACCTGCAAATCCAGGCCTACACTCCAACGAAATTGATAACTAACTGACTGTGTGTGTTGCAGTGACTTCGTCTGGATCTTTTGTTTCCGTAAATATTTTAGCCGTATTTCAGCATTCAAAAATTTAAAAAGTGGCCGAAAAGCAGGATTTTATTACCAGCTTTATTAATATTTATCATAATAATAAGCCGTTATGGAAAATCAAATCAAAATCCAGTAATCGGTTTTCAAAGCATTATAAATGCATAATGGCTCCCAAAGCTTGCGGCAATATAATCATCGAGAATTTCAAATCATCGAAACTATGTCCAGTGGTTAGAAATTTCCAGGTAGCGATAAGTCTCTCTTCTGTGCTTATAGCACGTCTTAAGCTGGTATGTATTCTAAGTCTGTCATTCCGTTTGTAACGCGTAGAGATAACTCTCCTAGAACAAAATGGATTGCACACCCACGCATAATATCAAAAGTTATTTTGATTTTTGCATGTCCAGAGCGCGTGTACTTAGAGTGCTGAGATTTCGCACACGGGCTTTAAAAAAAACGTAAGTTTAAGTCGGAAAATGGGACAAATCGGGTATCTTCCTCGTGGGATTGCCATACAAAAGTTCGCTTTTCACGATTTATTTGCACACTTCCTAATAACATGTTAATGGAAAGACGATGTCATGATGATGAGTAATAGTATGTTGAAAGGACAATTTTTTTTTCTAAATTGAGCATAAAAATGCAGTCCCAAGACGTTTTGTGCGCAGGTTAGCAAACTAAGTTAAAAGACTGAAAATTTCGGAGCTTCCAATAATCTGTATATATAACCACATGAAATTCAGCTTAGATGTAGATATGATCGCAGGGTGCCTATTCCTAACCCTCAACCGTTTTCTTCTTAATGTGAATCGAATACTTTACATGTATTTTACAATAGATGATATTATTTAAATTAAAACATTGAACTGATACTTTTATTTGTTTGTTTTTATTTGTAATTTCAAAACTTGTCTGGTTTTTCAAATAAAGAATAACTATTGACTTTTAATTAGAAACATATTTGCATTAATACTTTCTATAATAATATGAGTTGTTTTTGCAAAACGAAACAACTTCAGTAATTGTTTCAATTTCAAAACTACTGCCGTATTCGAAATTGATTAAGGTTGGTTTTCTTTCTTGTTTTATTGTACTTCCTTATGGTACCCATTTACTTATAGTACGCCTGCAGGCCGTGGACTGCAGGTAAAATGCCTGCCAGCTGATTTCCACCATACACTTACATGCCACCTGCAAATCCAGGCCTACACTCCAACGAAATTGATAACTAACTGACAGTGTGTGTTGCAGTGACTTCGTCTGGATCTTTTGTTTCCGTAAATATTTTAGCCGTATTTCAGCATTCAAAAATTTAAGAAGTGGCCGAAAAGCAGGATTTTATGACCAGCTTTATTAATATTTATCATAATAATAAGCCGTTATGGAAAATCAAATCAAAATCCAGTAATCGGTTTTCAAAGCATTATAAATGCATAATGGCTCCCAAAGCTTGCGGCAATATAATCATCGAGAATTTCAAATCATCGCAACTACGTCCAGTGGTTAGAAATTTCCAGGTAGCGATAAGTCTCTCTTCTGTGCTTATAGCACGTCTTAAGCTGGTATGTATTCTAAGTCTGTCATTCCGTTTGTAACGCGTAGAGATAACTCTCCTAGAACAAAATGGATTGCACACCCACGCATAATATCAAAAGTTATTTTGATTTTTGCATGTCCAGAGCGCGTGTACTTAGAGTGCTGAGATTTCGCACACGGGCTTTAAAAAAAACGTAAGTTTAAGTCGGAAAATGGGACAAATCGGGTATCTTCCTCGTGGGATTGCCATACAAAAGTTCGCTTTTCACGATTTATTTGCACACTTCCTAATAACACGTTAATGTAGAGGCCTGAACGTTAATACAGGGCATTTTTATGAAAATAGTAACTACAGTTTCAAAAATGGGCAACCTTTTCTTGGTATTGCCATATAAAAATTTAGGGTTTTCACTTATACCTTGAACAGGGACATTTTTGTAGTACTGAAAACGTCTTCAGAATACGAAATTTTATGAAATTAGTTGTAATAATTTTTACTGTCCGATGAACCGTTCTAGAAATATATCCGAAAAACCAGTTAACTTGCGCAGGCGGGTGACCGCCCATACAAAATTACATATGGGCGGGCATTCAACTGGGTTATTACTAATAATTGGTGTTAGGCCAATTCTGGCTCTTTTACTTGTTTTTAGTGTAAGGTTTAATCAACTTCAGTTAATTTGAAAGCACCGGTCATCCAAACGAACATAATTTTTCAAATCATCCGTTTTACTGCCTCGTAGCCTTTTCACGAGTATCTTATCTCTCATTCCAGGAACCAATTTTTCACCCAAAATCTTTTTCAAATTTTGGTCAGTTCTTTTGTTTAATAAAAATAATATAATCTACAAAAAGCACAAGTTCTTTTCTTTGTAACAGCTATTTTATTGCTTTGAAATATGAAGTTGGACTGTCAGGAGAACTGATAATGTGTGGCGAAATTGCAGCTTGCCTACAGGCCACGGCCTGACAGACATAGCCTGCAGGCTTGGAGTTCGGTTAAACTGAATAATGTGTGGCCTACATCAGTTCTCATCTGCAGTCCGGATATAGCAGTCTACAGCCTGCAGGCAAACTGTAAGTGGAAGGGTACCATTAAATTTACATATTATGTATTATTGAAACTTCTGTTTTTGAAAAGGTCGATTGTTGGCTTTTGAATAAAAAAACAGGGATCTGACGAATCCATTGTGCGATAAAACACATTCTGGAGATTAACAGTCCGATTATGGACAATTTTGTGCTTTTTAAAATACACGGTGTCTCCTTAATGGTAGTCAATAGAGCTGAGGTGATAATACTTACCCAGCAAATCAAAAAGATTATATGGCGGGGGGTGTCGGAGTTTCAAGATGATTAAGAAGCTAATTTTTGACAAAATACAAAATACAAAAGAACTGAGCGTACAGTCACAGTTCGGAGCACATTGTATGTAGAATTTCATGGCATTTCCAACCTTCTCAACCAGTACCATACCTCTCCTTTCAAAAGTTATGGGGGTTTAAACTAAAAATTTCGAATTTTCTCCCTGTTTTTTTTTTTTTAATTTGACATGTTTTTTCAGAACGGTTATTAACATAACTTTCTTTTTATAAGAACTTTAAACTGTAGACTCTCCTCTTTAATTTCACCCATTACACTCTATGTGCTATCGGTACCCGTTAAGGAGTTAATATCTCACAACCAATTCAGGTCATACCGAAATTAGCCGATATATTTTTTTAAAATGAAGTGTTTTCAGTCAATTAGAGAACAAATTATCTTAGCTTAAGAATAGATTAAGAGCTAAAAACTCTTTAACCGCTACAGGTAGCACCTAAGGTGTAATAGGTCAAATTAAAGAGGGGAAATTTATAAAAAAAGCGTTAACTACCGTTTTTCAAAACAAAAAAGATGTCAAATTAAATGAAAAGGTTAAAAAATCCCAAAATTTTTAGTTTAGGCCTCCATAACTCCTGAGAGGAGAGAGGTAGATACGGGACTGGTTTAGCAGTCTTTGGAAAGACCATGAAATTGTGCATACAATGAGCTCTTAACTGTGTTTTGTGAAAATCTCGCTTTTTTTCTTAATCACCTTGCAACTCCGCAACGGTTGATATGCCGCCGCCGCCCCCCCCCCCCCCCCCGCCGTTCCATTTTTCGATTGGCTAGGTGAGTACGTACTATCACCTCCTGCCTTATTGACCACCACGGAGGAAACACCCAGTAATATAAAAATAATAGAATTGATCATACCAGGAAATATAATCGGATTGTTAATCTGAGGATATGTTTTATCGCACAGTGGATTCCTCAGATCGTATAATTTTATTCTTCAGGAAATAAGGTGAGATGGCAAAGGCTAAAAAGAGAATCTCTAACGGAGGAAGATTTACAAGAATGCTTTACATTTAGAAGATGACGACGACAACCCTGATGATACTCCATATATGGAGGTTGAGTAGCTATTTCCAGAGTTAAGTTTTATAGAATTAGATAACAATGATGATTGAATTCGTACTATTCTGTATGAAAAAAAATTGTTTCTAAGAATTAATAATCTTTACAATTAATTGTGGAGTCTACAAAAAGTGTTACTCTATCCGTCTTGTGACTGCTATTCGCATAACATTGAAAATAAAAATCTTGTTGATGTGGAAATAAAATAAATCTCAATTTTTAATATTCATTTACAATATTTTATTTTTTCTTCAAGTAACGATTTGTGCTCACGTGTTCCGTGTATCGGCGATGAATGGACATGTGTCTTTCCAAGTGTCGTCTGCATGCATAAGATTTTAAGCAAATCCAACAATATCCGTCTGAATCGACATCCTTTTTGGTAATAATACGAGGGCGATGAATTCGTTGTTTATGGATAAATAAATTTATGGAATATCGAAATTTGTATTCGCATATAGAACAGCAAAGCATTTGTTTTCTTTGAGGAGGACGACGACATTTTTTTATCAAACTCTATCAAATTAGTCGTAGTAGATTTACCTTTCATAAAGCCATGCTGAAAAGAGCACAGGAAAGGCTTGCAGTGGTAGCACAAAACATCGCAAACCATGACTTCAAATATCTTATCAATACAACATAAATTAGGCACGGGTCTGTAGTTATAAATGTCGCACTTATTACCCCTTTTCTGCAAAGGAATAATCAAAGAAAGCTTCCACTGTTTAGGAAAAACACCATTGGTTAAAGATAAATCAAATAAATAACACCAAATAAAAACGATGGACGTAGCACAATGTTTTATGAGCGTGGAAGGAACGCCATCCGAACCAATAGAAAAACTATCAGCTTTGCTTGAAATGTACTTGAAGACAGACGCTTCATAGAAGAACAGGTCTTTAGGTTGAAGAAAAGTCGTCGGAAGCTTTATCAAATGGGTAAAACCGCTATAACTAGTATCACAGTGGTTATCACAGAAGGCAGTTTTAAAGACGCCTCCAAGGGATCACACCATCTATGTTTCCAAGACGCAACGATTAAGGGTATCCATCACATTTGCGCTTTGATTTCACAAACTCCCAAAATTCCTCATTCTATGTGCATAATCATTATAAGAACCAGTCAAGTACGAAATGTACTGAGTGCGCACATTAAAATAAGTTACGTAATCAGCATCGCTCCTTGACGAACAGAACCTACTCCAAGCTTTATTCCTCAAATTTTTAAGATGCTTCAAAGAGCCATTGATCCACGGTTGACAATGCGATTCGCACTAAGAAGTGGTACACAGTGAGTCAAACAAAGAAATGGAATGTTGTAATATGAGCTCACAGCTTTATCGATGTCATTTTCCCTTAGAACACTGGTCCAGTCGCAAGCGGATAGCCATTCGTTCATTTTATTAAAATCAGCTTTTTTAAGGTTACAGCAATAGTTAATAGAAGCATTAGATGATGACGTTACAGGATCAAAAAACGAGACTATAATAGTGCCGGATGATGACTTGTTTCAGGAACCATAGGAGTTATACAACGCTTAACGAGAGTACCATTGGGATCGGTTGAAAATACCAGGTCAAGAGATTTTCCAAGAGTCATTTTATTAGTCACGCCGCTAGAATACAGTAATACAGAAATAATGTTGTCAACAAAAGATATGGCATGTTGGGGAGTCGCCAAAAAGCGGGCAGCCAGCCCTCATTGTCTAGAAAGTGTACCCAGCTCACACTAGTCGAGTTAAAATCACCAAAAAGCAATAATTCGTCGGCAGACGGTAGAACTTCAGTTAGCCTATCTGCACAGGAGGACATCAAGTGTAATACTTCAGCAGATGGGCTTGGAGTGATATAAACTGTAGCAATATGCACGGTTTCGTGTGAAAGCCTGAGAGACACACATATAAACTACAGATCACTGGAATCAACAAAGTCGACCAACATGCATGGAAGGTTGTGACGAACAGTACAGAGCACTCCGCCTACAACAGGAACATCCAGAGACAGACGATGGTCATGGCGAAACAACAAGAAATTGGGACCAAAATGTGTTGTGTCCTTCCAAGTCACTAACACCAAGCAACTAGCGAACGCACTCAATTGTTCCCCTCTGCCATCCTCACAACTGGAACAGAACACTCTGTATTGGTGGAGAAATAAGAATTTTAAGAACTTATATTTTTAATGATTCTAAATCAAATTTATAAATACAAGAAGAAAAAACAACCGCCTCGTCCGGGATTTGAAACCGGGACCTTCCGCTTGCCGGGCGACTGCTCTTACCACTGAGCTAACGAGACAGATGATTTTCCTTCTTGCATTTATCATATTTGTAACTAGCCTACTAAGCCACGTTTTGCTTTCAGCTGGCATTAACTAGTAACGATAAAAGCGCACAAATAAGTTGTAAATTCAATTTTTATTTATTTTTCCCGCGGACGGGGATCGAACCTACACTTGTTAGAATCGGTCAATGATGGAGAAATAAGAATTTTAAGAACTTTTATTTTTAATGATTCTAAATCAAATTTATAAATACAAAAAGAAAAAAAAAAAAAAAAAAAAAAAGAGCGGTCTGACCACATCATCTCAGCGCCATCTTAAAATACTTGTCTTGAATAATAAAGTTTATATTATTTAGCTTGTATCTGGCTGTTTGTATTTAGTTTACCCACGTACACAAGACCTTCATCTGCGATCTTCCCACACACCATGTCTCGGTTTTCGGTTTCATAGTAATATGTTGTAATTACTAGAGGTGGGTGGTATTTGTCAATCGTAGACATTATAACTGGGCTAGGTTCAACTATTAAGTTATCCGCGTCAGTAGAAGATACCAGGTCTAACTGCCTACCCATGTCATTCTTAACATTACTGATTTGACTGACACCAAGAGATGAATAATATTGTGGAGGTACAGTGATTCCCTTGTTGTCAAGCTATTAACAGGAAGATAGTCAACGTCATCTTTGCTTAGTAGGTACACATTGTAGCTATATTGGATACGTTAAAGTCATCAATAAGTAGTGTCAAAAGGTTCCATCTTACCATGGATAAAATGAGATGTTAAAATGAGTAGGTCGTTAATATTCTGAACTTTGTCATCAATAACATTTATGGAGTTTGGAGGAATATGACAACAAAGAATGTATAGGTCATTAAGAGAGACAGCGTACGAGCTATAAGTTTAATGCGAAACGAGAGTCTTGGTGAAACTGGGAAGTTAAATATTTAGCTGCAATTAAACTGGTTTTTATAGGAGAGGAGTGGGCCACCGCCACGCGCTTCAGAATCAGTATCTCTAACTCCTCCAAAAATTTGATAACAATTTTCTGAAGATCTGAAGATTTGTGCAGTTTTTGCACGAATCCCCCTTACATGTTGATAATAAAGGGAAAGCGACTTGTGTTTTTTGGAATTAGATTACAAATTGTGTCTTGATAGCAATGAAAAATGAAATTTGTTCCTAGAAATTATTATTACGGGAGCATATGAAATCGCGGTTGCAGCAGCCGCTTGAGTGCCTTTTGCATTAACATCAATTACAACTTTTTGTATAGCCTGATCGGTTTTACAGTTTGTCCAACAATTACATATGAACTGAGTGAATTTCATGTTAAATTAGGTACACAAATTTATAGTAAAATTCAATTTGATTTTGATTCAATAGATATTAAAATTTCAAACGCAGTAAATAACTTTGTATATGCATTTTAATCTATATTTCTTATTGGTTGGATCTCAATCCTAAAGAGAGGAATTCACAATAAAATGTCATATTATTATTAATCCAGGTAATAAGTTTACATTGTCTTTAACTTCAGAACATCCACCAGTTCACCGTTAGATCCTACAGATATTTTTAAATATTTTTTTTTTAAATGAATAAAAAAAATATTTCAATTATTTTGTCGTAAAAAAATGGACTTGCACCACTTTTAAAATAAGCTGGTCACATATCACAATCAAATTATTTTATTATAATAAAGATCTGTATGTGTTTCTCTGATAATTATAATAGTTTAAACAGAATATTTTATTTTTTTTTCAAGAGAATATAGCAACAAAAATGTGTAAGCTATACTTTAAGAGAGACAGCTTAAGAGGTATAAGTTCAATGTCAGGAGTGTTGGAGACACTCGGAAGCTCAATATTTGGCTGCAATTATACTGGTTTTAACTGGTTTTTAACTACAAGGAAACAAGTCGCAGTAGAGGATGTGAAGATTGATCTTGATAGCAATGAAAAATGAAATTTTTTCCTTGAAATTATCATTACAGGAGCATATGTGCAATCACGGTTACAGCATCCGCTTGAGGCCCTCTACATTAACATCAGTTACAACTTTTTGTATAGCCTGATCGGTTTTACAGTTTGTCCAACAATTACATATGAACTGAGTGAATTTCATGTTAAATTAGGTACACAAATTTATAGTGAAATTCAATTTGATTTTGATTCCATAGACATTAAAATTTCAAACGCAGTAAATAACTTTGTATATGCATTTTAATCTATATTTCTTATTGGTGGGATCTCAATCCTAAAGAGAGGAATTCACAATAAAATGTCATATTATTATTAATCCAGGTAATAAGTTTACATTGTCTTTAACTTCAGAACATCCACCAGTTCACCGTTAGATCCTACAGATATTTTTAAATATTTTTTTTTTAAATGAATAAAAAAAATATTTCAATTATTTTGTCGTAAAAAAATGGACTTGCACCACTTTTAAAATAAGCTGGTCACATATCACACTCAAATTATTTTATTATAATAAAGATCTGTATGTGTTTCTCTGATAATTATAATAGTTTAAACAGAATATTTTATTTTTTTTTTCAAGAGAATATAGCAACAAAAATGTGTAAGCTATACTTTAAGAGAGACAGCTTAAGAGGTATAAGTTCAATGTCAGGAGTGTTGGAGACACTCGGAAGCTCAATATTTGGCTGCAATTATACTGGTTTTAACTGGTTTTTAACTACAAGGAAACAAGTCGCAGCAGAGGATGTGAAGATTGATCTTGATAGCAATGAAAAATGAAACTTTTTCCTTGAAATTATCATTACAGGAGCATATGTGCAATCACGGTTACAGCATCCGCTTGAGGCCCTCTACATTAACATCAGTTACGACTTTTTGTATATCCTGATCGATATTGCAGTTTGTCTCTAAATTATCGACTTAAATTGGGGTTTTTTTTGCTAAACACTATGCTTGACATACTCGTAGTAGTGGAAAAAAAACTCTTTATGCAAACGAAACATCTGTGAAAAAAAAATTCATTGCAAAAAGAGAGCATTTCATATATGCAGGAACCGAATAATCGTCAGTACGGCTTGGTTCCTGCCTGACGTATACGCCAAAGCAAGCAGCCAAGATGACCTCATATATAGACTTAAAATAAATTTTAAGTGTAAATTATATGAGGCGAAATACTACATATTTACTTGAATCCCTAACAAGATTTAGCCCTATGCGGAACTAGCATTTCCTAGAGAGTTTTTCTATGAAAATTCATAGCGAAATAAGTCAATCTGAAATTGACTCAGTTTGCTGCTAAGTCTGCAGCTCGAGAACCGACTGGAAAAAACTCTTTATGCAAACGAAAAATCTTTGAAGAATGATATTTCATTGAAATACTCGTAGTAGTTTAGAGCTTGGTGTAGTAGTGACAACAGAAGTAAATGACTTTTTTTATATATTTTAATTTATATTTCTTAGAGGTTGGATCTGAATCCTGAAAAGATGAGTTCACAACAATATTTTATTATTGACCCAGGTAATAAGTTTACACTGTCTTTAACTTCAAAACATCCACAAGTTCACTGTTAGCTCCTATAAATATTTTTAAATTATTTTTTTTGAAAGAATAAAAAAGATATTTCAATATTACGTCATAACATAAATGGGCTTGCAGCACTTTCAAAATAAACTGGTTACATATCACAATTAAATTCTGATATTATAATAAAGATCTGTAACTTTTTCTTTTATAATTAAAATAGTTGAAACAGAAAATTTTATATCCTTAAAAAAAACACAACCCAATATCAACATGGGCAAGTCCAAGCAACAAGTGGATTGAACTAAACGAAATTGAAAATGAATTACCTTCGGTCCTAGATGGCCTGCAAAAGAAGGATAGAAGAAATTGGTAAGTGACAAGAAAAATCCCGACGTTGCGATTCGAATATCCAATCCATTTCGGTTCAGGGAATGCATGAACATAACCGCTCGGTTTCGAAGACTTGACTTAAAAATTTTGCCAGATTTTGTCTTTCCGTTTTACATCCATCCACTGAAAAATTCTTTTTTGTACTATAATTTATGTCTTTTTTTTATTTCCTCAACAAAAGCCTTTACATCCATCTGATTTTCTAGGTTATGTCATCCATAAATTTCTCAAATTCTCCGTTTCAATTTATATTTATTCAACAAGTTGATGCGATAGTAAACATAAAAATCCACTTACTTACGTTAAACTAATGCAAACTAACAATGGAAAGGAAACTACAAAACACTATACTTAAGAAGATCAAAATAAAATATAGGATAATACAAAACAATAAAATTCAAAGGAAGCGAACAATATAAATGAAAGCAAAAATAAAAAAAGTTTAATATTAAGCGAAATAATGATAATAGAAATAAATATACTTAATAGAACTAAAAACTAAGAAATAATATAACAAATAAAAAGTATAAAATATAAATAAATAAGGTCATGAAAACATACCGATTAAATTATTTGAAAAAGGCGGAGGGGAGGAAGTAAACAAAAAAGTAAATATAGTGAAAGATAGTGACGTATTAAGTTGATTATTAAAAGCCAATATTTTTTCTAATTAAATTTCACTTGTCCCATATCTACCACATATGTATGTATATTTTCAATGTGATTGTGTATGTGTGCCAAGGATTGCGTTGAAGTTTGAACCAATGGTAACAATAGATTCTAAAAAAGGTAATATTATTCGCTTTTAAAGATACGTATTAAAAGCGAATAATATTACCTTTTTTAGAATCTATTGTTACCATTGGTTCAAACTTCCACGCAATCCTTGGCAATACGAATTGAAGTAGAATGATGGACTCCGCCTTTAAGACTCATCGAACCAGACCACGTGCATCGAATGTCGAAGCTTTCTCCAGTCGGTGGGTGGACGACGACAATTAATTGAATTCGCATCTATTTTTATCGGACACAAACTGACATTCTTCAAATTGGTGGAGTTGGTGATGGGCGGTGAGTTTTTCTCACTATTTGAAGACCGGGTGAGTTTTTGCCCCTGTTTGAAGAATTAATTATACATTCTGGCGTACACTAAAAAAAAAAATCACATTTTATAGAAAACTTAAACAAAATGCGCATAATCACACTTAACACAATATTTTTTCCTCATGGGTGTTGGAAAGACGAAGTCAACCGGTCGTGAAAAAGTGTAATTATTATGCGAGTGCGCAACTTTAAACGTGGTGGCTAATTTATTAACAACAATCTCAAAATATCGTAGGTACTTTTGTATCAAACGTGAAAAAAAAACCGAATAATATTCTGGAATTCTGGAAATATCACTGTTTCTAGACAATTGTGTTATACTGTTAAAAATTAACGGAATGATAATACTGAAATGCCTCGATGATTTATATTGATACGAAAATGCTCAGTACAGTGGCATTCCAGATTACGTAAAATGCATGTAAATGCATACATACATATATATACAAAATATTTTTGCCATTGTGTTGGGTTTAAATAGCACCCTGGTAGACATATCATGATGAGCTCATCAATGAGCTCCTCATGTCTCATGAGCAATCAAGTGAACGTACTGATGAAATTTATTCGCGTTTGAATCAAAGCCGGGAAAAAACACATTTATTTACTTATTTACAGATAGGATGCATGAAATATTGCATCTCTTTCACTTTTTTAGAAATGTATACTTTGCTTCCCTTTTGTGCATTTTACAATTTATTAGATGAGTACTCGATGAGTACATAATGAGTGGCACTATGAGCTTATTAATGAGCATTCAAATGAGTATCACGATCAGTTTTTAATGAGCATATCAATGATTGGCATGATGAGTTCAGGAATGAGAACTTGATTTTACGATTGATTTCATATATTTTTCCGAATTGGATTCTGAGGCGGAAGGATATGGATATACCGTCGTGTTCAGCATATGGGCGACAGGCCTTCCGCGGAAAAACCGCTTAGAGAGTTTTTTAATCTGGAAAAATTAGGATCAGTAATTTGCATTGCATTTAAAATTGGATCATCAAATTCAAATTTTTTTATAATTTGACAACAAATTTCTATATAGAAACTCTGCACATTTATTTACAAATTACATTTTTCATCTACTGTCAAATAATTAATTAATTCCGCACCTTTCAAACCAAAATAAATTTCGTTTAAGGGCTTCACATTTTCAGAAAAAAACGTAATTTTACTTAAGTCGATATGCTGTTCCTTTACTATTTTTTTTTTAATTACTTTGTAAGATTTACTTCTATATGAAAGAAGTAAACTGATTTTGGGAGATTCTGTTTGAAAATATAAATTTAGCTAATCAATGATGGACAAAATATAATCTAGAAGCGCAAATACAATTTGATCCCAGGATTACCTAAGTTATTTAGGACTTTTCCTGCATTACTTCATTTATCTTCATATAGGTCGCAACTAAAAAATAATGTTTCAGTACATTCAATTACTCCAAAACTCATTGGACAACTGCTCCAAAAGACAGCCATCGAGTAGGAATCATTTTTTAAATTTTAACTTGTTTAATATTAAAATACTTTTGGAAAGCTTTTAGTTCATATTGCGTTTAGTGGCTATTTTTCATAAAATAATATACTCCCTTCGTTAGCTCCTCGATTTCATTTGGAAGCTTCTCACAAGCACGTGAAACACAAACATGAAGTGAATGTGATTAACAAGTAATCGCCTGCCACTCCTATTTCCTTGCATAACCCTTGCTCCATCTTAACCAAAACTGATTAGATTAAATAAGGATATATTCAGGTTACCTAAATAACTGACGATATCATTCGTTTTACCTTCTGCAGGGAAGTCAAATATTTCTAAAATCCCTTGATCATAATTTCTTTCCTTATCATAAAATCTTGCTAAGATACATCACTGGACTCATTTTTTATTGAAGAAAATTTATTATAGATTTTGTATATATTTCGCTGTACTTTTCGTTCCATACGGTTCTATTTTATTTATTAGTACCTACTATCTTTCGTTCTCCCACATTTCAGCCTTTGTGCAAATTTCATATCCGGGCATATGTTCATTAGAAATCCAGCTCCATAAAAGGAGTAGAAAAATTCTGCTCCGTGATAAATGCTATGAACTTTAATAATGTGTGTATATACTGTTCTTCATTAACTGTTCTGTTAGTTTTAAAATAGGCGTTGATGTACTATGCCATTTACGAAAACGAATAAGGCGAAAGATATATTCAATGTACTAATATATTTTGTTTTAAACCAAGAACAGACTCCATAATTTTGTTGATCTCAATGTTTCTCAGGAATTCACCGAATATTCCGAGAATTGAAAGTTGTACAGCTGGTTCTGGTCAAGGCAGTATTGATATCAGCTGTTGTAACGATGTTATGACGCAAACCAAAGACCCCGTGCAGCACGTTAATAGCCATGTGATATGCGATCACATTTCTGGCATATATTCTCGAAATAGCCCTCGTCATCTCAATCGTTTTCTAAGTGGACAACGTTCCCACAAATTTCTGTTAAGTAAACAGATTACATTACGTAGAGTCAAAAATATTATTTTATTGCTTCAACATGCTAACATTTTCTTTGCCTTATCGCGTTGTGTCCAATTTCACTTTCGACTTTAGCATGTTTTCTGATGATCATGCAGTTTTATGTGTGAGAGCGGTGCTGTACAGGGGCTTGGGGTTGAGTCTACAAACTTTGAGTACACTTCAATTCGTAAAAGTAGTAACACGTCGAGGCTAGATTTCGCTGTATCTTAAAATTAAAAGTGTTTTTATTTAATCATATTATTCTTTCTTTCGACATAAACGTAATACAACCTTACAGCCGTAGGCATCCTCAGACCGACTGAAATGACTGATCATTCCATCCGCGGTTGAAATAGAGCAGAATTCGTTATAAAGTGATAACTTAGGGTATTTGAGCCATCATTCTTGAATAATCTACTAATTTCTAATATATCAAGTGCACCCATTTTATGACCTTAGTTTACTCACTGAAGTATTTTCAAAAGCTTCTTTTTGTGACTGTGGCTTTCCCTAACATAAGTCTAAAAAACTAGACTTGATTCCGGTAGAATAGGATCTTTCGGTCTGTATCACATAAAGCAATAAGCATTAGTAGGGGTAGTTTTATTCGCGATGAGTTGTATTATTGCATCTATAAATAGTCCTTTAAAATAATAATTATGCAACGCGTCATACAGTAGGATTCATAGATAAATATCTAGGCAGGGGTGAGGAGAAAATAATCTCTTAAACAATTGAAAAAGTTAAAAAATATTTAAACCTCTTTACAAAACCCTTAAACCACAATTTGCACAAATTTTTATAATATTTTCCTCTATTGAAAAAAAAACAAAAAAATATAAAGAAAAGTTAAAAAGCCCGACAGCTCTGTTTTTAATTGGATTAAGAAAAGGCAGTCATTTCCCATTTGATAAATGCAAAAAGTTCTTTCAAAGATTTTTTAGTTAGTAAAAAACTAAAAGCCTTACAAAAATGTAAATTCAATAAAAACTTTCCAAGCTTCTTATGCATTCAAGATGAGTTTACTTCGAAGAATTTCAATCGTTGTGCTGCTTCTACCTACGTGAGTGGTTCGTGGGTTCCATGGAAAAAACGGAAATGCATTTTTCTCTATGGAAATAAATAATTCGAATTATGGATGGATACTTGATGTAGTTCTGAGGGCTCAACTTATGCATATGTAAATATTGTGTAAATATGTGTAGCTTTTAATTTGTATACCTATTTCCTGTATGTATTTACTGTAATGTTTTTATAATTTCTTAAATCACGAGCATCGGCACATAACGTGATACGTTTTAGCGCGTGCTTGTAGCTATCAATACCTTTAAAATGTCTAAAAACAGTGAAGATTGCACATTTTCTCCAGTTCACATTGGAATTAGCGCCCCTGTAACTTTTTAAATTATGGTAAGACAAGCGAGAGTTCAAAGCAGATAGGCAAAACAGGTCACATTCTGCACTCATTTTACATTTTCTTGCGCGGAATATAAATTATTCTGCCTGATAAGCCACCGA
This sequence comes from Dioctria linearis, assembly GCA_963930735.1. Taxonomy (NCBI): domain Eukaryota; kingdom Metazoa; phylum Arthropoda; class Insecta; order Diptera; family Asilidae; genus Dioctria; species Dioctria linearis. The sequence continues at coordinate 36,155,585 of OZ005743.1, read as the reverse complement.
GTGCGTACACGACTATTCGCCTGTTTCCTATTTTCAGTGGGAAGTGCACTCATAGCAAATATGTATTTCCTTCAGTTAGCTCCCACATACCTCGCCAAATAGAGAGACACAGAAAAGAAAACATTTGTGAAATAAACACACGTACAAATGACGCACAAAATGGATGCATTACAAACTTTGGCTAATGCTTAGAACAGAATGCATTACAGCCACCCCGCACAAATGCAATGATGAAGTGTCAAAATCGTAGCCACCAACATGATGAACACAATGGCCATTGGTGACTGCATCAAGATGAAATTTCAATGAATTCTGTTAACTGTATTAATAAGAAATTGAGACCACAGTATTATTATTTTTTTATTTTTTCAGCTCAATAATTAAATTTTCTTCGAACTACAGCTGTGAAATGCGATCACTTAGTGGGCATTGCAATATAACCAACGAAGTAAGAACTGAAGGAGATGAAAATGAGAAAATATCACGTACCCATTTCAAACAAATTGACACTGATATTGTTTGTACTGTAAAGCCATGACCACGTTTGGGTTCTATAAATAAAAAAATAAATAAATGGAAACTTCCGAAAATCTTCTAACTGAAATAAAGAAATTATTAGAAACCTTCACGAAGAATCCACAGAAGACATTCTCAAGTAGGAATCTATTAAATAAATACGCTCTGGCCAAAAAGATTAAAAAAGAATTTGACCAAATAATAACGACTCAAAAAGGAAAGCAAGCAGATGAACTGCGAAACAAATTCAATATAAAATTTATAAAACTAAAATCGATATTAGAAGAAAAAACAAGCGAAACACTGAACAATACAGTTGATTCAGAATCGGATGAATCAAATCAAGAGTCGGACACGTTACAAATAAGAATAAAATACATTTGATCTCGCTGTAGCGATAAAAATATTGCCAGGCAACACAAAAGACCTCTCAAATTTCCTGAGTCTTGTGGAAATGTATAGCAAAACGCTAAAAACTGAGGCGCAGCCATTATTGATTAAATTTGTATGGCTAGCACGTCTGAGTGAGAAAGTGCGAAACAAGATGTCCGCAATTGTTAAACTGACATCTATAGATGGTTTAAAGAAAGCTCAGACAGAAGCTTTCAAGACAAAAGACACCTCACAGAACTTGCAACAAAAATTATCGAATTGCAAGCAACACAACATGAAAATTCAGGACTTCTCAGACAAAATACTAGAGATAGTCGCAGACCTGAACAAAGTCCAGATAAATGAAATAGGGGAAGAACACAGAGAGGTAATATGCAAACTAAACGACAGGATCGGATAAAATACCTTTCAAAATGGGTTGAAAGACGCACTAAAACCAACCATCCTAGCCGAACAACCAAAAACATTAAACGACGCAATAAGCCTCGCAAACCAGATTGAACAACCTCTGACAGATGAAACAAGAATATTTAGTTTCAATAGAAATCTCCGTAACCGGCAAAACGGAAGAAACTACAGAAATCCCGACAATCGAAATATCAATGCCAATAATTATCCAAACAACAATAACTCGTATCAAAACAGAAACAATAATTGGAAAATCAGAGGATATCAAAATAACAAGTACAATCAAGGGAACAATCAGAGTAGAGGCAATAGTTGGCAAAATAGCTATCAAATCAATAGAGGAACAAACTTTTTCAGAAACTCTCGGAAAAACCAACAAAGAAGGATAAATTTTCTGCACGAGACAAGCAATGCGTCAGCAAGAAACAGAATAAGACTAAATTCAAAGATATACAACATCAGAAGTTGTACAACAAACTACATAACGCTGACGGACAAACGCACAAACACAAAATTAAACTTCCTCATTGATTCCGGAGCAGATGTCTCAATTTGCAAAACAGATTCATTGAATTGTGAAACAAACAGGGCAGAGCTAAATTGCAGTTAGCTTATGAATCACATGTCATAGAGCATAGGTTTCAAACAGTACATTTACAAACACCGATCACCACGCATGGGATACTAGGAAGAGATTTCCTGTTGAAATATCTATGTAAAATAGATTATGAAACCTTCACAATAACTGCAAATTTGAATGATGACGATGTTACAATACCCATGATGAATAGATTTAAAGATGAAATCAAAATACCAGCAAGAACAGAGATTATCCAAGCAATAACAGTCAACATCAACGAAGATAGCATAGTCTGCGGCGAAGAATTGATAGAAGGAGTATTTCTGAGTAACATAATAATACCAAATAAAGATTTTAGCATATAAAGTTGCTAAACACGAACAATCACATGGTAACATTAAAACAATTCACAGGCAAGCTAGATCTGCTAAAATATTACGAGATATTAGGAGAACAAAGCAGAAAACCGCATCAAGAGAGATAAAACTGAACGACGATTTCATAAATTGTTAAAACAACTGAAATTGGAAGGTTTGGATGAAAATGCAAAGAATTCGATCAAAGAGATCCGCAAAAAATTTCAAGAAGTATTCCACATAGAAGAAGAGAGGTTAACAACAAATAACTTCTATACACAGAATATAAATACAACAGACAATAACCCCATCTACATAAAGAGTTACAGACTCCCACATTCTCAAGTCGATCAAATAAACAAAGAGGTCGATAAACTGATACAGAATGATATAGCTGAAGGTTCTGAGTCCGTATAACTCTCCACTCCTGATAGTACTAAAAAAATCAGGTGAAGAAAAGAAATGGAGATTAGTTGTAGACTTTAGGCAGCTAAATAAGAAAGTAATTAATGATAAATATCCACTAACAAGATTGGAAGACATTCTAGACAGACTAAGACGGGCAAAATACTTCTCAACGCTTGATATGACAAACTCTTTGCACCAGATAAAGTTAGAAGAAAATTCAAGAAAACTAACGGTATTTTCAACCAATCAGGGACATTACCAATTTAAAAAATTACCTTTTGGACTGAAAATATCCACGAACAGTTTTCAGCGAATGCTCTCAATTGCATTAAGTGGTCTGGACGACGGCGCATTCATATATGTCGATGACATAATAATACATGGATGCAGCCTTAACAATCATAATCAAAACCTAGAAAGAGTGTTAAAAAGACTTCAGCAGTATAACTTATAACTCAATCCAAGCAAGTGCAATTTCTTGAAACCAGAAGTACTAATATATCTTGGTCATCTAATATAGATGGAGTCAGAACGGATTCCAATAAGCATAAAGTAATAGAAACGTACCCAGTACCGACGAATGTAGATGACGTACGACGATTTGTAGCCTTCTGCAACTATTACAGACGCTTCATACAAAATTTTGCAGAAATAGCACGACCACTCAATGCATTTCTAAAGAAAAATACACTGTTCCTTTGGACAGAAGATTGCAAAAAAGCTTTTGAAATACTCAAAGATAAATTAATAACTTCACCAGTCCTGCAATATCCAGACTTTAGGAAAATGTTCGTCCTGACAACAGATGCTTCAAATTTTGCACTTGGAGCAGTGCTCTCACAGGGTGAGATAGGACAAGATTTGCCAATATCCTATGCGAGTAAATAAGCACGAGCTGAATAAATCGATAATCGAAAAAGGATTGCTTGGTATACACGGGGAATCAATTTTTTTAGACCCAATCTTTATGGGAACAAATTCACAGTTGTAACAGATCATCGCACGCTCGTCAGCCTCTTCACACATAAGAATCCTTCTTCGAAACTAACAAGAATTCGTTTAGACCTAATGGACTATGATTGTGAAATTGTGTATAAACAAGGAAAAATGAATACAAGCGCAGATGCCCTATCAAGAATAAAAATGGTCTCTGAAAAATTAAAATCAATGATACCGAAACAAATAAACACAATAAATAATAATAAAATGGCGAAAAAGCAGCAAAACGGAATGGAGAAAAGAGATAGCGTAAAATCAGACCAACTCTATATATGGGAATGCACATCCATCTCCGACTTAAGAAATATAAGAAAAATACAATTTGATACAGCGTACGCAGAAGAGAATGCGATAAATAAAAGTTTGCCAGAAATATATATATCTAAGAAAGGGGTAACCGTTCAGTACAGCGATAATCCTATATTTAACTCTGGTTACGTAATGGAGAAGCTGATACAAAAAATGAACGAGAATAATATTAAAGAATTAGCACTCGCAAAAGACAATGTTATATTTAATCACATTAAAATAAATGAATTTAAACAGAAATTCAATAAGCTGCAGCAATATAATAAACGCGGTAAGGCAACAACATTGAAGGTATTACTTTATGAGCCCCAATAAGGATAAATGATCCAAAGAAAAAACTAGAATTAATAAAAGAATACCATGACAGCATGCATGGTGGACACGCTGGAATTTAACGCTGCATAAACAAATTAAAACAAAGGTACATATCAAACGCCGTTTTTAGTTTTTTTTTTCGCGAAAGCTCGTCTGGAGTATTTAAGTGGTTTTTAATATTCTTGCATATTATATATTATTCAGTCAAGTATTGTTATTTGTTGTGCTTCTTGGTCATAGTATAATGTTGACTTGTTTTATCCTGTGCTAACAGGAACTTTGTTTTACATTTTTTTATGTACATTTAGTGTCTAATCTGTAATTATATCATTAAGTATCAACACACATGCAAATTAACATTTCTATGTTCTACTGCAATACAAAGGAAAAGCTTTACTTTAATAATGGTATTGCATACATTGTGACATTGGTCAATTGTGGATGTTTTTCTTTATATGCTACTGGTTTGGGAATGCGAAAATATATATGGACGGCATATAATTCCAATTTCAGATAAGTATAATGAAGTTTGACATTCTTTAAAAAAGATTCTTTGCATTTCGTATGTATATTCTTCCAGGTGTCCACGACTAGCATATATATATATATATGTATATGGATGGATCCGAGACCGAACAGTTACGGCTCAACAAAATTAAAATTTCCTAATTTTACTCGTTTATTTTTATTTATTTAACTACTATTTTTATCAAAAGATACTTCGTCAACTTTTCTTATTGAATGAAGCCCAAAAACTTTACCTTAAAAAGAGCTATCGCACTTTGTACCTTAAATGTAACCATTTCTGCGTTTTTTACACTTTTTTTAAGCATATCCAGCGAAAACGTTTTATATTTGCCAGAGGGAGCTTTATTAGTAATTTTCGCTTAATTTGTTCAAGAAAAAGTGCAAAAAACACAGAATTTTTTCAACTTTTGACATTAGTACTTTCCCAATATATAGTTTGGCAGTGCCGCCCACGAAATGCAAAAACAAAAAACATACATTAGAACTGATCGTACTATCACTGTTCTAAGCTTATCAACAGTCTAAATTTCATTATGAAATAAGATAAGATACATTTGTATTCATACTCCATCTTCATGGCTTTAACATTTCTGATTGTACCCAAAATAGACTTAATAACCTCGCCAATGACGAATGGGTATCTCTCCAAACTCTTGACCACCATATCGTTGGCATAGCCTTCACAGCCCTATACAGATTATTCAGCAAATTGTATACGACTGTTATACACAATAGTGCAGAAAGAACATTTCTCTGACAGATCAACTAGATCATGATCTTCAGACCGAATAATTCACAAATTAAGCATTTGCCCTTCTCTCCACCCATACGCATCCGTTACTTCAACGAGATATTTTTAGATGGCCTTTGTTGGGACATTATTAAATGAAAACAGATAATATGAACTGCGCTTATAGTTAACTCCATATTTTATGGAGCTTAGTACCTCCTAAAACAAGTCTTCAGGAATTTTCTTCTGCGGTAGTCGTGCTGTGATTTCAATATTTGTGAATTTCTAGAGTCAGCCTTCAATGTATACGTACATCCAGCATGCAAACTGGCGTACAAGTGATTAAGCTGTTTAATAAATTATCCATTTACCGCAATTTGAAATTAACCCAAAACCTTGGAAAATAGATTAATGCTGCTTCTAAAAATTCTCACAGACCATGCAATTTCTGAAGCATGATGGGCAGTATGAGTCATGATTTCCCCAAGGTTGATTAAATCGACACTATCACAGAAGGCAGTATTTTTTGCACTAGGTATTTCAGTATGGAAGTGAGTCTTTGTAAGCACCATTCAATAGCTTTTAAAAGTGACCCATCCGATCCTAGAGTCCCCTATCGATTCGATTTTTTTCCCAATTATATTTATGACATCTTTTCTATTTTCGGGGTATCCAGGACCCTTTTATAAGACTTGGGTATGTCTACTTGAAGTTACAAGTTAAGGAGTATCCATTTATGTTCTACGAAGGATTTAAAATCGAATACTATTCCATTGTCAACACTCAGATTTTTAGCACGTTGGTGTTTTTAGAATAAAAAAAAAATACTTCTAGTTGCTTACGATTTTTTATGAAGCGGACGGATAGGTCCAAGAGTAAGGTGTGTTAAGGTGAGTCTGATTGACAAAAAATATATGAGAAGTCAGGTAAGCGACTACGATAAGTTTCTACCTATTAAAGTGAAAGTATGATACAGAAAAATCTTCATTGGAGTGGACTGGATTTTGTAATCTACTGACGATTCAATGATCTTCCAAAGTTTGTGCAGAATGGTGAAGCTGCTCCTGCACTGTGGCATAGAGAATAAGTAGAAAATTGCCACTCATATTTTTTCCTAGCTACAAACAGTAAATTCAACTTACCTTAACTTCTGTGTTAAAAAGCAGATTTTTCTTGTCATTTGACCTTAAGTTACTCCATCTTGTGCACATAAAATTATTCCCGCAGGATGCTTCCTCTTCTCATCTAACCAAACCCTATAAAATTTATAATATTCAACCGTGAAAAACAAAAACAAAAAACTGTTTCTAGCTTTTAAATTTGCATTGCTTAACTCCGCAGTAATGACTTGGAATTCTTTTTATCTTGATCGAAGTGCGAAAATTACATCCCTTAGGAGATTCTTTCCATCGCTTAATACTTTAATGATGCATAAACATAAGTTATGGACCATCTTTGATATAGTGGATCTTGAAAGTATGTACAAACTTTGAAAAAGTTGTCAGAAAAAAATAATTAATTACGCTCTTCATTAAATTAAAAATTAAAAGCACTTATTCAAAAATGTAAAAAATGAATTCATAGCTGAAGACATTCCTTTGAAATATATGCAAGGAAGTCAAGAAGGAAAGACGGAAGAAAGAAAGATAGAAGAAATCAAATTCGCTCGCAATATAATAATGGTTGTAAAAGGTTTAATGGTCTCCGTTTACATTTTATGACTTTGCAAATGAATTTTCATAATATTTTAAAATGAATTTTCATAATATTTTAAAATGAATTTCTTTTTTACAGCATCACTTGGATGCTTGTTACTTATTTGCAACCCTTTTGTTATATCTCTTTCTTTGTGTACTTTCTGTATTGAAAAGTAGTGAATAGTTTTGCGAAGATAAAGTTTTATTTTAAAATTATGAGCATCCCTTCTATAGTTTAAGGTTGGGTATAGAGTAATGAGTAATTTGTGTAATTAGCATTTAAAAAGCAATTAATTATCATCACAGTTTGTAAGAAATTTGAATTAGTGCATTTGCTTGATACTAAAACAATCATTAGTGTATACAAAGTGTTAATTTATTAAATTATTTTGGTTGCTAATTTCAATTAATTTTATTGAAATATTTCGCGAATGCCTACGTAAATATTTGGCGAGATGCCAAGTTTCGTTGTGGAGATGACATCACAATGGTTACGGGTAGAGCTGCCCTGAGTAGATGTCAGGCGTAATAATGTGGAACTGCGGTGGTTAGGAGGCCGGCTTAATGCTTAGCACTGCGCAGGAACTGATGTCTTGAGGTTTTCTTAGATTTATTTGAATTCAGGAGTTGCAACGGTCTGTATACCTTTGGGAGCAGGTAATTTTCTCTCTTGGGGTGCTTGCTTGACGCAGAAACTGGTGGCGACGGTTTGAGCAGACTACCGGTCAAGCGCTCGGTCTATGAAAAACTATCTTAAGGTCCACTTTTGTTGTCAGAGGTGTGAAAACTATATTAATTTCAAGTTTCCTTTTCGCTTCCAAATATATTCAAAATTATTACTTTTATTTGAAGCTTGTCTCCTATAACATCAAATATTCCTTAAATTCGATTTTTAAGGAAATAAGGAAATAAAATTAAGCAATTTTTTTCTTCCTATCCCTAAAAGAAGTTGTAAGGGACAGAGAAAAGATTACAAATGTTGTATTGCCACCTATTTCTATTCTATATATTAACTTGCAAATCCACTAAACTGAAACTGAACTATGGTGGTTTTCGTATAGAACTTATTATATTAAGTTCAGTGGAATACAGTACTGAAACCAAAAAGAGACTACTACAGAAAACTGATCCTACGATAATATAAGCGATCTCTGTAGTGTTAGCTGTCCGTGCTATACATAGCAATGGTTTTTCTCAAAATGACATTTTTCGAAATTGCTGCAGTTTTAACTCGAATTGGGATCATGGGGAATGAATGGGCTGACCTTTTAACTAGGGCTGACTCTGACTCGCCGTTCTTCGGACCGACACGCGTCATAGGCGTTGCGACTACGAGTATTGGGTCTCTCATCAAAGTGGATGTTCATAAGAAGTATCAGCAGAGCTGGGAGAAGCTGAGTTTCGTGATGGGCCTAATTCGAATATCTATGATTGTCTAATGGAGTTCAGAAGGAAGCAATGTACAAGTATGGTTGCCATTATCACCGTCTCCCTTCACGCCCATCTAATAAGGATTGAGAGTAGCTGACAGCCCTGAGTGTGTGGAATGCCTCGAAGGTTTTACTGAGATAACCGAACACTACCTGTGTACTTGTCCAGCCTTCGTCCGGAGCAAGTTGGATACTCTAGGGTCTCCCTTCCTATCTGTAGATGAACTGAAAAATCTTCCTCAGCAGAACCTAACGCATTTCATTAAGAGGGCATGGCATGTCAATTTGCCAGCCAAAAAATCATCATATTTTTAAGCGTAATTTGGGACTATTTTTTCAAAACTCAGCCATTTTGTTGGATTTTAACTTTTTTCCACTATCCTGCGTCACGGTACAAGCAAGACCTTGTTTAACGGACTTTTTTGATTTCAGGCACTCTGATAGCCGCAATCACTGCTGCAGTGGGAGAGCTTTTGCTTTTTTAAACTCAGGAGACGGCGCATAACTCGCTGAAAATTGGATATTTTATATATATATTTTATACAAAAAAATTACTGTGTATATATATTTTATACACAAATAAATTTTTGAAATTTCAAAATATTCGATGCAATACTTTGCAATCAATAAATTCCCGAAAATCACTTTTTTTTGGTAGTCACACTACTTGAGCCCCTTAAAGAATGCTGAGACTCACAGTTGCAGTTGTTACAAAAATCAATCTATCAAATCATGAGCAAGTTATTGTGGTTGCATATAAATAACACTGTATCCAAAAAGAACAAAATGCTGAAGGAGCGGATACTGAGACAGAGGTAGCATAGACTAGAATTTCAGTAGCTATTTTCCAATTTTCGGGGAATTGAATTCAATTCAATTTACTTACAACCAGATATAAATAATCTCTTATCTGTACCGAACAAAATAACCTCTAAAAGATTCAAAACTATAAGCGTGATATGTAAATTTGAAAAACGATGAGTTATAAAACATAACATACTTATATTTCCCTTTCTCTCAAGGCCGTGAAAATTTCTCAAAGGGTATTCTCTAGCGTTTTACCCACCTTCAAAACTATTAAACGCATATCTGTAGACCGAAAAAAAACATTAATTTTGTAAACCTCTGATCGAAGAAAATTAACCCCATAAATCTAATCTATATACAATTTCTCAACGTCGAATTGAATTTTCTCATTGAAAATATTACGGCACATTTCTGTTCACGCAAAAAGCACACACACAATAAATAGGTTTTTGGTTGGAATAAGGATAAAAGCATGTTACATGTACGCTGTATAATTCAAACACCTTGCACCATTCAAAAGCCTGTTATTATAATAATTTTGCTATTTACGTTCATAATAATATGCTTAAGGATATGTAAAACAAGAACGGTTTCATACTGACCAAGCCTTCCCCTCCTGGTTTTCCATCATCATGGAGTTATGTATAGTGGAAAAGGCGCACACACGTCATGCTCCTAACTACAATCAGGGGCTATTACAATGCACAACAGGAGTGGTGCCATGTTAGTCGCTTGAGATAAGGACTAAATTCCTGGCCATTATCGGGAGTAGAACATTCAACTGCCGCCTAAATTATTTAGAAGTACCGTGAACATTGAATTAAATTGCCTGCTGTAGTCCTTGTTTTTGTTGTTTTTAAACTGAAACACGATACACATGAAAGCAGTTGCTATTACTACTACCACTACTGCTGCTGCCGATACTGCTGATTTAAAGTGTTCTGAAATGTTATAAAATTATAGAAAATGCACAGACTTTGAATTAGAATTTATTAGATCTGCAACAAATCGCTGTAGAATGAAGCTCATTTGTGAAATACCCATGTACATATGTATGAATATATATGTATGTATATATACATAACTTACCGCAAAGACTTGAATAAGAGGTGAAATACTAAATAACCTGAATATAAATTATGTAATTTACCTGTCAGAAAAGCAGCCACTTTCTCAGCCTAACGCAGCAATATACAATGTAAAATTCTGCGAAATAATTGCGAAATTACCGGAAGTACATGAATCAAGATTCCGCTAACTGGAAATTGTTAAAGTATGTAGTTAGTGTGAAGGTTTCACTTATGTCATTAAAGTCTCAGCATTATAGAAGGGAATTCTCTCAATATACAGAATTTGAGGTACTGTTGGAACTATTGTGTTACAAAAAGAATTTTAGACAATTAGCAAATAGAAATGTGTGTAGTGCGTAGTTAATTCCACAGTAATTGAATTCTTTTTGCTTAATAATAATAATAATTTACTTCCTGGCTACCATTTCTTACGTCGTGGATCCAATGCACCCTTCGACTTGCTCCTGAAGAAGAATGGCCATATGTATTATGACTCTCCTCTACTTTAGTTTTTTATTTTTAATTATTTCATTTCATTTCATAATTAAAAAAATCTTTTTAAAAAATTAGAAACCAAAGCACTAAAAAGTTAAAAATAATTCTATGGTCACGAGTCAATTAACGATAATATAATAAACATAATTCTTCTGTACATGCAATCGATTTCACTTTTGAACCATGAGCTTTAGGATCAAGCGCACAATATCCTACGTAAGCAATATTTGCTATTGCAGTGCTCTGTTTACCATAAGTTTGTGAAGTAATTCTTAAGACTCTTTGGTGAAAATAAATCATAAGGTATGGCAACATTTTCATTCAAAACAACAACGTGCCGAAAAGGATGGTAATTCTGTAATAATGAGTCGGTGCCAAACCGTACGATATGCGTTGCTAAACAAGAGACGAACATTGTATAGTGAGCAACACAAACGCGGGCAGACGTCGCTTACATTCGTTTTCCACTACGGCGCAGATGTATATGGGTAAGCCAAATATACTCGCAGCTAGTATGAGACAGCAATGGTTAGCTAAAACAAGTGAATACAGGGAAAATCCCTTAAGAGAAAATAGGTAAGGAAAGGCAGAGTATATACTAAGAGAGTAAAGAGCAAAGGGAACATATGCTTTCACAAATTAGAACCTACATAACTAGAATCCTGCACAATGAAAACTCACAAGTAT
>OZ005743.1:35811153-36143657 GCA_963930735.1 Dioctria linearis | reverse complement strand
AATTTTCGGGGAATTGAATTCAATTCAATTTACTTACAACCAGATATAAATAATCTCTTATCTGTACCGAACAAAATAACCCCTAAAAGATTCAAAACTATAAGCGTGATATGTAAATTTGAAAAACGATGAGTTATAAAACATAACATACTTATATTTCCCTTTCTCTCAAGGCCGTGAAAATTTCTCAAAGGGTATTCTCTAGCGTTTTACCCACCTTCAAAACTATTAAACGCATATCTGTAGACTGAAAAAAAACATTAATTTTGTAAACCTCTGATCGAAGAAAATTAACCCCATAAATCTAATCTATATACAATTTCTCAACGTCGAATTGAATTTTCTCATTGAAAATATTTCGGCACATTTCTGTTCACGCAAAAAGCACACACACAATAAATAGGTTTTTGGTTGGAATAAGGATAAAAGCATGTTACATGTACGCTGTATAATTCAAACACCTTGCACCATTCAAAAGCCTGTTATTATAATAATTTTGCTATTTACGTTCATAATAATACGCTTAAGGATATGTAAAACAAGAACGGTTTCATACTGACCAAGCCTTCCCCTCCTGGTTTTCCATCATCATGGAGTTATGTATAGTGGAAAAGGCGCACACACGTCATGCTCCTAACTACAATCAGGGGCTATTACAATGCACAACAGGAGTGGTGTTAGTCGCTTGAGATAAGGACTAAATTCCTGGCCATTATCGGGAGTAGAACATTCAACTGCCGCCTAAATTATTTAGAAGTACCGTGAACATTGAATTAAATTGCCTGCTGTAGTCCTTGTTTTTGTTGTTTTTAAACTGAAACACGATACACATGAAAGCAATTGCTATTACTACTACCACTACTGCTGCTGCCGATACTGCTGATTTAAAGTGTTCTGACACGCCGTGCTATCCTGGTTAAATAAATTTCGAGCAATTACTTATTAATAGAAGTTGATAAGGTACTAGGTATACTTATCGTTTGAGTTGTCACCATATATAATTTCAATATTCCGTAATGCTTAGAGTCATTTTATAAAATTATAGAAAATGCACAGACTTTGAATTAGAATTTATTAGATCTGCAACAAATCGCTGTACAATGAAGCTCATTTGTGAAATACCCATGTACATATGTATGAATATATATGTATGTATATATACATAACTTACCGCAAAGACTTGAATAAGAGGTGAAATACTAAATAACCTGAATATAAATTATGTAATTTACCTGTCAGAAAAGCAGCCACTTTCTCAGCCTAACGCAGCAATATACAATGTAAAATTCTGCGAAATAATTGCGAAATTACCGGAAGTACATGAATCAAGATTCCGCTAACTGGAAATTGTTAAAGTATGTAGTTAGTGTGAAGGTTTCACTTATGTCATTAAAGTCTCAGCATTATAGAAGGGAATTCTCTCAATATACAGAATTTGAGGTACTGTTGGAACTATTGTGTTACAAAAAGAATTTTAGACAATTAGCAAATAGAAATGTGTGTAGTGCGTAGTTAATTCCACAGTAATTGAATTTTTTTTTGCTTAATAATAATAATAATTTACTTCCTGGCTACCATTTCTTACGTCGTGGATCCAATGCACCCTTCGACTTGCTCCTGAAGAAGAATGGCCATATGTATTATGACTCTCCTCTACTTTAGTTTTTTATTTTTAATTATTTCATTTCATTTCATAATTAAAAAAATCTTTTTAAAAAATTAGAAACCAAAGCACTAAAAAGTTAAAAATAATTCTATGGTCACGAGTCAATTAACGATAATATAATAAACATAATTCTTCTGTACATGCAATCGATTTCACTTTTGAACCATGAGCTTTAGGATCAAGCGCACAATATCCTACGTAAGCAATATTTGCTATTGCAGTGCTCTGTTTACCATAAGTTTGTGAAGTAATTCTTAAGACTCTTTGGTGAAAATAAATCATAAGGTATGGCAACATTTTCATTCAAAACAACAACGTGCCAAAAAGGATGGTAATTCTGTAATAATGAGTCGGTGCCAAACCGTACGATATGCGTTGTTAAACAAGAGACGAACATTGTATAGTGAGCAACACAAACGCGGGCAGACGTCGCTTACATTCGTTTTCCACTACGGCGCAGATGTATATGGGTAAGCCAAATATACTCGCAGCTAGTATGAGACAGCAATGGTTAGCTAAAACAAGTGAATACAGGGAAAATCCCTTAAGAGAAAATAGGTAAGGAAAGGCAGAGTATATACTAAGAGAGTAAAGAGCAAAGGGAACATATGCTTTCACAAATTAGAACCTACATAACTAGAATCCTGCACAATGAAAACTCACAAGTATCGGGCCCATTGCCTTAATGTAATTCTCGAACATTTGTCAATCGAAGCACAGGACAGGAGCAGAGTACTCATCGCTTCATTTTTGCACACGAACGTTTGTCAACCGAGATACAGGAGCTTAGCGTGCTCGCTCACCGTCTCAGTGTGAAAACTTATCTAGTGAACAAGTTTTCAAACAGACATTACAGACGTTCCTTGTGTTTATAAATAAGAGATATATATTTGTATAATTACATTAATCGCGATTGACTTGCTGTTCTTCGTTGAGAAGTTCTGTAATCCATGTCCGAAGGTCTTCATCAGATCTTCACCAAATTATTGAGGGACTACCCTGACTGAAGCAGTGAATTTCTAAATAAGAGATGTGAAGTTTTCGTGGTACCTTCGAGCTTCAGCTAAATCAAAATTGGCAAAAAGTGAGTGAAGTGAGTCACTTTTCTCAAGCTTGATTCTGCTAATAAATTCAATCACTTACTGCACTCATTTCCAATTTTGTGGTGAGTGGGAGTGGAATCATCGAGCAGCAATTTTATTTTAGAAATAGTTAGCACAAGTTATTAATTATTTCTAATAAATTGTAACTCGCCATTTGCATACTAGAAAGTTCTAATTGATAAACTAAAATAAAGTTATGGTGTATTAGAGGGGAAGTTTGTCAGTGCAGAAGGACCACAATGCATGTGAGGAAAGAGCGGAAAAATTAGATTCTTGCAATATGTAATATTATATTCCTCCTTATTATCCGCATAAAATGTATAGAGGATAATAATTCGCATCCGTGTTTATTTTCATACATAAAAAAGCTAAAAAGCTGTGCAAACATTTAACCCTTTGCGTAGGATACCAAAAGAGCTGACACGTATTTTTTTGTTTCCCCTTACCATGCCCCACCTCCCCGCTAGAGAGGTTAGAAACTACGTGATTTTACAATGAAAGGTAATTTTCAAAAAATCATATCTCGAGAACGAAGCAACCGATTTTTCTGATGTACATGCTGAATGAAGCAAAATACTTTATATCTTTTACAAAAAAAATATAGGAGCACTGAACGAAAAATAAATATTGTTAATAATAGTACTTCGGGATTTTACAGTATACAGTGATTTAAAAATTCATAAAAACAAAATAACTTTACGTGGGATGGCCATAGAGGAATGCGGTTTTTTTACTTGAATCTGAGGTATTCGGTAGAAGAAGATAGATGAAGAAAAATTTGTCTTGGGGTTTGAGGGGGGGGGGGGCAAGTACCCCCCGAGGGGTTGTCCGAAATGGGGGCGTGTGGGGTATCAAATTAAAGAGGGAAGAGAGTGTAATCGAGTGGAGGTTCTTGTTTTTATCCTGTAAACTTCATATGGACGTTTTTACTGTTTAAAAAGGATTTTTTTGGGACTTGGGTCCATATACACCCCCTTCCTTCATTTTGCATATATGTATATGTATATATATTTTTTCTTGCGACTTATACGAAGAGGATTTCTCGTCTAACAGACTGAAATTTATTGAAAATAATTTCAATAAATTTACAAAATGCATTTAAGTGCAAAAAAATGATTGAACTTCTCGACCCAGCGATCAGAGAGGTTTCATCGGTATGGTTATCAATGGTTCAATGATGGAGGGTCACACGAATTGCCCATAAAAATACTTTTTATAAAATGTAAGTGTGAATAATATGGTGGCAAGATTTCTCATTGCACTTTCCAAATTGGGTGATTGTTCCCCCTTTTTGCCTGGCGGCACATGGATAAACCAAGTAGAAATTATTCGAAAAAGATTTTTTCGTCTAACAGACTGAAATTTATTGAATTTATTACATTCTTGCGAATGCATTAGCGGTCTGTTGTGAACATTTTTTTTTTTTTGGGTGGCAAATTTCGTCGACGTAGCGGTTCTTCGCAAACACGAGATTAAAATAAAGTTATTTTTTCACCCCAACCCACTTCATCTTTTCGTAGAAAGCTATCTGCTCCTACGCTTTTTTAAATTTTTAATATAGGGTACTTTCGATTTCGGATTTCGAAAATGGAGGGGATAATTTCGAAAAAAACACTTTCATATTTACATGCTTCTGGTTTGCGCGCTTCTTTCCCCCTATCCATTTTATCGGGAGGCGTAAGCTCTCGGAGGGGCGAGGCGGCAAAGTTTCAACTTCGAATGCTTATGCTTCATGAAGGCGTAGCTCGAAGTTTGAGGTCTTAAATGAAAGTTCCCAGAGGGAGCTATCATTGGTGTGAATTTCAAGTCCTCGATGGGAATGGGGCGGAGTCCACGGTGTTGTCGGATCACGATTTTTTCCACCATACATATGCAAAAATAGAAAACCCTAAAGCTCCCACAAAAAGAAACCGATTTAATTTGACTGAAAACGGTTCTCCTAATTTTACATCCTGCGTCGATTGTTTACTACGTTTTTTCGCTCGGGGGGTGGAGGAAATAGCGGCCATTTTACTCTGGCCGCTTTAACTAAGCCATTTCGCCTCGCCGCGTAGGCCTGTGGGTACTCAAACTGCATTTAAAAAATACATACTTGAAAATGACTTAGATTAATCAAATTTAGTCCCCCCTCCCTTCCCGCCCAGTAAACATCTGGAATTTTTTCAGGCCCTAAAAAACACTATTCTATTCTATTTAAGTGTGTATAAGTGTATAAATCCATTTCCACCCCATAATTCCGCTAAATATACTAAGCTTCCAAAGTTCCCTTGATTATTTTTTGAGTGAAAAATTTGCTGGAAATTTTCTCTTTATAAATTTTATGCATACTCCAGGCAGACAACAATGCCTCGATCCAATATAAAATCAACGATGCCTCGACCTGATTTCAAGTTTTTCCTGGAAAATTTACTGGGCTCAACATGTGTATGTACTTAGCTTTTGCGTGCGATGAATAGTTTTTTGAGATAATCGAAAAAGAGAAAAAATGCGTCCTTTTGAAGGAGAAAAATGGTGGTTGGGGAAAAACTTCCCATTAAAAATTTGTTCACACCGGGCACTAATGCCGTTAAAAGAAAGAACTGATCTAATCTATGCGAAATGTAGGTACTGGGCGGAAGGGGACCTAGCTGTATGAAAATTGTGTTCTTAGGCATAAAGACGTGTCGATGAAGTTTTCTTAATTGAAAAAAAAACCCACTCGATAGTACTCAGTGAGATCTTTCATTTGATATGCGATATGCCAAATTGGAAGAACACCCTCCCGGGTAACCTACCCCGCACCCTTAAAGTACACCCTGTAAAAAAAACAATCTTCAACGAATTGTAGCTGGCACGAAGTTGAGATGAACAGTGGAATCGATTTTCCAATCGGAATTAATCCTACCAAGTTATAGGTGATTTACCGTGCAAAAATCTAGTACCTAATATAGAAAGGAACGTACTAAGAAAATTGGGTATGGAGATCGAAGGAGAAGTGAAAACAAAGAATTAAGGCGGGTTTAGAAAAAAATCAGAAAGTACACTGTGCTCCTTGCACAGGGGTAAATATTTTTTCTAGTACGGTTTCAAAAAATCTAGTACAAATTATATTATGTTTTATATCGATTTTGAGTACCCGCTGTTGAGGTATTAATGATCAACATATGATTTATACAACACTTTCAGTATGATCTAATGCGCCTTTATTTAATTCACATTACTCAACTCTACTTCAACATGTTTACTTATATAATTTTAAGATTTAAAATAACTCTATCTCTAACTATTCAAATTTACTTGACCGCAGGGGCAGACTAAAATAACAGTGATAGCACAACGCAGTAGCTGGACAAGAACTCTGACGTGCTGTCTTTACTGATTATCACTGTCACGGCTACCGGAATAAGATTTTGCTTTTTGGCAACGTTTCAACGATAGGTTGAATGGCTACGTTTCAACGATAGGTAGTATTTGTCCCGCTACATCACCCCCCCCCCCTCCAGCTGGAGGCGATAACTTCTGGTATCTTGGTATATTAAAATGTATCCTTTTCCTTTTCTGTGTCTTGTTTTCATCTATGGTAAATGCAGGCTTAAGCCTATCGATGCTTATTGTGCTATTCTTTCCGTTAACTTCTAGAACATAACTTCTAGAACAATGGATTTCCTGAACCTTCTTATTACTTTATATGGCCCCTGATATGTTGGTATTAAGGACCACTTGAAGCCGTCCCGCTTGACAAAGACTTGTTTCCAGTTTTCTAGAGTTTTCGGAATATAAGATGGAGTTGTAGTAACCCGTGTATCTGCTGGTCTCAGTTTACTCATATGCTCTCTTAGTTTCTGGACAAAATCAATGGGATTTTCGTCGTTTGCTGGATTTACTAAATTAAAAAATTCTGAAGGTAATCTTAATGGCTGACCATAAAGTAGTTCTGCCGGTGAGCAGTCTAAATCGGTTTTTACAGCGGCTCGTAATCCTAAAAGAACTATCGGCAGCTCTGCGGTCCATCTGTTATTCTGTGGACATGTTGGTGATGTTTTGAGTTGCCGGTGAAATCTTTCTATAAGCCCGTTCGCTTGTGGGTGATACGCCGTTGTTTAAATTCGGTGCGTTCCTAATGTTTTGGTGAGTTCGTAGAATAACTTCGACTCAAATTGTGAGCCCTGATCTGTAGTTATTACCATTGGAATGCCATACCTGCTTATAAATTCTCGTATAAAGGTTTCCGCTACTGTTGCTGCTGATATGTCCTTTATAGGAAACTCTTCTGGCCATCTGGTAAATCTATCTATTACTGTCAATATGTATGAACAGCCGTTGGACATCTCTAATGGTCCGACAATATCCATATGTATGTGCTGAAATCGTGTCTTAGGTAAATCAAAGCGTTCTAATGGTGCTTTCGTATGACGATTAACTTTTGCCCGTTGGCATGCAATGCACGCTTGCGTCCATTTCTTGATGTCCGTATTCATCCTAGGCCAGAAATATCTGTCTGTAATCAATTTTCGAGATCCTCGAATTCCAGGGTGTGATAAGTCATGCAGTGATCGAAAAATGGAGCTGCGTAGTTCGAAGGTATGAACGGTCGGATCCCGTGACTTATATCGCACCATACAACATTTTTTGACAACGGAATTTCGCACTTATTTAGTTCTACTTTTGATCCCTGTATTGTTCTACTTGTTAAAAGATAAGCCAGCTCTTTCTCGTTATTCTGGGCTGTTAGCAATTGATCCGCACCCAACACTGGTGTGGCGAAGGAAACGATGTCCTCCGCGGATCGTGATAGTACATCGGCTACTACATTGATGCGCCCTTGTATGTGTCGGATGTCCGAAGTAAATTGTGCGAAGTACTCAAGATGTCGACTTTGTCGAGGACTGCGTTCCGTCTTTATGAATAGTGCCCTGGTAAGCGGTTTGTGATCCGTAAATACTGTAAAGGTTCGACCTTCTAAGGATTCTCTATAATGTCGTATTGTTGCATAGACTGCCAGAAGCTCCCTGTCGAAGCAGAGTATTTAGTTTCTGCTAGTGACAACTTCTTTGAATAAAATGCCAATGGTACCCACTGTTCACCTCTCAGGTGCTCCAGCACCCCGCCAATCGCGATACTAGACGCGTCTACGGTTAATCGCAATTTTGCCTAATCTGCCGGGTGTGCCAATAGTGTTCCTTGTGCTAAAGCTGTCTTTGCTTGCGTGTAAGCTTTGTTACAATCTTCTGACCAATTAAAATTTTGGCTGACTTCTTGATATTAGAATGAATTTTTATGTACTGATGCAATGGAATTCAGCGAGCTTCGGGATTAATCGATGATAAAAATTGATCATCCCGACGAATCGCTGAAGGTGTCGCAGTGATTTTGGTACTGGAAATTCTACAATGGCTTTTACTCGTGAGTCTGATGGTAAAATGCCCTTAGCGCACACCTTGTGTCCTAGGAAATCTAGTTCGTTGACGCCGAAAATACACTTGGATGTCTTGATTCTCAGATCGTGATCATTTAATCCTTTGAACAGTTCCTTGAGGTGCTCTTTATGCTCATCCTGGTTTCTGCTAGCCACCAAAATGTCATCTATGTAGACGAAAACGAAGTTTAGGCCTCGAGTGACTTCGTTCATGAAACGCTGAAATTTCTGCGCTGCGTTTCGAAGACCAAATGGCATCCCTGTAAACTCGAACATTCCGAATGGTGTGGTGATAGCTGTCTTGTGGACATCCTCTTCCGCGATCAGAATATGGTGGTATGCCCTGATTAGGTCTATCTTTGAAAACACCGTGCATCCTTGCAACTGTAAAGAAAATGACTGAATTGTCGGAACAGGGTAGCGATCAAGAATAGTCACTGCATTTAATCTCCTATAGTCACCGCAAGGACGCCAAACGTTAGGGTCCTTCTTCGGTACTAGCTGAAGCAGCGAAGACGTCGGTGACGATGATGGGCGACAAATTCCCAATTGCTGCATATGTTCGAATTGCATTGTCGCAATTTTAAGCTTTTCCAGATCCAATTTTCGCGGACGTCCGTCTGTGAGGATATGATGTACGACTCTATGTTTCAATGGTGCTGCATGGTTGGGTGCAGCCGTTATGTTCGGATACCCTCTTAGTGAATTACCATAATCTCCCTCTAAAGAAAATAGTTTCGGTGTATCGGTATTTATAGCGACCGTTTTTCCTTTTATTTTCATACTGGTTAATGGGTCTAGTAAGCTTTTACGTTTTGATATCGACGATGAGGTCGTGTTTCGAAAGTAAATCAGCGCCTATGATTGGGCTATTGACTGCTGCGATTGTAAATGGATAAACGATCGAACGTCGAAGTCCCAGGTCTACTTTCAGTAATTAAGTACCAAAGGTTTTTATCTCACTGCCGTTGGCAGGCGTGAAACAGAATTGTGGCTGCTTGTTGCAGTTATTCATAAAAAACACTCTTGGAATTACTGACACTTCGGCTCCGGTGTCTATTAAAAATCGTAGTTTTGTGACTTTGCACTTAATGAATAAGCGGTGTTGATGCAGAGACCGACAATTGGCCGCTACGACCCGGCCTATTTACTTTGTCGAATCTGAATTGTTTGATAGGCTTGCGAAAGAACATGATGCTACGCATCGCATTGCTCTTTCTCCATGTCGTTGGTGATACCAACATATTTTTGTATTTCTTTGATGTTGTGCATTATTTGCTACCCGATTCCTACTCTGGCTTCTTCTCCGCGCCTGCATTTCATTTCGCCCTTTTCGTTGATACGATAAGTTTTTTATCGCCGCCCGCAAGTCAGATATTTCGGCACTTGTTTGTTTAAACATCTTCTCCAGTTTATGATAACTAGGATCATTCGGTAATTGAATATTTTGACAGTGCTCTTATACTACTTATTCTTGATGGTTGGGTCACTTCCCAAACCTTGTCAGCTAACTCCAGTTTCTTTTCGACGTTCTGACCCGTTGCTGTTGCTAAGGGGATTGTGATAGTTGACGGCAATTTACGCTCCCATAATGACTGAGTCAGGTCATCTCTAATTACTGATATGGAACCGGCCATATTTTGCATATGACGAAAAAGGTCTGTAGGCTTCCGATCTCCCAGGTCCTCTGAAGACGGGAGCTGCTCCAGCCTGTTCTGATCTGATAAGGAATGCCTTTGTATTAGGACTTCTTTTAAACGACTATATTTGTCATTTTCTGGTGGTTTGTTTAACAAGTCAATGATCGTGGTTATAACCTCAGCTGGAAGGGATGCGAGGACTATATACTTCAAATTATGCCTCGATTATTATAGACGAGGCCGCCGGAGTTTTTCTCAGGAAGTTTAGGGTGGTAATTTGATATTCACGATTGCATTTTCTCTTGTTCCAGTGCCGTGATCATTGTTTGTATCTAGACCTTCGTTAGAAACTTTATCTTGCGGCATACTGTCACTGTTTATATAAATTTAAATTTAATTCACTACTTTATATAAGAGAATTCATATATTTGTGTATACAAAAAAATATAATTAAATTTTTAACCCTTTGATTATATTTAGTAGGTAGGTACTTGTTCTGATTCTTTATACCTGCCTGTGAAAATTCGTACGAAGTGTTTATATTAATTTATAATTCCAATTAAATTATGTTTGCCTACGTATGTATATATAATTCATTTAGCTGTACTGGAATTCATTTTCTTCATTGATTATGCAGTAAAAGAAAATAATATATATGTATATATAAAATAGAATGAAATCTATGTGAAATATTAATAAGAAATAATATGTACAGATATTTAAATTCTGAAATAATTTTACAAATTTTCTGTACTGATTCACAGGAAATGTTGAAATTTAGAAAATCTTATACCTGACTGTACTAGTACTTTATTACGATATTTGCACACAATTTATCGTTGACATCTTACTTCCTTGGCGGCAGACTGTTATTCGCTTACTTCTTGCCTGTTGAGATTCCTCGTGAATCTGGCAGTAGGTTCCATTTCCAGATTCCGTGTAGAATGCGGCAATAGGTCAGTGGCTGCATTCACTCTCATGAGGACAAATTGGACACTATGCCTCTCGATTACTGCTGTGGTGGGTGGTATTGTATCAACTGCTTGCTTAATACATTTGCGGTAGTTGGTCACCGTGATAGTGTGACATGTTGCAATTCATATGCTTGCAGAAGCTGATCGCTGTGCATGTGTGAATTGTTGCAATTTATGTGTTTACAGAGTTTACGACTGAATCTGTGGTAAATGTTGCAACTGTATTTGCTTATATGTATATGCTTGCGGGATCTTTACACTGTGTATGCGTTGTCGCCTGGCTGGTCTGCGTGCGTGGATAGGTGTACTTTATGCTACGCGCCTTTATGATGTATGGCGTATTTATGCTGCCACATTTATCTCCAAAGATAATTTTCTTCTAATTGTTGGCTGGTGGCACTGTTTGGCTAGGATGAAACTTTAACTACTACGGTCGTCGGGGTCACCACTAATGTATTAATGATCAACATATGAGTTATACAACACTTTCAGTATGATCTAATGAGCCTTTATTTAATTCACATTGCTCAACTCTACTTCAACATATTTACTTATTTAATTTTAAGATTTAAAATAACTCTATCTCTAACTATTCAAATTTACTTGACCGCACATGCAGACTAAAATAACAGTGATACCACAACGCTGACGTGCTGTCTTTACTGATTATCACTGTCACGGCTACTGGAATAAGATTTTGCTTTTTGGCTACGTTTCAACGATAGGTTGAATGGCTACGTTTCAACGATAGGTAGTAATTTGTTCACTACACACACACCGCTATGGTCCGAGCTGACATGGCTGAGTTATTAGCGTAAAACTAAATACCCCCACCGTTTCCCCTCGCCCACCAAAAAAATGAAAAGACGGAGTACCCTGCTTGTCCTTGTAGGCGATTGTCTAAAAACAGCTTTGAAATCAAGTTAATCAGATAAGTGTCTTCGGCGATTACTCCTGTAAACTTTTTTGTACATGTATAGGACGAAAAATTGATATTTAGGTACCCTCCATTCCGCCCCCTCGCCTACCAGCGACCCAGTCTAACCACCTCTTGGCGACCACTTGTAGCCCCCGATGGTAGCTTTCATTTAAGTCCTTAATGAGCTCTGTGCGCGTTTTCGAAAAGGAAAAGCAAAAGAAATTGAAACTTTGCCCTCATGCCCCGCCGGATGCGAGCCCCTATCCTAAAAACCCAACACCATTAAAAGATGTGCGACATCGAGACGAACACAACCACAAAAAATTGTAAAAAAAATTATATATTTAAATAAAAAAACAATGTTTCTTTTACATGTCGCCGCTGCGGAGGGCAAAGGGTTAAGATTAGTTTTCGAAGGAACTCACTTTACTCTTTTAAAGGAATCATCTTATTTGCAAATGTGAGTGCAAGAAGTGAGTGTAGTAAAATGCTAAAAAATTAGCTGAATCTCGGTACAGATGTATTGCTGCACGAGACATTAGACGACTGAATTTGAGATTAGAGTTTGTTGTCCTGCTGATTGTCTAGATATTGGTGCTGAAGTGAGTACTAAGATCCTGGTCTACCACTTGAGAAAAACCGAGATACCTCGCTCAAGAAATACACTTGACGTGTCACCGGTAGGTTGCCAGATGATACCTGGGTACACGTAACTCGCGCCTAAAATTTAACCCAAAATTAAGTAAATGTACCGTAATGGAATCTCGAGCAATGTTGGTTCCTGACAGGGAGCTGTAGCTGTCCCACACAAAAGAGGACCTCTACTCCTTTCAGTCAGCTGACGTCTAGTACCATGTTAGCAAACGCTCACTCTCTCTAAAGGAATCCTGGAGACCCAGCTGACGCTATGTCAACTTGGCCAGCGCATACTGAACAGAACTACCACACGAACGGCTGGTTGATCCGAACTCTCCGGACGAGTGGGCGATATGCTGATCTATAATAATCAGTGCGGTATCTGGTGCTGACAAGTTAAACTTGGAGTTTCTAGCGCTGCATCGGGCTGTCCACCAGCCAGCGGTGGTATTGTTTCGGGATGTTGAACCACTTTTTTGAAAAGAAAAAATTTATAACAGGCAAGGACGGAATTTGAAAATTGTACTGATGAAGAAGAAAAACAACCCCCAAAAGATGTAAAATTCATTAAAATTTTATAATTTCTTATAATTTTTTGTATTTTTGTAAAACAATTTCAATTAATTAATTTGTCTACTTAATAATTACCTATTTTATTCATATATACCTAAAACAGATTATTCATCGTTATATTATTTATTTAGTTAAAAAATAGTAAAATATACGCTAATAAAATTGTACACTGGAACGGCAAGTCTTAACTCTATAGCTTACGACTTTCAGTACGGTACTGTGCATTGCCATGAACAATATAAGTTTCAGGATGATTTCCGCCTCTGTCTTCAATTAAATTGATTCAACTTTAGTAATATTATCTTAAATATAGTAACGAGTGATGAGTGAAAAAAATGAAAAAGTCTTTGGTACTAAAACTTTTACAATTACTGATGGATTTTTTATAAAAATTTCATATTCGAATTAAATATATATTCAATTTAACTCCATTCTACAAATAGGTATGAAATTCGAATTCGAAAATATCTTTTATTATGGTTAAAGTTGGACATTTTCGAATTTGAATAACTTTTATTTGAATCATACGATTTTTTAATTATAGCACTTTTTTGATAGATATTTTTATTCTAAACTCATTTTTTCAAGTTTCAGTTCATTTGGACTTTTAGGCGGGGAGAAAAATAGGGTGGGGGGTATATTCGATATTAACTCTAACTCGAGTAATTTAAGGAGTAGGGAAATGAAATTTTGATAGCTGATAGATCTTTTAATAAGATATCTTTTGGTTTTCGAAAATATTCGAAATTCGAAATACATTTCGAAATTCACGCAGTTTTTCATCATTTCAGATTTTCTCTTATTTCTCAACTTCCTGAGGGTCCAGCGGGATGTTTTAAGATTTTTTCGAAAGCCTATGGGCGTGGCTATAAAATATCAAAAAATATAGAAAAAACAATTTCTTCGAAACGCCCAGAAAAGGCCGAAAGGTGGGGCAATTGCGTGTTCTTTCAATCGCTCTAGATTCCGCAGTTTTTTTCACAGGGGGATGAAATTTCTTACATACACTCACATTATGATTTACCATAGAATGATATTTTTTTTTTCGAATTTCGAAAATTTTTCATCTAAACTTGATGATTTTCGAAAAACGTAAGGGTCATTTGATCGGCCGATTACAAGTGAAATTCAAACTCCACTAGGTCGAGTGGGATATCGTTGGAAAGAGAACACTTCAAAATTTACAGATCTGAAATTTCACCCCCCTCCACCCTTCTTTGTGGATTGGGGGAGGCAAAACGTAAAATAAAATGTTAGAGGGTGCAGCGGGGGGAGGGGGTGTCCGAGGAAAATTTTCAGTGTGCCAAATCAAAGATCCCTTCGAGGACTATCGATTTGTACACTAATATCGCTTAAGGGTGGTACTGGGTTGATTTAACAGGGTATTCAATTTACATCTACCCGCATCACGGTTCTCCCCCACAAAAAAAGTTTTTGCAAATTTGGGATCCCAAAACATAAGTAATAGCGCATCAAAGAGCATGAAACTTTCGGGAAAACTTAACAAAACATCAGCGAAAAACTAATTGGTGTGATCGATTTTCTTTTCTGCCCTTATTTACTTAATAATAGTATTTGAAGTTCAGAAATTTGCTTTAATTATTTTCAATATTCGAACCTGTTTTGTGGGGAGAGGGGGGGGCGGATCAAAAAACTAACTCGGGATTCGTCTTTAGTTCGATAAAGGGATTAAAGTTATGACAAAAAAAATTTAGGGTGGGTGAATTTTAAGGTGGAGGGTTGCTACCCCCAACCCCCTCAAGCACCAAATATGGCATGTGGGGTGTCAAATTAAAGCTCCCGCCGAGCTCTATCGACTGGTGTTTTTCAAATTTCAATTGAGTATACTTCGTAGTGTATTTTTTCCACCCACTTACATTTTACATGAATGCCACTTTTTCACTTTGTCGGACCCTGCTTCATAAAGGATGCGCCTACAAAAAAAAATTTTAAATTCAAATTAAAGCTAACAAAATTCTCTATCTATTAGTATGTTTTTATTTTCAATTCGAGACATTTCCACACTCAGCTTTTCCTCCGGAACTTAAAAGTTTTTCCTCATCTGGGTCCCATATACCCCATTACTACATATGAGTTATTTGTACAATTTTTTTTCAACCATAGGCATTAGTGTTCGATTACGAAACTTTTTTATCTTTACAAAAAAATTCCTCCGAAGCACCGTTATACCGTAAAGAGAAATTGTAAATTTTTACATCATCTCACGACAAAAAGCGGCAAACAGCCGTCGAAAAAGGAGGTTGTTCTACTATTATTAAAATTTCTCCTAAACTATTAGTTCGATCTGAAAACTAATTAGAAATAAACGTTCCCAATAAAACAGGCTTCATTTTATCCGCTGACATTATCCTGAAAAAGTGTTTAATTAAGTAGTAATAGTAGAAATAAAAACTTTGAAAACGACCAAAACGGTCAGAAAACGTCATGAAAAACCGGCATTTCCTTAATTTTTGCCGTTTTGTTGAGATACTTTTGTTTTATCTCACCTATTTTTAACCGGATCTTCATAATTCTTTTTTTCTATAATAACTATGACCCCTGGGAATATTGAGGAATTTTTTCAATTTTTTCCGGGGCCGGGAAGGGCTCCTACGGGCCCATTTAATCACCCTGTTCCAAAAATAACAAATTTCATTCCAATAATTACATTGCGAGGCAAGCTACATTAGTTTGATGCACACACATCGGTACATAGGTGTGCTACTGAAAACTACCACCCTTTTTATCTCGGCCAAATTCCAACCGATTTTCAAAAATCTTTTTGCTAAATTCATTTTATTGAATTTTTTCCGATTTTTTAAGACTATTACGAGGTTCGTAGGGTGCAGGGTTACAGGGTTCTTGCTCACCCCGTCAGTATATTATAATGCGAAACAAATTTTCACTTGTGTATGTAAGCATTTGTATATGAGCTGGGAAGTTGTACACAATTTCATTTAAATATGCATTTATAGCGCAAGGCAAGAAAGATAGTTTGGCTTAGGCAATAGGGCGCTGGGTTAGAGTCTTAATTTAGGGATTGTGAGTTCGATTGTTGAGAGCGAGGTTTTATTTTTTATATATGGGTTCATTGCTAAAGTGAACCAAGTACAGTTGGTCTATTTCACAAATCTTTATGAAGCTTTTGGTTTATCCCTTTCTTGACGGCTACTTAGAGTTGTATGATATTCAAGTAAATTGATACTCATTACATGTACCAGTAAAAGTGAGTATATCAATTAAAAAAAACAGAAATGAAGTGCTCGGTCAGTGCTTGCAAATATAATTTGGATTATAAACTGGAAAATCATGATTCAGGCAACTTCACTATCTAAATAATCTTTTTTGTTAATAGGAGCAAAGATTTATATAAATTAATTATGTGAACTATTTCAAAATAAAGTAGAAAAAGAACTTTTTTTACCGCACAACACTTTTGTTTACTTTTTGCAAATTGACAAGTTGTTTAGAATAGGGATGGCGTGTAAATACATGTACAACATGTCCTACCAACCAGAAATTCATTAAGCAAAATCTGGCTTATCACCATTCCTGTTTGCTATATATTCTAAGTTTACACATTTTTCCCGCGAAATTTTGCAAATTTTAGCATTTTCCAATAGATAGCAGGCATACAAAACAAATCGTGATTTGTTCTTTCTTCCTTTCGAGCACGAAACTAAATGAAGTTGACATGAACCGTGATAGAACGTAACCACTTTTAAGTTGCGTGGGTACACCAGTGAAGTCAAGAACATTTGTCATAGCCCACACGAGGATGTTGTTCGGCAGTTTTTACCGGTGAGGAATTTTCGGGGGTAGGAAAAATTTCGTGGTACCAAGTTTCGATCCGGAGTACGGGCAGAATCCAATACTACTGCAAGAAAATTAGGTTCATCCATTTTGAAGGAAATTTCTTCCTTCCCTAAAAACTTCTCGTGTGGGAAGGATCTTTGTCGGCATATTGAGTCGCCAAGCTCATTAATGGCGAGAAGTTTTAAATATTATTTAAGTGGAACTATGATACAAGGCGAAATCTATTAGATAATCGCGTAGTTAAATATATATATATGCAACACACATGTTCTCATTGAACAAATTCATTGGGAATTTTGTTTGGGCAGATACTGATGGAAAAACTATGTAAGTATTTATTCAAGTCCAAGTTAATTGGGAAATTTTTATTTTTCCTGTATCTTACTACGTTCATGCGTCAGTTTCCAAACAAGATAAACAAAAGTACCAAAGTACCAAGTTCCAGCTTTGAAATTTGACAGTCAGGCTCTAATATGACCGAACTTCACGCGCAGATAAGCCGGAATTTTGATTACGCTGAAAGTAGATAGACGACAAATGTTCCCATTTTGACACATTGAAGCTGATAGCCTTTGACGTAATTGTGTGACTAATGTATTTGCATGTTTATAGGAAAGACAGAGAGAGCAGAGAGCGTATTGTGTTCCCTGTACCGTGCTTTCCTATACATTCCTCCATATTACATCACCTAATGGTCGAACATGGTTCGTAATGGGAATAACATGAATTCTATACACCTTGGTTACGCTCATGTTCACATATTTTATACACAATGCCTACTCCATTAGTTTCCTGCTGTGGGTACTTTTTGGAAAGGTCTCGGTGAGTACATAACTGCAATTTTGTGTACAGGTTTTTAGAAAAATAGCAAATTTAAGTTCGAAAATGGGACGGATCGGGTAGATCTTTCGCGGGGTTGCCATACAAACATTTCTTTTTTAACTACTGAGAGCGCGTCGACATAGAGTTACACACACACACACATACACGCGGTCATAGACACACACACAAACAGAGCACGGAAAGGTCTCGGTGGGCGTATTATGAACATGTTAAAATATTTTCCCCCACCATATAATTTAGTGAAAAATATGGGGGCAGGGAGTAAAAACCAGAATTGACTCCACTCTTTTGTCTATAGCTCCTCACCCTCTTTACCGTTTCTCTTAATTTTTTTTTGCATATGGTAGCCAACCCCTCTCTCTACAAACAGGCAATCATCTTTTCCTCCCCTTAACCCCGTCACCCACCCTACCATGCCAATCTACAGTCCACATACAAAAAAACTTTCCGACATGCCTCCACTCTTTTGTCCATTGCTCCTCACCCTCTTTACCGATTGTCTTCATTCTTCTCTCAAATGATAGCCAACCCCTCCCCTTGCCCTCTCACACATCACACACTGACGCCGGGCATCGCCGGCGGGCTCCCACTAGTATTAAAGTAAATTCTGTTATTGAAATTTAATCAATTATTTACATAAATAATAAAAGAAAATTGAAAATCATAAAAAAATGAAACATTTGTGATCCGAAAAGTCAATTTTTTGGTTTTTCTCAATTTTAAGCAGTTTCTTTAAAAATAAACCATCAACATATAAGGACCACTTTAAAGTAGAAGTTTCAATGGTTAAAATGAGTTCAGATAGAATACTTAAATAAAAAAAAACACCAATAAAGCTCTTCGTGGAAGATTTCGGTTTTTTTTCGAAAATTGTAAATTGTAAATGTATACAAATCAAGTAAAGCTGCGCAGATAAAACAGTACTATCGCCTTTTCGCGTTTCTTTCCGAAACCATTTGAGTCCTTTTGGAAAATATTTCCCACATTCCAATAAAATTGTGCTTATTCAATGCAAAGAAAAGATATACTTTCACAAAATTTCATGTAATTTGAATTCTTTTTACGAGAGAAAAAAATTTGAGATTATGTTGAAAAATACTTTATATGAAACTTTTAGATATTTTTATTATCTATAACTTACGCCCAGAACATTTTCCGCTAGGAAGTCACATTTCGCCGAAAATCGCAAAACACCACTTTCGACCCCTTAACGACTCGCCCCATTTCGTAATTCCACTTATCACGGGTTAAATTTTTGTTTTTTCTCCTTTATGACCTTAACTAAATTTTCCGTCTGGTCCATGCCTGTTATTAATTTTTTCCGTTTTAGCTTTCACAATCCGTTTTGGCACCAGCCTACTAAGCTGGCAACCCATTCTTCGTGCTGTTATATAAAACTTTGAACTTTCTATATATATTTATACACTGATATAAAACACGTTGATGTAGAAACCTAAACCTTTGTATGTAATAAAAATTGGGCAATTCGATAATAGTATTGCCATATAAGAATCTCGATTTTCTCGTATACCGTGAAAACGATCAGACATTTCCTCGACGTTTTTATTGCACTGATAAGTTCTTCAGAATATAAGATCCTATGAAACTGGTTATAATCCTTTTTACTATTTTATAAATAGATATGTACAAAGAAATACTTCAACAATTATAACAGCAAGGACTGGGAGTGCTTTTACAGAAGATCACCAGCCCTGTTTTCAAGAGAATCTACTTTCTTTTTCCACATAAAGTCACTTTTAACTTTTTACTTGATTTTATTCACTTCTTTATAACATTTTACTTTTATAACTAGATTATTGTAGTATTATTAATTTCAGAAGGAACAAGAGACCTTACCGTGGGTCGGGGGTCACTTGGTTCCTGTTTAAAAATGAACTGAAAACTTACTGCCTCTGGCTAACGACGCATAGGCTTTTTATTTGGAATTTTGGTTCCAAATTTTGAATAATCAGCTAAAGGCTGAATTATTCATAGTGGAGTTAAAGTATATAGTGAGTATTGGAAAATTCCAGGAATCTTAGCACTATTCTAACTATTTCCCCAGTTAAATATGCGAGGAAATTTTGGGTACGCCTACCGATATTGCATCAATACATAACGGCGAAAATCAATATTGTATGGCTAAGCAATATTTTTGAACGATTCCCCTGCATATAAGAATTTTAAAAGCCGTCTATTAGCTAATAGAATATACATGACCAGGAACTTCATGTAGCGCCATTAAAGGGGACAAAACTTCATGCATATTACACATAGTATTGTTTTTTCATCATACTCGTTGCTCAAAGTATTTCCCATATGCATATGAGCAAGCGAGTGACAATAACAAAAAAAACGAAGAACAACAGAACACAATTGTGGGTCAAACGATAGGCACATTACGCGTATTTCCCAACATATGAAAAAACAATTAAAGCAAGCACGCACTGGCTGTATGGTAGGTCACGGACAAGCCCAGTGCCGCTACATGGCTAGAATAGGTCTCGTGCTGAGGGGTTTGTTTTATGTAAACAATGCAGCGCGTTGCCGCTATTGTATTAAAAATAGAAAAATGTTGAGTTGACAATAATTCTGATGGAATTATTGTCAATCGATATGAATTGAAAAGGTCAAGTCACTTGAAAAAGAAAATGTTTTTGATGTTTTGTAATTCGAGTATTCTTCAGAGAGAAATAGTTAATTGCTTTGAAGAAGAAAGTGTTACATAATTTTTTGTAGATAATTTGCAGGGAATACTCGTATTATAATAGATATGTATGTACGTACATATGCTTTTGGAATATGTATGTAGGTACGAAAAGATATGCATGGTCGTATGTATGTTTTCAGAAATATATAGATAGGTACGTATGTACATTGGAACTATGGGGTTTTTGTTCATTTGACTTGATCTTGATAGCGCTTCATTGATTTGGGGAAGTAATGAATGCCGCTTAATGAGCGGCGCTTCATTACAATTAGAATTGCACATAGAGATGACCATACGAAATTACATACTGGCATTAATTTAAGGTTTTTTTTTAAGGTTTAAGATTTGGTCTTAGACCATTTGTAACTTTTTTCTTGTTAAGTCATGCATTACTATAAGTCAGTGTTGCCAAAAACCTTTGAAATTTCCAATATGATTCCTATACCCAAAAAAGCGGTAGCAGACACTCCTATACCGATTTGATGTCTATCAGTTTACTCCGGTAGCTATCTAAAGTGCGCAAGAAGTATTGGCAAGATCAACAGTATATACTGGAGGATGATCTTCTTATTCAGTTGCAGTCTTGTAAATTTCAACCTAAACGTAGCTGCGAAAATACTCCTGATAGAAGGAGAGATTTTCAAGAAATTTGTTATTGTCTGACATGGTAACTTGTTGAGAAAGTTGTACTGCAATTCCGATTTTTCGAACAGAGCCATCCACTTAATTCAAGAATTGCATCACGCTCAGCAGCAGAGGATTACTTTGGAGAAAAATAATGCTTCCGCTTTGTTCCATCTATGTGTGGAGTTTCACAGGGCTCCATTCTGGGCCCTTTACTTTTTAGTTCTTATGTCAATTATCACAACATACAATTTTCAGATAGTATATGCCAATGACGCGCAAATATATGTAAATCGTCCTATAGCTTTGGTCGAGAATTATGCAGCTCGCCCAAACAGTGACTTGCATAACATTTTCAGCTGGTCCGCGGAAAATTAGCTCAGGTGTAACCCGAGTGCGTCGCAGTACATCGTTTTTTATCGTAGAATTATCGATCTTATTACGTTTCCTGCCATATATCATATGCAGATCGGCTTCTTCTATGTGTGAATTTAAACACTTAAATCGTTAAATTAAATATTGCAAATATAGCCAATGTTTCCTGTCTGGTAGTGTACTTTCGTTAGCTCAACAGGGAAACCTGCCGTATCGCGAGGGAATTATGGCCTGATATGACAGGAAAAGGACAAGAGAACTACTTAGTGCGAGCAGGACACATACCAGGAATCCAGTAGGGGTCATTACGGGTCATTGGGCCATAAGAGGCCATGCTAGAAGGCTGGGTATAGCGGCAATCGATTTCTATAGGAGCTGTAACAACTCGGAGGAAATCGAATCTGTCCAGTACATAATCCGCCCATACCCAGTTCTGATAAACAAAAGAGGTACGCTACTATGTAGCTGCAAAATAAAGAGTTCAGATACATCCTGAGTTTCATAAGGGAAGCATGTCACTTTCAATGAAGGTACTAAAATTTGTTTTTTTTTTTTTTTTTTAGTAGGTACAACCATATTTCTCACCTTAATATGACCCTGTTCGGTTTCTCTCTTGGTATATATATTTATCTATTTATTTACGAAGTTCAAAAGATATTATACAGGCAAAGCCCAATAAAATAATACCTTAAAAGTTATTACGGTAAGTCATACAAAAGAAAAAATTATAAAAAGAAGAACGATAGAATATAAACTAAGTCTACAATATGAAAACCAAAATCAAAAAAATAAAGTAAAATTATAATATAAAAATTAAAGTTATGAACTAAACTATAACTATACTACAAAAGAGAGAATCCAAGTACAAAAAATTGAAAACAAAATTGGACTAAAACTAAAATTATAAAAATACAAGAAAAAATACTTCAAGAAAGAAAGGAAAATGAAGATTAATTAATAATGAGAAAAACAAAAAGAAACAAAAAAATAAGTAGAAAAATGATAGTAACGCAAGGAAAAGGCAAAGCAAACACAGAAAAACTGTTTTATATAAATTAAGTTAAAGGAAATTGCTCAATCTCAGCTAAAACTGATCTTTTGAAAGTCTGGGGGCTAGAACAAAAACATTGATATTGCAAAGCTTACAGTTGAATAATTGCTGCATTCTTACCAATGGTGACTTTACGCGGATATTGGTTCTACAGAAGGGAACTCTAAAAAGAGGAGCATGGAGTCTTTGGGATCTTGTAGGAATATTTATGCATATTTTGGAGAGTAAATCTGGACATAGCACGAACCCACTTAGGTGCTTATATAAAAATAAGCAGTCGATATGCATGCGACGGTGTTCTAGAGATAGCATGTTAAAAAGAGATAATTTTTGAGTGTACTCCATCTCATTTATGCCTAGTTTGAACAAAAGAATCCTGGTAAACTTTCTCTGGACAGATTCAACTTGTTTGTTATAACAAGAGTAAAAAGGGCTCCAAATTGGACAAGCATATTCCAGAATGCTTCTCACTAATGACGTAAAAAGACAAATAAAAGCAGCACTGCTCCTGAAAGATTTACACACCCGAAAGATGAAACCTAGCATTCGATAAGCTTTAGTGGTAACAAGATTTACATGAGAAGCGAAAAGTAGTTTGTGATCAAAAGTGACTCCTAAGTCGTTTATTTCATAAACACGTGAAATTGAAGTATTATTAATTTTATAGTTAAAGAAGATTGTTTCCCGCTTTCTAGAAAAGGTTATACTTTTACATTTATCTATATTAAGATCAAGATAGTTTTCTTTACTCCAACCTTCGAGCTTAACAATATCATCTTGGAGGCATTTACAATCGTTTGCATCATGAATCACCCTAAAAGATTTAGCGTCGTCAGCATAAAGCAAGGAAGGCGAGGTAATATCAATAGGCAAATCATTTATGTAAATAAGAAAGATGAAAGGACCAAGTATTGTACCCTGAGGGACGCCAGAGGTTTGTTCAAAAAGGTTGGATTTGGAGCCATTAAAATCCACGACACTATTTCTTCCCTCCAGGTAGGACAGGAACCAAAGAACAGTGTCCATGTTGAAACCAATCTTCAACATCTTTAAAAGACATTGCTGGTGACGAATCCTATCAAAATCCTTAGAAAAATCGGTGTGGATGGAGTCCACATGCACGTTTTCATCAAGAGCAGAGGCGATGGTGTCGGTAAATAAAGCTAAATTTGTAACTGTAGAACGTCCAGGAAGGAAACCATGTTGCTGGTCACATATATAAGGTAAAGTTTGATGGAAAATCTGATTGTACACAAGTCTTTCAAAGATTAAAGCCAGCGCATTAGAAATAGATATGGGACGATAATTTGTGACGAAACTAGGATCACCTGATTTAAAAATTGGAGTAACAAATCCACGCTTAAATTTAGGTGGAAAAACTTTGTGCGTGATGGATAAGTTAAATAACATACTAAGGGGATTTGCTAAGCTATTAGAGCATCTCTAATATACATTGTTTGGAATTCCATCAGGTCCTGGGTTTTTATCACAATTTAGTTTATCTAGAATATCATGCACCTCTTCTGGTGAGACAAAGTCTAAGGTAATGTTAGGTGAGTTATTAAAATTTCTGACGGATGTCAAATCAAAATTTGATTCCCTGTCAGAAAAAACTGACCCAAAGTATTCAGAAAATAAATTACTGATAAGTTCAGGAGAAGATGCAGTGACTTCGTTGTATACCATCTCTTTTGAGAACGTGTTCGATTTTTTAAAGTCTTTGCTAAATGCCCAGAAGACTTTAGGGTTTGCTTGTAGCGAAAATTCAGTTGAATTCACATACCTATTATAACATTCTGATATTAATGATTTAGATAATTTTCTAAGATAAGAAAAAGTTTTGTAAATTTCCGGATGGTTACCAGCCCTATATAATCGACGATATTTATCTTTCATGTTTAGAACTTTAATGAGTTGATGAGTATACCAGGGTGGGAAACGTTTGATTTTTCTTTTTGTTAGTGGTACGTACTCACGAATACCTAAATTTAATATT
Organism: Dioctria linearis; assembly: GCA_963930735.1. Taxonomy (NCBI): domain Eukaryota; kingdom Metazoa; phylum Arthropoda; class Insecta; order Diptera; family Asilidae; genus Dioctria; species Dioctria linearis. The sequence continues at coordinate 36,119,336 of OZ005743.1, read as the reverse complement.
TCGTAAAAACGCTCTAAAGAAAGAGCTACATCGGTAGAGGTAGTTATTTAGGCCAATATAATCACCTAAAAGAAAATTTCTTTGCTTAGCAAACTCGTTTCTAGCAGACTTTGGTAACGAAACATTTAAAATGATGTCTAAACGTGGATGATGGGAGTCAATATTTGAAAGTGGACATACAGACGTTCTAACAATGATGTTCCTCTTAGGAAAATCTGACCATACCAAGTCAAGAATCATGTTATTTAAATTTGTGACATTATTGTACTGGTTTAAGTTACACAAGGACATGTTGTTAAGCAAAGATTGAGCAGATTGACTAAAAGCACCCGAAGGTGTCATACAATTATTGACCTTGTCAAGGGACCATGAAAGGTATGGTAGATTGAAATCATCCACAAGTAAGATGTGAGGCTTCCCAGAAAGTCGCAAGAATCTGTCGCTAATACCAGAAAAAACAGAATCATAAGTCTCATAGGTGCTGCTAGGAGGTAGGTATAGACAGCACACATATAAAGTAAAATCTTAAATATAGTAACGAGTGATGAGTGAAAAAAATGAAAAAGTCTTTGGTACTAAAACTTTTACAATTACTGATGGATTTTTATAAAAATTTCATATTCGAATTAAATATATATTCAATTTAACTCCATTCTATAAATAGGTATGAAATTCGAATTCGAAAATATCTTTTATTATGGTTAAAGTTGGACATTTTCGAATTTGAATAACTTTTATTTGAATCATACGATTTTTTAATTATAGCACTTTTTTGATAGATCTTTTTATTCTAAACTCATTTTTTCAAGTTTCAGTTCATTTGGACTTTTAGGCGGGGAGAAAAATAGGGTGGGGGGTATATTCGATATTAACTCTAACTCGAGTAATTTAAGGAGTAGGGAAATGAAATTTTGACAGCTGATAGATCTTTTAATAAGATATCTTTTGGTTTTCGAAAATATTCGAAATTCGAAATACATTTCGAAATTCACGCAGTTTTTCATCATTTCAGATTTTCTCTTATTTCTCAACTTCCTGAGGGTCCAGCGGGATGTTTTAAGATTTGTTCGAAAGCCTATGGGCGTGGCTATAAAATATCAAAAATATAGAAAAACAATTTCTTCGAAACGCCCAGAAAAGGCCGAAAGGTGGGGCAATTGCGTGTTCTTTCAATCGCTCTAGATTCCGCAGTTTTTTTTCACAGGGGGATGAAATTTCTTACATACACTCACATTATGATTTACCATAGAATGATATTATTTTTTTTCGAATTTCGAAAATTTTTCATCTAAACTTGATGATTTTCGAAAAACGTAAGGGTCATTTGATCGGCCGATTACAAGTGAAATTCAAACTCCACTAGATCGAGTGGGATATCGTTGGAAAGAGAACACTTCAAAATTTACAGATCTGAAATTTCACCCCCCTCCACCCTTCTTTGTGGATGGGGGGAGGCAAAACGTAAAATAAAATGTTAGAGGGTGCAGCGGGGGAGGGGGGTGTCCGAGGAAAATTTTCAGTGTGCCAAATCAAAGATCCCTTCGAGGACTATCGATTTGTACACTAATATCGCTTAAGGGTGGTACTGGGTTGATTTAACAGGGTATTCAATTTACATCTACCCGCATCACGCTTCTCCCCCACAAAAAAAGTTTTTGCAAACTTGGGATCCCAAAACATAAGTAATAGCGCATCAAAGAGCATGAAACTTTCGGGAAAACTTAACAAAACATCAGCGAAAAACTAATTGGTGTGATCGATTTTCTTTTCTGCCCTTATTTACTTAATAATAGTATTTGAAGTTCAGAAATTTGCTTTAATTATTTTCAATATTCGAACCTGTTTTGTGGGGAGAGGGGGGGGGCGGATCAAAAAACTAACTCGGGATACGTCTTTAGTTCGATAAAGGGATTAAAGTTATGACAAAAAAAATTTAGGGTGGGTGAATTTTAAGGTGGAGGGTTGCTACCCCCAACCCCCTCAAGCACCAAATATGGCATGTGGGGTGTCAAATTAAAGCTCCCGCCGAGCTCTATCGACTGGTGTTTTTCAAATTTCAATTGAGTATACTTCGTAGTGTATTTTATCCACCCACTTACATTTTACATGAATGCCACTTTTTCACTTTGTCGGACCCTGCTTCATAAAGGATGCGCCTACAAAAAAAATTTTAAATTCAAATTAAAGCTAACAAAATTCTCTATCTATTAGTATGTTTTTATTTTCGATTCGGGACATTTCCACACTCAGCTTTTCCTCCGGAACTTAAAAGTTTTTCCTCATCTGGGTCCCATATACCCCATTACTACATATGAGTTATTTGTACAATTTTTTTTCAACCATAGGCATTAGTGTTCGATTACGAAACTTTTTTATCTTTACAAAAAAATTCCTCCGAAGCACCGTTATACCGTAAAGAGAAATTGTAAATTTTTACATCATCTCACGACAAAAAGCGGCAAACAGCCGTCGAAAAAGCAGGTTGTTCTACTCTTATTAAAATTTCTCCTAAACTATTAGTTCGATCTGAAAACTAATTAGAAATAAACGTTCCCAATAAAACAGGCTTCCTTTTATCCGCTGACATTATCCTGAAAAAGTGTTTAATTAAGTAGTAATAGTAGAAATAAAAACTTTGAAAACGACCAAAACGGTCAGAAAACGTCATGAAAAACCGGCATTTCCTTAATTTTTGCCGTTTTGTTGAGATACTTTTGTTTTATCTCACCTATTTTTAACCGGATCTTCATAATTCTTTTTTTCTATAATAACTATGACCCCTGGGAATATTGAGGAATTTTTTCAATTTTTTCCGGGGCCGGGAAGGGCTCCTACGGGCCCATTTAATCACCCTGTTCCAAAAATAACAAATTTCATTCCAATAATTACATTGCGAGGCAAGCTACATTAGTTTGATGCACACACATCGGTACATAGGTGTGCTACTGAAAACTACCACCCTTTTTATCTCGGCCAAATTCCAACCGATTTTCAAAAATCTTTTTGCTAAATTCATTTTATTGAATTTTTTCCGATTTTTTAAGACTATTACGAGGTTCGTAGGGTGCAGGGTTACAGGGTTCTTGCTCACCCCGTCAGTATATTATAATGCGAAACAAATTTTCACTTGTGTATGTAAGCATTTGTATATGAGCTGGGAAGTTGTACACAATTTCATTTAAATATGCATTTATAGCGCAAGGCAAGAAAGATAGTTTGGCTTAGGCAGTAGGGCGCTGCGTCAGAGTCTTAATTTAGGGATTGTGAGTTCGATTGTTGAGAGCGAGGTTTTATTTTTTATATATATGGCGGGTTCATTGCTAAAGTGAACCAAGTACAGTTGGTCTATTTCACAAATCTTTATGAAGCTTTTGGTTTATCCCTTTCTTGACGGCTACTTAGAGTTGTATGATATTCAAGTAAATTGATACTCATTACATGTACCAGTAAAAGTGAGTATATCAATTAAAAAAAACAGAAATGAAGTGCTCGGTCAGTGCTTGCAAATATAATTTGGATTATAAACTGGAAAATCATGATTCAGGCAACTTCACTATCTAAATAATCTTTTTTGTTAATAGGAGCAAAGATTTATATAAATTAATTATGTGAACTATTTCAAAATAAAGTAGAAAAAGAACTTTTTTTACCGCACAAAACCTTTGTTTACTTTTTGCAAATTGACAAGTTGTTTAGAATAGGGATGGCGTGTAAATACATGTACAACATGTCCTACCAACCAGAAATTCATTAAGCAAAATCTGGCTTATCACCATTCCTGTTTGCTATATATTCTAAGTTTACACATTTTTCCGCGAAATTTTGCAAATTTTAGCATTTTCCAATAGATAGCAGGCATACAAAAAAAATCGTGATTTGTTCTTTCTTCCTTTCGAGCACGAAACTAAATGAAGTTGACATGAACCGTGATAGAACGTAACCACTTTTAAGTTGCGTGGGTACACCAGTGAAGTCAAGAACATTTGTCATAGCCCACACGAGGATGTTGTTCGGCAGTTTTTACCGGTGAGGAATTTTCGGGGGTAGGAAAAATTTCGTGGTACCAAGTTTCGATCCGGAGTACGGGCAGAATCCAATACTACTGCAAGAAAATTAGGTTCATCCATTTTGAAGGAAATTTCTTCCTTCCCTAAAAACTTCTCGTGTGGGAAGGATCTTTGTCGGCATATTGAGTCGCCAAGCTCATTAATGGCGAGAAGTTTTAAATATTATTTAAGTGGAACTATGATACAAGGCGAAATCTATTGATAATCGCGTAGTTAAATATATATATATGCAACACACATGTTCTCATTGAACAAATTCATTGGGAATTTTGTTTGGGCAGATACTGATGGAAAAACTATGTAAGTATTTATTTCAAGTCCAAGTTAATTGGGAAATTTTTATTTTTCCTGTATCTTACTACGTTCATGCGTCAGTTTCCAAACAAGATAAACAAAAGTACCAAAGTACCAAGTTCCAGCTTTGAAATTTGACAGTCAGGCTCTAATATGACCGAACTTCACGCGCAGATAAGCCGGAATTTTGATTACGCTGAAAGTAGATAGACGACAAATGTTCCCATTTTGACACATTGAAGCTGATAGCCTTTGACGTAATTGTGTGACTAATGTATTTGCATGTTTATAGGAAAGACAGAGAGAGCAGAGAGCGTATTGTGTTCCCTGTACCGTGCTTTCCTATACATTCCTCCATATTACATCACCTAATGGTCGAACATGGTTCGTAATGGGAATAACATGAATTCTATACACCTTGGTTACGCTCATGTTCACATATTTTATACACAATGCCTACTCCATTAGTTTCCTGCTGTGGGTACTTTTTGGAAAGGTCTCGGTGAGTACATAACTGCAATTTTGTGTACAGGTTTTTAGAAAAATAGCAAATTTAAGTTGGAAAATGGGACGGATCGGGTAGATCTTTCGCGGGGTTGCCATACAAACATTTCTTTTTTAACTACTGAGAGCGTGTCGACATAGAGTTACACACACACACACATACACGCGCTCATAGACACACACACAAACAGAGCACGGAAAGGCCTCGGTGGGCGTATTATGAACATGTAAAAATATTTTCCCCCACCATATAATTTAGTGAAAAATATGGGGGCAGGGAGTAAAAACCAGAATTGACTCCACCCTTTTGTCTATAGCTCCTCACCCTCTTTACCGTTTCTCTTAATTTTTTTTGCATATGGTAGCCAACCCCTCTCTCTACAAACAGGCAATCATCTTTTCCTCCCCTTAACCCCGTCACCCACCCTACCATGCCAATCTACAGTCCACATACAAAAAAACTTTCCGACATGCCTCCACTCTTTTGTCCATTGCTCCTCACCCTCTTTACCGATTGTCTTCATTCTTCTCTCAAATGATAGCCAACCCCTCCCCTTGCCCTCTCGCACATCACACACTGACGCCGGGCATCGCCGGCGGGCTCCCACTAGTATAAAGTAAAATTTGTTTCTTTAATGGATACCCATAGAACTTCATCATTATTTTCTTGAGAAAGTAAACAAGATGAGGTAAAGGACTTTTTGAATGCAATGAGACAACCACCACCGTCTTTCATACCCGAGAGCTCCAAGTTTTGATCCCTTCTATATACCACGTATCGATCGTCAAAAAATTCATTACTGAAGATATTTGCCTGTTAAAAGGTTTCAGTAAGACATACAATGTCGTAATTGTTGGATAATAATGAGAAGTAAACATCTGATGTTTTAGTTCTTAGCCCCCTGACATTTTGTTAATAAATATTAAGACTAATCGCCAAGTATGACGAAATTAAGTTTTTTTGGCAAGGAGATTTAAGCAATTTCCAGTTTTTATAATAATAGGACTGCTATCATCATTCTTTTTTAGATATATAACTGACCTCTTTATCCAAACATATTTGTAATTGTGTTTGACTTTGAATTGCCTTGCCTTATAAGATAAAGATTTCTTTTCCTTAGTTAAAAATTCATTAATGAATATAGTATCCGAGCCTGGGAATCCCAAGCTATCTGTAGTTAAGTTCTTACAAAGCTTAGATGCTAACAGTAGTCTATCCCTTAAAAATTGCGAGGAGTATTTGACGATTACTGAACTTTTGGAATTGCCTTCCTTACGCTTATAATCAGTCCTATAGACTTTAATTATGTCTTCGTCGGCGACAGGTATTTTTAAATGTTCATGTATTTTATGAATGATCATTAAAAGTTTCTCGTCTGGTTGTCGGGGAATATTATTAATCTCCACGAAGTTTGTCAAGGATCTTTCTTCAAGTAAAGTTAGACGATCTTTCATGTGGTCCACTTGTGTACATAATTGTGATTTTTCCAGTTCGAGCTTTTTTAAACGCAATTGATGCTCATTTAAAGTGACTGCAATTTTTTTTATTTCATAGAAACCCTTTACTAAAGTGTGGACTGATTTGTTGAACTCGTCCTGTTTTGATTTGATGTGTTCAATTTCCTCACCCATGCGCAGGACAATAGCTAGAAGACCAGGTGTGCTTGTGTCTTCAGAATCGGAATCACCAGCTATGTAGGAATTATTAGTGTTAGCAATTCCACAATTTGTGCAACGAAAGCCAACCGCTCCACTAGTGATACTAGATATCAACTCAGTAGAAAGCTTACAGCACGAGGTATGATACTGTTTCTGGCAATCAACGCACTTAAAACCAATGTTTTTCTTATTAAAAAAAGTACCACATAGCATACATTTAGGCGCCATGCTAAAGGAAGTAGAGACGAGAGCCACAGTATTTAAAACGAGAATATATGATGGTATATCAAGTCAGATCCGGTTCGAGCCTGTGCTACGTAATGAGATGTGTAACCGCTACAAGAATACAAGAGGTATCGTGATTAGATGAGGCGCAAATTAACCTAACCTCACACTTTTAGGTTGATGGTATTTTCATATAAAAAATAAATTTTTTCAGCTGCTCCAATTAAGATAATTCCCAGGAATGGAACCAAAATTAACTGAAGAAAGAGGCCGAGAAGCATCCAAAAAAACGTAAAAAAGAAGCTTTACCGAGATCTGTTACTCCAGAGTTACAGGCAGCTATAAGTAGTAAAAGTCCAAAGATGCCGCACCACCAAACTCGGCCAAAAATTAAAAATAATCCAACCAGGACCCAGCTGAGGTGTAAACTTGAAATTCCAGTCACAACAGACAATTAACAGAAGCTTTACCAATTGAAAAAACTGACGTAAAATATAAATTAAATTAAAAACTTTAAAATTTAATGTCTTAGCAAAAATTTCGGTGATAATAGGACAGTTCTTCTTCTTCTTATTGGCTTTCCTTTTTAACTTTGATTGAATTTCATGTTTCAATCCGTAAACTCTACTATGGGGCACAAACTGCCACTTCCATTGTTCCCAACTTCTATATTCGATGGATTTTTAATTCTTTTAATTCACATCAAATTTTGTAATATCGGTTTCACGGAAATAAATGAATTGAATTGAATTTGAGAGTAAAAATAAACACCAACCGTTCAGTGGTGCCACCAGTTGTATGGATTGGTCACTTGACGTCTCTCTTGAAGCAATATGATGTAGTTACAACGTAGCTACCAGGTTAAATCTATTGCCTCAATGTGACCCAATTAGTAATTTCCAAATGACCACTTGCAAGACTGTATATAATCAAAAACAATTGATATTTCAACAATAATCTAAACCAAAGCAGGTTCAAATTAGAGCTCGCCGAGGCAGCCATTGTAGAAACAGTAAGTAAATATTTATTCTCTATAATCACAGTTTATTATATATCATGAACTCCTTTACTCCTGACAGGTTAATTTAATTAAGTCATTTTCTCTCTCTTACACTTTCTCAGCAGAACTTTGTCACACGCAGAAGATATCATGCTGACTCACCGACTAGTTTAAGGTAAAACAAGAAGAAAAAAACTTTTCTCCACTTAAAGCTAAATAGATTTTTCGCATGCCCATTGGCAATAAACGGAGATTATTTATCATTAGTCGGCAGGACTTCCCATAAACACTGTTATAAAATACACACAAGAACCTAGAGTAATGGTGGAGACGGGTCATGGGTATACATATAAAATTTAAATTTAATTGGAAAGGTAAACGTTAACTTTAGCAATCTATAAAACTTAAACTTAAAATGAACTTGCCCAATAAAAACTCTTTTATCAACGACTTATAAGCGAAAACCCCAAGAGGATGAGTGGCTGATTTTTTCTTCTCCTTTTTCTTTGTCATTTTCTTTAAGAAATACTCAAAACAATGTAAGAAGATAAATAATATACAAAAGTAAATTTGCTTTCTATTTACTATACATACATGCTTTAAAGTTACTTAATAGCAGATAACGAAGAGTGTTATCTGTTTCTTGAGAGATAGTAGACAGTTAGACCAAGCTAGTTACTTTTCTTAGTGTATCTTAATGAGTAAAATTTTATAAGTGAGCTGGCTGAACTTAGAGTGTCGTATCGGAAAATGTTTAAATTTATTTATATATTTATTTTTTTAATTTTTTAATTTTTTAAAATATACTTAGCATTAGATGTTGAGCTCATTTACCTTTTAGTCTAAGCTGGTCTGGACAATTTTACTGTCTTTAAGCAACTGGCCGAAACAAACGGGGTGACGCTGATATGGTGCAAGGCATGAAGGAAATTAGGGCAAGGAACTAAGTCTCCGTTTATTTGTTCTAAGCGTGTTTTCGGACATGAGCTGAACTCAGGTCTTTGGAGGACAAATCCCATATTTACGTAAGTAGCTTATGTAAGTAGCTCACGTAAGTAGCTTAAGTAAGTTACTATATACATAAGGAAGTACTGATATTATGATACATTTTCGACACACCTTCTTTGCTTTGCCTTCTCTAAGTGTTCCCTGAAAGATATATAACAAGCTTCAAAATGCGACGCATCAATACATTAAGCGTGCCTTTCTAAACCAGCTCAATGTAAAGTATATTGAGTGGAAAAAAAACATCTTTTACAAACGAAAAATGTTAGAAAAAAAAATTCTCTATGCAAAAACAGGCGTTTCGTATAAGCAGGAACAGTATACTCATCAGTACTGCTTTGTTTCTGCCTCCCGCATACAAGCAAACTAAGCTTATATATCCACTTAAACTAATTTTTAAGTGTGCCTCCCGCATACAGGCAAACTAAGCTCATATATCCACTTAAACTAATTTTTAAGTGTAAAATTATACACGAGGCGAGATACTAGGTATTTACTTGAATGGCTGGCAAGATTAGCCCTATGTGGGAAAACTTTTCGATTGTAAAAGATTTTTCCACTCAATTCTCGAACTGCGGATTTGGAAACATGCTCGGTCAATTTCATATTGACTAAATTCGCTATGACTTGAATTAAAGAACCCTCTGTAGTATATATTTATCTACTCTTTACTAATGAATTCCAGCAAACGTTATCTAAGGACTAATTCAAGTCATAGCGAATTTAGTCCTTTAGGTTCTTTAGGGTTCTTCTTAGATAACGTTTACTGGAATTCATTAGTAAAGGGTAGATTAATATATACTACAGAGGGTTCTTTAATTCAAGTCATAGCGAATTTAGTCAGGCATTCCCACTTTTTCAGCTGGTAAGAGTTCACACTTATACTTTTATACTCTCATGGAGGAATAACTACGATTTTATCTGTTTACGATGTCTCTTATAGCCTAAAATCGCTCATGTATTTAAGTGAAGTTATAAAAAATTATAAAATTCTCACTGCTCTCCAAAACCACTGCGGAGGTGAAGTGCAAGGTGCATTTTGTCTACGTGGTATCCTCAATATGCGTGATCCACATTAGCCCAATAAATATTCTTTCTAGTAGGGTTACAAAATTAGTTCGTAAAACAAATTTATGCAAATTATGGTATTTGATCGAATTCCATGCTAGTTTTATATGAGAAAATCCTAGAGTAAGACATAGCAAGAAGTGTCTAATGTCGGCCGCTGACCTGACCACTTTTCTCGCATTCCTTGCTTGTATATTCCGGGGATTCCGCAAAGACTATTGATAAATTTAAGAGTGTTAGGTACATAAAATTAAAATCCGAATATTAAATGTCACCAGTAATTTTATTTAATAATGTTGTGATACAACTACGTGTTTAGCTCTGAAACCCGACTGCAATGGAATAAGCACTTGGTCTTTCAGTATGTTTGACAATATCTTCCTCTATAATTTTCTCCAAAATTTTGAAAGGGAAAGGTAATTTTCTGACCTTGCTTGTTACAAACCCCAATAGGTGTAATTGGCAAGCTCAGGTGAGGGTTGGGTTCTACTATACATACTTGCAATTTACACACAATCCTTGTTGGGCGATGCGTGGTTTTATAGGAGTCAACGAACTCAAAAAACAAAGCACTCAGCTACTTTTAACGTCATAAACAAAACAAATTTATTATAATTAGGGAGTAAAAAAAATAATGGACATAAATATACTTCGTCGACCAAAAGAAAATGAACAAATAAAAAAGCTAGAATTGGTCTAAGACCAATTCTTGTGATACCCTAGATGAATGCCCGTATGACATTTCGTATTGTCACCCTTCTGTGTAAGTTTGATTTTTGAAGTGGTTTTTGGCATATATTTCTAGAACGGTTGGTCGGACAGAAAAAATGATTATAACCAATTTAATAGGATTTCGTATTCTGAAGGAGTTTTTAGTGCAATAAAAACATCTTGGACTGATCGTTTTCACAGTATACGTAAAAAACTTAAATTTTTATATGGCAACACCAAGAAGGAGTTGCCCGATTTAGTCCATTATTGAAGTTTTTCTTGCTAGTACAATGAAAACACCATATACCAAATTTCATCTTTCTAAATCGATGCGTTCTCAGGCACTGTCCAAATATATAGTGGAAAACGAAAGTTTTGTATGGCAACCCCACGGAGGAGTTGTCTCCTTTTCGAACTTAATTTTATTTTATTTTTCGAAAGTCCGTGGACAAAATTTCAGCTCTCACTCTCTAAGTATACGCGTTCTCGAGTCGGACGGACAGACGGACGGACATGCAAAGATCAAAATAACTTTTAATATTATGCGTGGGTGTCCAATCAATTTTGCTCTACCATCATTATTTCGAGGTGTTACAAACGGAATGACAAACTTAGTATACCCTATAGATTTCATCTAGGGTATAAAAAGAGAAAGATTAAATATCTATGAAATAAAAAAAGAAAGATTATATATTATATTAATTTTAAGATAAAAGTGGCCACCAATTAACTCGACATCGAGGATTTAATGTGGAAACCTAAACTCAATGAAATATACAGGTAGCCCTCCTATAACACGGTATTCTGCAACATGGTTCCAGTCTAACACGAAAAAAAAATTGCTGCAACCCTATTATAACACGGTACTTCTACAACACGATAATGGGGTTTTTGTTAAGCATTTATTACGTATTTAGATATGACGATCAGGTGAAGAGGAATGAAAGAGTTTTCAGAGGATGAACGTGATGCTGGAGACCTTCAGTAATCAGGAGCTGGCATACTGCTAACTGCCTGGCTTAAGAATCTCTAGTAACATTTTCAGCCTTTGACATCTTTAACCCTACTTTTCCCAGATCTCTGTGAGAACGCAAATTCTTCTTCATGCACACATTCACGTCACTTACTTATATCATCCTATCCTGACCTGATTAGAGAGAGTGGACTTGGTAGACTTTTACTTTGGGAGTTAGTTCTTGGAGAGTGAGGGAGAAACTGAATGACTTTCTTTTGTTGATTTTTTTTTTACGCTTGAGTTGACTTTGTGGTAGTTTTTCTTATAAGAATTAGCATTTATATCTTTGGACTGTACGATTGCGGTAGTACAAGTATTGAATTCTGAGTTGAGAGTACTGCGGAATGTTGACATTCCGCTATCTTCTCGAATACTTAGCACTTCAGTAATTATGATAAGAATTTTTCTGAACTTTTAGTAAAATTTCTTCGAAAATCTTCTGATCATTTCTGACCTGTTGGTGAATTTTTTCAAGTTTGAAATTGATTTCGGTTATCTCGATTTTTGAAGATTTTGCTATCTTCTCCGAAACTTTGATTTTTTTAAATTTTCTTGTCACTCCTTCCGAACTTTTGGTACATTTTTTTAAATTGACACTTCAGTTGTCTCGAGTCCAGCTTGGAGAGCAACTGCCTTTTCCTTGCCCGGACCGCATAAGCTTTACACGAGTGTTAAGATTATCTAGCCTGTATTCCTGAGTTATTTTGGAACATATTGATTTTACAACTGAGCGGTTGAAGTTATACAATGGCTACAGTGCGAACACCACCGCCAGCAACTGATGCACCGATACAGGTGTCTGGGAAGTGCTCCATCTGCCAGGAGGGAGACTGCTCAGGCAAGAGGAAGCCAGTGAAGACGGTATGTGGTCATGTGTTTCACAGAGCATGTCTGAAAACGTGGACTGGACAGCAGTAAAACTGCCCAAACTGCAGATTCCATCTCACTCCGTACGATTTTACTTAGTATACAGGTGCTGTTCCGAAAAAGGCTTTTACGAGACCTGTTAGTCAGGATCCTCGAACGGCAGCACCCGTGTTCGATTTGCACCACCAACGAATCAGCAAGTAAACCGCGAATCCTTGTCGCCAGGGAGGCAATATTTGCAGTCCATGACCTTTTCGCACCCGAGTTCCCGAGTGAACAGCCCGCTACCTAACGCTCAGGGTCCGAGCTCAGCAGCGACCGAAGCCTTGCTGGCAGGTCTGCGCATACAGCTGCAGGATTTAGTTCGCCAAGGCCTCGAGCAGAGCCTAAATACCTTGCTAGCTGAACTGGCAACTAGCGTCAGGCAGCAAATCTCAGCTGCAATGCCGCCAGTTGACTTTTCACGGCCACCTCCTTCTGTGGATGAACCGAGACCACCGCAAGAGTTTCACGACGTTCTTAGGCAGTCGTTTAACAGACCGCCAGCGTAGACCAAATCTTATCCAGCCTCCAATAGCTCCATCTCATCGTATCCCGCCGAGCGTAGGACAACGACGGTTTGGCAGTCCCCTCCGCAGATGGAATATCTAATATAGTGGCGATAGCTCTAGACTTTCTGTCGACGAGTTCGTGGTCAGAGTGGAAGCACTAACTTACCCGGCCTTATCCGAAGATTTTGATTTCCTAGTACGGCACATGACCACTTTGCTTTCTGGTCCAGCGATGGACTGGTACTGGTCTCTCCTGAGGCAGAACTCCACGCCTTCGTGGGAGTATGTAAAGACAGCTCTGTTAGCTGAATGGGGAGTACCGAAGGATGACCTCAAGGTCAAGGTCCAGCTGATGTTGAGAAAACAGAAAGCAGGAGAGTCATTTGCTACGTACCACCAACACCTGGTACATCTGCGTGACCAACTGCAAAGCCCCTTGGCGGACGGCGAGTTTCTAGAGATTGTGAAATCGAATCTGCTGCCAGACATTCAGAAGAAAATCTGCTTGCATACTACTAACACCATAAACCAACTGCGAAGTCTCGTGACTCAAATACAGGCAACACAGCAGCGAATCGCGACAGCGTGCAGCTGGAACACCTATCGCAGCCCAAGAGTCAACGAGGTGGATGAGTATCGTCCGACAGATGCTGAACAGCACAGGTCACCTGAAAGCAGTGAGGAAGCCGCAATAGTATCTGCTCTTACAGCACCCCAGAATGTTAGCTGTTGGAACTGTGACCAGCCCGGTCACTATTACCAAGACTGCCTGCAGCAAAGACAAATCGTGTTCTGCTATAGATGCGGACGCAGAAATGTCTTCACGCCCAATTGCAGCCAGTGCCGACAGAAAAACCTGAGACGGGTCGGGAATACTACCACCTTTTCTCGATCAGTGTCAACGTCCCGCGCGATAACTGCAATGAACACTCCAGTTCAAGCCTTGAACAAGGAGGAAGGTCCGCTCCATTAGCAGACCTTAACGATGAGTCACTAAACTGTCCACTTTTGTCTTGTCCAGCACAGCAAAAGCAAGGCAAAGGCATCGGTGCCGTTCACGCAAATAAGATTCAAATGCATGCAACGCGTACGTAATGTACGCAATTAGAATCCGCGCGTTCTTTTCCACAATTCTTTTCCTTACTTCGTAGTAGTATTTTTCTGTTAATGAATAAAAAATCACAGAAAATCTGAAACACCAACATTCACAGTAGATTTAAAAAAAATTTCGTTTTGTTTCGATTAATGAGAAAAAGCGAAAATGAAGCAAATTTAGATTTAAAGTAGCAAGGTAGCGAACATGCTTAAATGATAGCAATTTTGCTACTCTAGTAGCAAAGTCCCATCACTGGCTGCGCCGACCCCCTTTCTTGTTTTTTTATGTAGTAAACATTTTAAATGGTGGTCAAACCCTGATATACGGAAACACAAAATGTGTACCACATTAAATAGCAAATCGCTCAGTCTAAGTTGTAAGTCAGTGGTACTGACTTCTAGTCTCATATAACACGGTTTCGCACAACACGGGTCTTTCTAGGATCGTATCTACCGTGTTATAGGAGGGTTACCTGTAATTAAAAGAAAACAACACTTGGCTTTTATCCTGTAATCTCCCTGGTTTTCTCTCCCTTTTTGTATGTTTTTTTCTTTTTCGAAAATTCTGATTATCCGAACGAAAAAACTCGATTTTAAAATACTCTGCACTTCGACAAACTTAGAAAGAAAAAACACTGCGTCACTCGAGTACCAAGGTCGTTAATCTATTTGTTTTCCCTCACCTATTGGAAAAATAATTTCCACAATTCCCAATCGTGACACCGCCTTCCAACGACTTCCAATTGGGCCGAATATTTAAAATATTGTTTTCTTTATTTTTAACGTAAAATGTTCTTTTCGGCTCTGTTCTTTAGTGGCATTATATTAGAAAAATTTTCTTTGCATAATTTTTGCAATTTTCGCCAAAAAAAAAAGTTTTAATAGAAGGACTCACAAGTGTAAATTTTCATTTTCCAGGCCACTCCTTTTATTATTATTTTTTAATTGACCTGGACTTTGGATTGCTTGCTTCATTTTTCATTGGTCTGTTTGGTCGTAAACGTAAAGTTTCGTGTTGGAATTTCAGAGATTCCGGACAACAGGTTAGGTTTACCCATACTTGCCTTTGCGAATTCTCTACCTTAACAAGTGAAAAAGCTAGAATTGGTCTAAGACCAATTCTTATGATACCCAGATGAATGCCCGTATGAAATTTCGTATGGGTACCCATTTGAGCAATTTTGATTTTTGCAGTGGTTTTTCGCATATATTTCTAGAACGGTTCGTCGGACAGAAAAAATGATTATAACCAATTTTATAGGATTTCATATTCTGAAGAAGTTTTTAGTACAATAAAAATGTCTTGGACTGGTCGTTTTCACAGTATACATAAAAAATCTAATTTTTTATATGGCAACACCAAGAATGGGTTGCCCGATTTAGTCCATTTTTGAAATTTTATTTGCTAGTACAATGAAAACACCATGTACCAAATTTCAGCTCTCTACGGGTACTCGTTCTCAGGCAGTGTTCAAATATATAACGGAAAACGAAATTTTTGTATGGCAACCCCACGAAGGATTTGCCCGATTTGTCTCATTTTCGAACTTAATTTTACGTTTTTTTTTTTGAAGTCCGTGTACAAATTTTCAGCTCTCGAAGTGTACGCGTTCTCGAGTTATCGTGCGCACAGACGGACGGACGGACGGACGGACGGACGGACATGCAAAAATCAAAATAACTTTTAATATTATGCGTGGATGTCCAATCCATTTTGCTCTACCATCATTATTTCGAGGTGTTACAAACGGAATGAAAAACTTAGTATACCCCTTTAGATTTCATCTAGGGTATAAAAATAGGATATGGACAGCATAAAAGTTTTGTAAATTACCATATTATTACTATTAGAGGTGTTATTTTCAATAAGTGATAGCACATCCCTTTGTGAATTTGTTACATTGTATGTGATTTCATAATCTAGCAATAAGCAATAAGTGGTATCTTAACTCGTGCGCGATGTTTAGTGTGTCTAAATACGTACATGAAGGGTTGATAGTGATAATGCAGCTGATCCAAGATACAGTTGACTACAAATGTATCTTTCTGCTTGGCTCACCTAATTGCTTTACTTTCAGGGTCGGAAGGTCGTCCCTGACCATGTGCCTATAACTTCAGTGCAGACACCTAGCCAGTCCTGCTCATCCACGATACAGGTGGATGTATCTTTCTGCTTGACTCCCCTATCCGCTATATTTTCAGGGTCAGAAGATGGTCCATGTCCATGTGCCTCTTTTTATCTTTTAGATGAGACTGCCATCAGGATTCAAACCTCAGGCAGTACCTATGGTATCTATGCTTTAGACAGCACATCAGTAAATTAAGCCGACTTTTCCTTAATGAAGTAGTTTTTTTTTTGAGGTTGACTCTGGTGTTGTGGTTGACTCCATCCTGAAAATAATAAATACATACAACATCTTAGGATTAACACTAACCCCTAATTTCTCTTCGTATACTTCGGAAATATAATATATTTCAGGTTTCAGAGACTCTGCCAAGCCGTAACATGCTTTTGGTTTCAAAATTGAATATATAAAATACTTTATAAGAAACAATGTGAGCTTTTTTAGGGATCTCCGATCATTGAAAAAAAACTGCAAAACTTTGTTTTAATAGTTTATTCAAAATTTACCCGACGTTTCGACTGTTAGTTTTAGAGTCCTTTTCAAGGGGTCTGTGCGTCGTCTAACAAATTGAAAAAAACTTTGAGTATAAATACATACATATATGAAATGATTAGATTACCTCTAATACTATGTGAACAAAACTGCTTGAATATAAAAATGACAAAAATACTACATTTATGTAATAAATTAACCCAAAGAAAATAAATAAATTAACAAAAAAAAACATATTCGTTATAAAAATTAAAGACTACAGGGTACTGAGATGCACCATCTGTTTTTGATTGTTATGTTGACTGTGGTGTCGTGTGTGCCGGTGTGTGTGCTTATTAGTTTGTGTGAGTGGTGTTATTATGGATTTCTTGGTTTTAATGTGTGCTTCTTGGTTGTCGTGCATATGTTCGTGTTTGTTAATTTTATTTAGAATTGTGTCTTAACCCTTGTGTATAAATTCTGTATCTTGTCTGATGTTAATTAAGAGTTTCCTATTGATATAAATATGACATGCTTCCTTTTATTATCTTCTGTGTCGATGATGGAAGCCTGGTCAAAATTGAAGAAGTGACCTGTTTCCGGTGATTGGGTTGCCAGTGCTGAGTTGGGTGTCTGTTTTTCTATATATTTCTTATGTTGTAGCAGTCGGGTTTTTAATTTTTTTGTTGTTTGGGCGATGTAAGATTTAGAGCAGTTATCACTTTGGACGTTGTATACTACATTACTTTTTTCTTGTGTTATAATATCGTCTTTCGTTCTTGTATAAAATTTATTTAGCTTGGTGATTGGTTTGAAAGTGATGTTGAGTTGATCATTAGCAGTCTGTTGATGTCGTCTTATTTCCTGAGAAGTTGGATGAATATAGGGGATGGATTTGAACATTCTGATGTTGGTATTATCTAGATCCAGAATTTGTGTTGCTGTTGAGCCGTTATTCGGTGTGTTGTGTTTATATTTTGTTGTTGCTTTATTGATAATTTTGTGTGTTATGTGTACTGGATAGTTGTTTTTTGCAAGAATTTGGCTGATAACTTGTCTGTTTTTTGTGTGGAACTTATTGTGGTTTAAGTAGCATATCTAAAGGGAGGCGTTGGGGAGGTCCGCCCGGACGGCACATATTTTGGGGCAGCATTCTTTATATTTCTGTCTAAATTATTTAAAAATAAAAATAAATATCATAATAATGTTGTAATAAGAATAATTTATTATAATAAGTATGTAATTTAATGCGTGCTGACCCCGGCAGTCCTTATCGACGTTGAGATTTTTAAGCTTAATCACGTATGTAAATGCACATCATTTGTTAATACCTTCTTTACCGGTATTGTTATTGTAAACAGAACCCCCATCGGACATGGACATCGCCAATACGGATGATGGTGGAAGCAAAGTTAATTTAAGAACAAGTTAGGGAGTAAGAAAAGATTTTCTTAACACTAGATTGCTTTTTAATTTCGTTTAGTAAAAAAAAAAGTCTATAACGATACAATTTCTTAGAATTTGAATTTTTACACATGATATATGATATTTAAACGCATTTATTTATAGTTGTATTTATAGTTTGATTTATTTTTGTTTTGCAAAATTTGATAGTTTCTATCACTGATAAAGTTAAGCGCAGGTTAGAAATTTGTTGGAACACAAGAGGAGATGCTTTGCAAAAATGGATATCTGAGGAAGAAATTATTAAAGCGAGATCAGACGCTGGAATATTACTCAACTGAATGCAATCTTTTCCTTTTCTATGCCACCTCCATTTATGGGAATCCGTCCTTATGGAAATTAATGACGCGCAACAATATCTTCAAATAAAGTGACCTTAACGTGATTTAAAATTGAATTCTTTACAAATGTATTTCATTGGACAAAGGGATACCCTAGTACAAAAAGCCAAAAAATATGTGAAGAGTTGGAGATATCCACTGAGCGTCGATTTAGAAGAAAAAAAATTATTAGTGGTGAAAGTTCGCGGGACATGGGGCTGTCCTTAGAAGAAGAAATACAAAGAGAAATGTTTTTGTTATTGATGTATAGAGTCCAGGAAATGAAAGTACGGTTTGAGCAACTGCCATGTCCTTGAAGCGAAGTATTCGTACCTAAACCATCTAATCTTTTAAATGAAAATTTTGAATGTCAAGTTGACATTGACGAGGAACAATTTCATTTTGAAATGAAGATGATCCAGAATTTTATTACTCTACCTGATGTACAAATGCAAGCAAAAGGTTGGAAAAACGGGGAGGCCTCTTAAACTTTTAATATTTATCCAAAAATATAGGTTGGAAAACTCTCTTCCCAACATAGTAATATTATTAAAATTTTTTTTTAATAATAGCCATCAGTGTTGCTAGTTGTGAACGGAGCTTTTCCAAATTTAAATTAATTAAAAATTATCTTCGTTCCACAATGAATGATTTAAGATTACGAAATCTACCGATACCGCCCATAGAAAGAGAACTAACAGATGATATAAATTTTGACAATGTCATTCAAGACTTTTGTAAAAAGCAAAAAGGAAGAAAAATAAATATATAAATCAACATATGTTTTATCATTATGTAATGTTGTAATGCGTGTTTGCTTAGCTATAATAATGATTCCCACAACAAAATTCCTAATAATGGACACGAAGTGCATTTATCTGGAATATTCCGTTAGGAGTTTTGAGCGTTTTGAGGCCATTTGCATGTGCATTAATATTTACATAACTTTCTTTACGATATTTCTGGTGAAACGTAACTCGATTGTAATCACCTTAAATCGTGCTCTGAAAATTTGGAAGGATATTTCAGATATTACGGAAAATCAGTATTCACTTGACACCAAATGTTTTGCTTTAGTACTATATCAAATCTGTTCCACATAACTTATATATATTATTGTTCTCAAGATCGAAAATTCAAATGTAATGATATGCTACATTCGCGCTATTAATGTGATAATTTATATTTCAAACTTTATTGCTTTTCTCGTAATGGCAGCCGAGCTGAAAGCACTTGAAAGTTGCTTGAATAAAACTTGTAGCGAAATTTACCTGTTAAGTGTGAAGTACGAAAAAAGACATATTCTAATGCAAGAGCACTGTGACTACAGCGATATAATTGATAGAATTTCAAAAATATTATCAGATATTTTTCAAACATTTCGTGAACTTATAGAAAACTTTCAACTGATGATGACTTTCATGTATTGTGGCAGGGGCGGATTGGCGGTCGGGCCCACCGGGAAAATTCCCGGTGGGCCGTGCTTCCAGTGGGCCGATTTCAAATAATTTATAGCTTCTATATGATTATTCTCTTAAATAATTTATTTTTTTATTTTTTATCTTAAAATTTTAATTTAGAATTTAAAAAAATACATTATTTTGCGCGAGAAAAACTTACTATATCGATTTATATACAGAATTTCTAAATAGAAATATTGACCTTGAAATTGTAAATTATTCTCATGGAAAATATTTCAATTTTATGAATAAAAAAAAAAATCCACCATTTTTTTTAAACTTAACAGTTTTTAAAATTATAAAATATATAGTTACCATTGACATATAGTTACCAAAGAAACTTAAAAATTTACTATTTTGAGGAATTAATATTTTTGCAAGTTAGTTATGATATAACGTCTTCAAAGGGACAACATATTAATTTGCTGTGTTAGTTTTATTTTAGTTTATACCGTTACAATATGAATCGCGATAGTATAAAAAAACGTAAAGGTGGTGCCGAGAAGCTGCGCGATAAGAAGAACAAATATATGAAAACTAGTGCAGAAAATGTAGAAAATTAACAGATATATTCAGTACCACTTCTGTTAATTCAACAAATGATAACATTCTCGGTCCTAGTACTCCCTACGTCGAAGAAATATCGACAGCAATTCCAGAATCAACAGATACAATTATTTTGTATACTGAGGAAGCTAATAAAACCACAGACAATGAAAAGTCTAATACAATTCTAGAAATCAATCCGGAAATTATAGATGTCGAACAACAAACAGTTATTGCCACTTCTAGTTGTGAAAGTGATAATATTGAGGTAAGCTCTAAATTCAATTACTTTGCTCGTCCAGCTAAAAATGAGATTAAGGCATTCTTTGAGTATCATCCAAAACAAGATATTGATGATCCGGTTTTAAAAAAACCATAAATCGTAAAGATGGCGTAAATCGTAAGTGGTTGACTTATAGCACCGATAAAAACCTAATATTTTGTTCAGTTTGTCTGGCTTTTGCAAATAGTTTTGAGTCTAATGCATTAATAAAAGGATTGTCAGACAGGAGACATATTCATATAAGACTCGAAGAGCATGAACAAAGTGCAATGCATAGGAATTGTGCAGAAGCTTATTTTTTAAACACTAATGACGCAGATGTAAGAAATTTATTATTTTGTAACCAAATGTCTTTACAAAGGTCGCAGGTGCGCAAAAGACGCGACGTATTACAACGAATAATTGATGTTATAAAACTAATAGGTAAACGTGGACTTAGTTACAGGGGAAAGAACTCTGAGGATGCGCATTATTTAGAAGATATTTCTATAGATCATGGTAATTTTTTAGAATTTATTTTACTCTTGAGCAAGTATGATCTGTGTCTGAGCGAACACATGAAAAATAGTATACAGCAAAGTAAATCGTTACATCTTTCAGGTGGAAGGGGAAGAGGATCATTAGTAACTTTTTTTCGAAAACAACTGTTAATAAAATAATAGAAATAATCCGAGATCTCATCCAGAATAGTATTGCAAATGATATTAAAAGAGCTGGCATGTTTTCAATACAGATAGATACTACTCAAGATATCACATCAAAGGATCAGTGTTCTATCATTGTACGGTATGTGACAAATCGTATTCACGAGAAGCTTTTGACAGTATTATGCTGTGAATCATCTACTGGTGAATATATGTTTCAGTTAGTATCACAAGCTATGAAATCCTGCAAAATTGATATAACAAACTGCATTAGCAATTCTACTGACGGAGCTGCCAACATGCAAGGCCAGTACAATGGTTTTTCTGCATGGATGACAAAAGAATCTCCAAATCAAATACACGTGTGGTGCTATGCACACATTCTTAATTTGGTACTTTCAGAAGTTACTAGTGTCGTTATTGCAAGTACATCGTTATTTAATTTATTAAATGAAATTGCAGTATTTATACGAGATTCATATCTGCGAATGAATATATGGGAAAATGTTAGTCAGGACGTTCATCATCGCAAAATATCTTAAATTGGTGAAACTCGCTGGTGGGCCAAAGATACAGCTCTAAGAAAAGTTTTTGGTGCGTTTTCGAATGGCAATTCCTCTTTATACATTGATCTTGTTGTTACGTTGTCCAGAATTCAGGATAATTCTAGATCAAAGTGTGAGGTACGAATGAAAGCAAAAGCATATATTGAATCCCTACTGAAATATGAAACAATTCTTACAGCTCAAATTTTCCTACGGATATTTGAACTAACCACACCATTGTCAAAATACCTACAAACTAAAGAAATGGATATTTTAAAATCGTATCACATGGTAACTAAAACAGTTGAAGAACTAAAAAAAATCGCTAGGGATTTTGATTCGGTATCGAGAGCTGCGAATATTTTTGTTACTTACGTAAATAATAAATTGCACCAATTAGAAGATTCCGATCTTGAAGTTCAAGCTGTACTACCTGAAAAAAGATTAAGGAAGAAAAAAATTATGGCAAGAGAAACTTCGCAAGATGAAGTTCTTTCTGAGGCAATTAAAGCTTATGAAATACAAGTGCACAACGTCATTCTAGATGTGACCACTGAAAGCATGATTCGACGTTTCGGTTTTAGTAGCACACTGTATGCTGATTTTGCTTGTCTAGATCCCAGGAATTTCTCTGATATACGAAATCGAGGACTTCAAAACTCTGCGCTACTTCAATTAAGTAAACTTTTACGAAGGTTTGATGTACGAGCCACAGAGGAAAATTTAAGATCTGAACTTATGAATCTAGCCTTACATTGGGATAAATTAAAAACCTCACCACTAGAAGAGTACGAAATTTCTGTTGGTTCTGCAGAAGAAGAAGATAATGATGGTATAGAAATAGAAGTAATGAATAAATCATGCTCCAGTTGCAAAAATTGTAGCATTTGTTGCTACTTAATTATACAAAAGTATAATTTAATGAGTGATGCTTATAGCATAATTGGGTTAGGTTATAAGTTCTTGCTTACCCTTTCATTCACGCAAGTAGCTTGTGAGAGAAGTTTTTCAACTCTTAAATATATTAAGAATAGACTTAGAAACAGTATTTCTCAGGACCACTTAGCAGCGTTTATGGTGATGTCAACAGAAAAAGAAATTCTTATGAATTTGGACGCGGATGAAGTTACCGACAAACTCGCAGAAAAGAGCGATCTCTGTCGTAGTCTTCTTCTGTAGTAAGGTAAAGTATAAAACTATTTTAATTTTCACCTTTCAATAACAATTTTCTTTTCAATTTTAGGATCTTCTTTCTGCAGTGGATGTTTACGCTTACCGTATTTTGTATTAATATTAAATCATAACATTATGTTTGAATTATTTTTTTTGTATATTTTTATATTTAAATATAATTTCTTTTTCGAATTTTTTCAATGGAAAATATTATCTTGGCATTTTTTGCATTTCAAAATATTTCCTCCACAGTGGGCCGGTTCCTATCAAAATTCCCGGGCCGAATTCTGGTCCCAGTCCACCGCTGATTGTGGAGGAACTTTTTACATCTTGGGACACGCGCCTAATATTGGTGAAATAGTTGTTGTACTGTTGTACCTAACAATCCTATTAGAGTTCCTCACAATGACATTGATTCTAGATCTTATTTCAAATAAATTACGAATACGGAACAATTTTCTAGCTGTTATCAATATTAAATGTGACAAACGTCTTGAAGAAATGGTAATAATTTGAATTTATGTTTTCAGTAATTTTTTTTAAATGTACTAAATACAATTTGTTTTTTCATCTTTTAGCTGAAAAAATGTACATCAGCTCATTTTGAATACAATCAACGTTGATATTTGGAATATGTTTCGAGTGAATAATGAGAGCTTTTTGGTGCTTCTAAGCTTTCTACTTATTCACATAATATTACTTGCTCAGAATCAATAGAAATAGGAGGAGTTCAATAATAAGGAAAATCTGCAAAAACATATTTAAAAAATAACGAAAAATTATGTAATTATGTAAACTTTGTTTTCATCATTGACATTCCAATTAAATTAGATTGTAATAAAATTAATTGATCTCTGAATGCGCTTACAAGTAAAAATGTTGGTACTAAGTAGATATATGTATGTATTGGCATAGATAAAGATGATCAATTATGTGCTTCCATCATTTATTTGTTATGGCTTTGGTAGCTCAGTTGGTAAAAGCGTTGTCTCAGATCACAGGCTCTAATTACTGAGCGAGCATTATTTTTTTGCAAGTTTTCTACGTACAGAGAATTGAAGAGAATCCAGCTGCTTACATGAAACTGAGAAACCGGATAATGGCTATAAACTTCGCAGGAATAAAAATTGTGGAAAAAATCCTCAACACATATGTATAGATCTAACTCTCCATACATTAACCAAGATTATCTTTTAGATGAAATTCTTAGTTCCAAACGTTTAGTCAGCGAGAAAAATGTAAGATAGGTAGATGCAATTGATGTTATACACATGTTTAAAGCGATTAAGTCTAAGAAGTTATCGGGAAGTAAACACAAGTCGCACAAATGAAGTAGTATTAACGGAATTTAACTCAACTCAGGAATGCCATTCCATTGAGGCAGTTGAGATTACCACTAAGGATAGTTTCACCGCTAAAATTCTTCAGATATGATTGAACACTATCAATGACTTTTATTATAATATTCTGGTCATGAGCAACGGTCACTATTTTGATATTTTGGTCTTGTACGACAAAACTGAAAGAAGAAACGAAACCTGGGAAGATATCTGTATAAATAGGAGACGATAGTGTAATTTTGTTAGATACAATGATTGCCACTCTTGAGCCTTGGTGGGGCATTGCATAGCCAGTGTATGTCTTGTGAAAAATTCTACATCCAATATTTTTATATATTCGATAGTGCTGTGTAGTCTTATATGAGCACTTAATTCCTAAGTATTAAGACAAGCTATCTTATACATTCAAAGAGATTAAAAAGCTCAAAAGAGTATAGCACGACGTCTATTGACGAGGAGAATAGTCCAAGCGATGCTCCTGATTCACCTCCTGTACCGTCTTGGGAAGATGCTTACAGCGCTTGTAGGACTCCAGTTAACGAAGGCGAAACTGCGGAAGAACCAACTCCAGGTTACTGAGCTCCCTTATTAGCGAGATAGTCCCCATTCTCCTTGCAGATGCAAACTGGCTACCAGTCTAGACGGCATTACCACATGTTTCGTAGCCACAGATGCTGGAGAAGCCAGTCTCGTTTAAACTGGTCATCTCGCAGTCCGAAAGTTTCTCGAGAGATGATTCCGCCTTTCTCATAACAATCTTCGAAAAGCAAGCTCCACTGTCCTTTTCTTCCGCGTGGGATCGTTTTGAAGTAACTGGCTTTACTACCTCTGGAGGAGGCAGCATCGCCCACCCAATCACGTTCTTTCCCCTCGCCCCCTTTTTTTTACTGACTTTTACTCGACACCTCGTCTGAAGTAGCTATGTTTTCCCGTGCTATCGCGACACCGTTTACAGCAGTTATAAATTTTGTCTCTCTGAAAATCTCAGTCACCTTAGCCATGGGCTGATACACTACAGCACGCAGTAGTGGTACCATTTAAACAGCTTTCTGAACACCAGCAATAAAATGCCATACCAAATGCCAAGAATGACATTTTGCTTCGGTACCCACGTCAATCTAGTACCTCGAGCCGGATACGACCAAAAATTAGCATTGCGACTTAAGTGGATTGAAGACTATTTTATTATATTTTGCGTACGAATTTATTCGAAATAACTCGTCGTTTAGTCGAGCCACGCAATTCACGCAAAGCATACAAATGGATCCTCCCATCTTTTAGTATATTCGGTACATAATTTAAATAGGTATGAAGACCAATGAGGCGAGTATTGTTGCTTGCAGTACTCCATATATTGGTGGTAGAGAGGATGAAAAAAGTGTAATTTATTTTTACATGCTGGCGTGTCAATCACTATCGAATGGCAAGCTAGGGGAGTAGTCATTCAATTCCATAGCATGCCTAATATTGCTGATAATTTTTAAGACTGCGGGCTGACAGCTGTGTTAAGAGCGAAAACCAGATTGCCAATGCGATAAGTGATGTTCTCGTTGTGTTCAAGCTTCTGCTTCTCTTTGGCATTTTGCATTCTTTATAGCAACATTGGCGCGATTCAGAGAAACATTCTAAAGTGAGGGAGCACGATCGGTTTTAGGAGATCTATAACGCTTGTATAAAAATATTCCTTTTCTACAGTGAGGTATCGCATTGGGGGAGAGTGCCATGGAAAAGCATATGTGTACTGTCTTTGCCTTTAATGAGACATATTTTTCAAACAGGTATGAGATCAGTAAGGCAAGTATAGTAATTCGACCATCCACCTCAATTCAGTGAAAGAATAATTCCATGCATTCACTAAGAAGGGACTCTAATTATCCTTCGGCATACAAGGTGGAGTTATTTTAACCCCAACACATTTAAAATGAGCAGAGAGATTATTAAAATGCAACTTATTGTATTCATTTTCTCAGTAGCTGGAGTTTGAATATAGCCGCGTAGCGTGACAATGTGGAATTAGTACAGCGCGCGCCGCCGTCGAGTATTTATGTGCGCAAAGTGGCCTCGGGCGTTTTTAGCCCCACGTTGTATGGGACATCGTTAAAAAATTAAGTGTCCTCTCTTTGGATTTCTTGTTATTTTTAGCTACATTTCATATTTATTTATACAGTTATATTCTCATTTTAGGTATTGGTATCCAACATGTCGAATAACTAGCTAAATGATGCTATTGCGGCGGCTTTTTTGGAAGAAAGGGATTCTACGTCGGAAGATAAAAGTTTTTTTGGTACTAGTGACTATGAACCAGATTATATCAGCGAAGCATCTGATTCAAAAAGTGATACGGATGCGGAAGATACAGAAGCAGATCTCGAACCATCTTCGGATGATACAGCATCAACATCTCAAAGATTTTATCTGGGAAAAGATGGAATAACAAAATGGTACAAATCTCCTCCGCAGGCCAATGTTCAAACAAGAGCCAAAAGCATAATTACGAATTTGCCTGGGTGTAAAGGTACAGCCCAGACCCACTTAGAATGCTTTGAGACCTTTTCACTCAAGAAGTTGTGGATTTGGTATTAAAATATACAAACCAGAAGATTTCTTTGAGAATGGAAAACTGTACGCCCGATCCATCATATGCGGAATCTAACAAAGCAGAAATGAAAGCTGTTTTTGGATTGTTGGTCTTGGCAGGTTTATTTAGATCTGGCAGACAAAATCTTATCAACTTATGGAGTAATGATGGCAGAGGAATCGAAATATTTAGAAACACCATGACAATACATGACACGTTTTTGGTAAATAACTTGAGATTTGATGATGCGTCAACCCGTGCAGAAAGGGCAACTGTCGATCGCTTAGCACCAATAAGGGATATATTTGATATATTTGTCAAAAACTGTCAAGATACATATCCACCATTTGAATACTTGACTATTGACGAAGAACTTGTAGCCTTTAGAGGAAGATGTGGCTTTTGCCAATACATACCTTCAAAGCCGGCCAAGTACGGGTTGAAAAATCTACGCCCTAACGGCCGCTAAAACGTTTTACACAATGAATTTGGAAATTATTGTGGCAAGCAGCCTGATAACAGACCTTATACAAAGAGTAATAAGCCATTCGATGTTGTGGATCGTCTGGTGAGGTGCGTATCTGGATCTGGAAGAAACGTAACTATGGCTAACTTTTTTGTGAGCTACGAGACTGCAGATCATGTGCTCAAAAATCACAAATTGACTACTGTAGGTACACTAAGATCCAACAAGGCATGCCTTTCACCAGAGTTCAAGGCCAGACGTGAAGAGAAGTCATCTATGTTTGGCTTTCAAAGAGATATAACGATAGTATCGTACATACCCAAGCCACGAAAATGTGTGAACTTGATGTCGACGTTACACCACGATGATGAGGTGGATCCAGGAAGCGGAGATAAAAGGAAACCTTCAATTATAACGTTTTATATGCGACAAAAAGCGGAGTTGATGTTGTTGACAAACTTGCAAGAACATACGATGTCTCCCGCAAATCTAAACGCTGGCCTCTTACAGTATTTTTTTCTATGCTGAACCATGCCGGCATTAATGATTTTGTTGTGCATATGATGAATAACGGCATAGAATGAAATAAAAGTAATCTCAGAAAGAATTTCCTCAAAAAATTGGGACTTTCATTACTCGAGGACCATATCAGGAAAAGAAAAGATAATCCACGATTTCCGCGAGACATGAGAAAACGTATGCATAAAATTTTGCATGAAGAAATCCCAGGACCACCACAACAGCAAGCAAGAAGATCACAGAGATGCTCGTTTTGTCCAAGAAACAAAGACAGAAAGACTCTAAACGGTTGTGTGAAATGAAATGTCGCAATTTGTAGGGAATACGCAAATATCGTCTGCCAAAATTGCATGTTAGATAACGAATTATCTCACTAACACAATCATAAAGAAAGCTTTTGTGATTTTTCAATAAAGCCTTATTAGTGTAGTTTATAGTAATAACTGAAAATATTTCGTTTTTGTTAATTTGAATGAGAATTCATGTGATTTTTAGTTTATTTAATAAAATAAAACATATTTTTACGTACCTTGGTGAGTTTCTTATTACTTTAGTATTCATTTAATAAAATAAAAATCATTCAAAAGTATTGCCTTTGATGCATGTATGAAATAAATGCAATTCCTTGTGGGGTTACTTTAATCCCACGTTGTATAGGTGAGGAGTTATTTTCACCTTGTATGTCGAAGGTTATATCGGCCATCCAGCATTCATTCTAGTGATTTGAATATGGACAAAAGCGCATGGGCTTTTTGGTTTATAAAAAGACAGAAACGGAAAGTTAATGTGATCCAAAATTGATATTCATCGTGAACTAGAGCTAAATTTTAATTTTTTTTAATTGTAACTAATTTATACTCTAATATGAAAATATGTAGTAGTTCGAGCTTAGATTTTCCTATCAAATTTTGAACCTGTGACGATCAAGACAAGCAAATTTTACCCACAACCATGGATTTCACGAACCCATATAACGCGTTTATGTATGTATGTCTGTGCAACACTAGCGGAAAACTAAATCAATTCTAGAAATTATAATTTCACTTTTGCATATACAAAAAAAAAGAGATTTCCCGCAATGCAAGTTGGAAGACAAATTCTTCGACAAAATTATTTCGTTTTGCAAAAGCTTTTTATAATGGATTCGGTATTATATGTGGAATTTTTCAATTAACATTTTATTTCCATTCAGTTATGAAAGCATCTCTTGAATATTTCAAACAATTCACATTCAGGAATAGTATTTCGAAATATTCGATTTTGGCTGAACTGAAGTTTTAATCAATTCATCTGTAACAAAATAACAAGGAAACTTTGGGGTGTAATTGTGTCCAAGGAAATGGAAAAATATTCTAATTTTATATTGATGAAATGCGTAACATTTACCTTAATCATTTGATGATAATAATATCATTGAATTTGTAAAATGCATCCAGATGTAAGGTTTTTAGCATTCGGGTGGTGTGGATTTTGTGTAATTTATAATTTAATTTTAAACACTTCTTCTAACATTCTTTTAAACTCTTTAAATTATACATCTTTCATCGTCTCGTTTTAATGTTATTTTTTATAATTTGTTCGTATTAATTGTAATATTAATTGTCTTGATGGTCTTTTTCCTCAATTTCCACAAAATTATCTTACCAATTATTGCTCTTCCATTTTATTAATATGTGACTAAAGCAATGCTCATATACTGTTTTCATTTATAGTTGTTTCCAGTTGTAACAAGTATATGGCATCAAATAAATTTATAAATTTTCGCTCAATTAGCCTCTTATATTTCCTGGCGAAAATTTCTGAGAAACTTGTTTATACCCAAACATCTACAAGAAGGAACTATGATCAGACAACCTCGCTAATGACACGGTAGTAATCTAGTTCCTGAATTCGTCTCAGGTGTGGGATTGCTCCACTTAAAGTAATATCGGATATTCTTATAACAAGTTTAAGTGATATGAAGACAACACTTGTCCTTTAAAATTTATTTAAAGCACCCCCTTGTTATCTAAATTGATAGTGCAATCTTAGTTTTCTTCATCCGCCACAAGGTTAATGAAAAATTAATAATATATTCAAATGCAAACGAATATTTCTAATAAAGTTCTGCAGATAAGAGGTGTTCCACAGGTGCCTATCAAAGGTCCATTATTATTATTCAGTCTATATGTAAATGACCTACCAAAGTTATGTAGGAGAACGTCATCCTACATAATATTCATTTTATACTGATGACGTACAACTTTATTTCAGATGTCATCATGATGGCCTTCAGGACAGAATGCCACGTAAGTATAAGATGAGATATTCAAATGAGGTTCCAAAAATCAACTCTCCCTAAATTCCAGTAAGTCGCCTTGTATAAATTATAGCAGATTTTCGAATAACATTCCCAATATGGGTGTTGCAGTAATTTATGATGTGCTATACCATTTGTTAATAAAGCAAAAAAACTTGGCGTACCCTTGAACCACTTATTAGGCCCCTCAATTTAGGGCATATTAGCGGGCAATTAAATATTTATATTTCAACGAAACGTACTGTATTATTATAGAGAGAAATACACTGAGAGTTTTGCTATGAAAATTCAGAGCGAAATAAGTCAATCTGAAATTGACTCAGTTCGCTGCTAAGTCTGCAGCTCGAAAATTGAGTGGAAAAAACTCTTAAGGGGGTATTCTAGTCTAGAGGCCCGAATTTTAGGTGATTTTTGAAGTGCCGTAAAAAAAAGGCAATCAATATTTTTCCATCCATTTTTTTATGAGTTATTTATTAACATTGCAAGAATACAGAAAAAAATTAAAAAATTAAAAAAGTTAAAAATTAAAAAAATTTGCAGCTGATGAAGTGGGGGGGCCTCAAAAAATTGGCGCGTGATCATGCCCACGATTCCAATCCGCCTAGCAATCCGAAAAAATAAAATAAAAAAGATTATTAGTCTAGAGTAATGTCGCTATGTCCGGAACTAGGGAAAACTTGAAAAAAAATTTTTTCACAAAGTGGCCACTGCCTAAAAAAAAAGCAATTTTTGTACCACTTTTTTTCGAATTTTTTAAAAATAGTAAAAATTGACATTTCGGGATGCGGCTAGTTCCGGACATAGACAGGTCTATAAAGAAGACTCTCAAAAATATTTCAAGTAAATCGGTCCAGTAGAACTTGAGAAATCGTTGGCATCGTCTTGAAAAAGGCAGTTTCGAGAAAAACGCGTTTAAGGTGTAACACCACTGTAAATTTTTTGAAAAATCGTTTTTTTTTTTGTTGGCTTAAAAAATAGTTTAAACCCTCTAGAATAAGAAAAAAAAGGTCTCGTGCGAGAAAATTTTTTTTTCCTTTGAAAATGGAGGTCGCCACCAAGCGCGTCAAACTTGCTCCGAAACATGTCTCGGGAAGATGGCTGTAGACCCGCCATTTTGTTTTTTTTCGCTGTCAAAAATTTATCACTAAAGTTCAATGTATGCCCGATAATACCCTTAAAAGTTTTTTTTCAAACACCTTTAATTTTGCGAGAAAAAAATTCGTGAAAAACCTTTTTTTTAGCCGTTACAGAGGCGTTACCCCTTAAAGTCCATACGTCCACGTGGTTTGGAAGTTAGAATTCAACTGTTAGCAGCTGGATGCAAGTGAACACTAAATATAAAGATACAAATTTGAAAAATCCTCTTGTAAGCATATTCTTGAATAGTTAAACTTTGAAAATATGAAAACAAAACAAAAATCTATTTTTTCGAATTCCTAGACTAGAATACCCTTAATGAAAACGAAAAATCTTTCAAAAAGAAATTTCAATTCAAAAAGAAGGCGTTTCAGGAACCGTAGAATTGTCAGTACGGCTTGGTCCCTGCCTGCCATACACTGTCCAGGGCCCCACTGTGTTGTTATGGGGGCCCTACCTTGAACTCAGGTATGCCCTGTCGCGACCAGGTCAATATGACAATTAGTAAAATTTATGGTGCTTTACGACAGATTTAGTTACATGCCCCTATACTTCCGGTTAAAACTCGATTGAAGCAAGTAAAATCGTTATACTTTCCAATCTCTTGCTGTGACGATGTTTGCTCGGTCGGCGGGCTTTCTCGAGCACCAATTGTTTCGGTCGATAGCAAAACGTCGGATGTGTTGCTGGATAGCTTCAGTGTAGTAAGGAGTCCAAAGGAAAACAGCTGGTTTGAATTTAGTTCGTTCGTTACTTTATTTCTTACGTCCTTAGTATAAATGTAAAATTTTAGATTAATCTCAAGAATGACTAAATATAACATGCGTTGTACACGTATCAACTAAAGGCTTCCGTTTGAATACACGTACAACTAATAGCTCTCAGTTTTTCACGCACAGGCAGATTTGTAGGAAGAGGGAGATATTCTATGTTTCGTGGACAAACCAACAAAGAATTTGGAATGTTTGGTTCCGATGGTCAAGTGAGAGTTTGAAGGTGATCTGGTGAATCTCTATAGCCCTACTTATAATATTGGTTCAAAAAGTAACTATTTCTATTTATATTTTATATTTTCTACAAATGTGTTACCATATACAGGTTCGTTACACTGTTATGGCAGGATTTGTTTTATGGTAAAGGACGTAATGATCATGTTTAAATCTACAGGTGCAGTCTTCTTAGTTGCTGCGTAGATATTTACCTTACCATTTAGCTCCTAATACTGATACATACATTTCTTACTATCAAAAATCCTTCATATTCAGATATGTACATATGAGCATTTAGAATTCCTTCCATCACCGCATAAAATATTGTTGCAAATATCTCGAGAGTGCTACTCTTATTGAACAGTGTTCTAAATTTGCATTCGAATGGGGAACAATTTTACTTTTTAATTTAACTGGTACGAATAATATTTTTTGGACATCCGTTATTATTTTGATATTGGTATCCAGTCGTCTCATTAAATTGAATTGAATTGAATTATTTTATTCTTACATCTACTACCACTGTCTTTTAATTACTAACGTGTCGTTTATTATTTTTACTTGAAAAGGAATTGAAAATGTGCTTCCATACTTTATGTACAATTGTAAATGTAATCATGCATCGTTCGAATTCTATACAACAGCTGTTTTCATATGACATACTAATTTCAACAACATTTTCATTACATTCCGAAAATTTCCCTTTATTGTGCGCATTGATTTTATACATATAAATAGCCCCAGGAAGCTGGAAGAATTTTGTTATTTTTTTGGTATTATAAATCAAACAAAACAACTAAATTTGGTTTAGTTGGTGGCCATGATCTATTGTTATTTAGAAAATTGAGCTTTCACTTTGCTTTTATTTAAATATAAACCCGGCAATAGACTGGAGGATTTTCAATATATTTTGGCAACGAACTACATACAATTTTGGGCGAAAGGTAATATCCCAGTAGGAATTCGTTTCACTCTTTACCTGGTTATTGATGGTTTCGGCCCTGAAAGTAATCCCATTTGTAAGTGTTTACTAAAGTAAGGTTTGGTAAGTTAATTGGTAATAGCTCACATGTTTCAGGTTCCAGAAAAAACATGGAAAAATGTAACAAATTACAAAAGTAATTTTTAGTAAGTGAATGGGTAATAGCTGACGTATTCAGATTTAAGCCTTTTCGAAGAAGGCCATGTCGAGTCATGATCGTGAGGAAATTTTCTTTTACTGTTGGAAAAATATATACAGGACAATGAAGATGAAATCGTAAGCAAAAATATGAAATAAATAATTTTGTGCTGTGCTCATTTTCGATGTTTATATATATATAATTTAGTTGACTGTAATGACGAAAATACTTCTGCCGGGGGGTTTGAAAAAAATGTACATCACTTATTTGCCACCGAAGTAATTCTTACCTACAACTAAATATGATGGGGTACAAAGGAAAAATTCTTTTAAAGACTTAAAAAAAATAAACTCCGCCTTATTCAGTAAGTTCAATAACATTATTTTTATAATCCTACCTTTAAGCATTTCCCTGAAATGTATATAGGAAGCCTTTCAAAAGACGGTTATACTGAGAATGACTACATCGACGAAGTCAAGCGAGCATTCAAAATGGTGAAAAATAGACACCATAAGAATACGTGCATTAAAAATAAGGCAGTGAAGCAAAGTACTTCCAAGGATTTATAACATTTATATTTGCATTAATTCCAAAAATATTTGGTTCAGTAAAGGACAAGACATGAGTGTACCTTTGAATTCTAACGAGAACTAAATCAATTTTTTTTATTTCAAAACTAGTACTATGTAATTTTTCTTCCTCTCCTTTTATTTAAGCTGATCATAAGTAATTTGTAAAGATTGGGCTTAATTTACTCTTGTTACAAAGTGTTCGTATATTCAACCAATATGATCAAAGACTTCAAAGCATCAATTATACAAGGTGCTTAACATTATTATACATTAATTTCACAGGATGATAGGTCTCCGTGAGAGGGGCAAAACACTGTATTGGACGGGAGTGATTTTGTGTAATTTTGGGTAGTTTTCCCCTAACACCCTGTATTTTTCCCTGTAAAATTAATTTATGTATAATAATACCAAAAGCCTTGTATAATTGAACCTTTGAAGTCTCCAATTATGTAAGAGTTTACTGGTAAATGGTTGATTCAAGCATTACTTGTAATGAATAAAATAAAGTATTACTTGTAATGAACGAAGTAAGAGGTTTCCGGCAACTGCTTCACTCAAACATTACTTGTAATGATAAAAACAAACGAGAAATCACGTTTTTTCAATGAAAAAACCACCTTTAATTGCTCAAATACACTTTTTATTTACTTGAAGGGGAATTTTTATGCTAAATGCATTTCGGACTTAGTCGTCCATCTTCAGTAGCTTTTGCTCGACTTTAACTGAAAAAACTACATTGATACATGTTTCTTGTAGGTACAAATATATTAGTATTGCAGCGTACAATAATTATCGTCAGAGTATACAAATTGAATCTAAGTTAAAAATATGTGTTTGCAAATACAAGCATGTCTATATTCGAAAAAATACTCAAAAATATAAAAACAATTACTGTCGTCAAAGGTTACTAGAAAAACATACATATGTAAAAAAAAACAGTAAAAAGGAACGATTGTTTAATGTATTCCTACTGGCTTTATAAAACTGAAAAGAGATGAAACTACTGGTGGCTGATCGATGTTCATTAATTTGTTGTTAAATTTTCTCATATATACACTCTCCCATGCATCTAATTTTTGTTGATTTTGTACTGGCTTTCTCAGGTTTAGATTACTAATATTGGTGTGCGGGTGGTCTTCTGTGACCATATGTAAAGCCACAGCTGATATTGGTTGAACGGATTTTAGTTGCGCAGTGTGTTCTTTATATCGTGTTCTTATTTTCCTTTTCGTTTGACCTATATATACTTTGTCACAGCCCCCACAAGTAATCGAGTAAATGCCGAATTTCTCTGTATTGTCTATCTTGTCTTTAGTGTTACCCAGTAATGCCTTTAGTTTATTATCGTTGCTGTACACTAAATGGATATGGTATTTATCAAAAATATTGCTTATATGAATGGCTATAAAGAGAGCATAATAGAAAAAATGGTTGAAAAACATTCAAAAAGTATAAGAAATAATGAAAAAACAACTTTTTATCAACAGCAGAAACCACTTAAGAAAAGAGCAACGTTTGGATACAATCCGGCAATCACCAACCAAATAGCAAATATTTTTGATAAATACCACATCCATTTGTTTTTATCGTGAAATTAGCTCTACGGTGTTTCCATACTGTGAAATATTACTTGTAATGATTAAAATAAGATATTACTTGTAATGAGCAAAGTAGCACGTTACCAGTATGGAGACGAGTAACCACTTACCCTGCTATGACATCAAAATGTAGAAGTAATTAATTCGGTAATTTGGATAGTAAGGGTGTCGTGTCCTCAAATAAAATCTCGCGTCATTCACATATAAAGCTTTATTTACTTAAACTACTTCGAACACGATTTTAGCTTACTTCTAGCTCACAACTCATAATCGCCAAAAACACAACTGAGCAACCTGATCCACTCGCAAAGTCGGGTCACCTCTTAGAATCTTTACAGGCGGAAGCAACTCTGACCTAGTGACCAGTGCAATACCTTGCAATTAATCGCAAAGCATTACATCAGTCACTGCCGTCAGCTAGAGACCCCAATACTGTTAGTAAAGAAACAGTAAGCCCAGCTGAGCATTTCACTATGCGAAGTGAATTACTTAACCATGGCTTAATGCTTAATTACAACAGCAGTGGTTGCAACAGTTTTTTAATGAACAATTTGCAATCGCGAAGCATTTAACTGTGCGAAGTAAAAATGCTTAGATACTGCAAACTGCTTAATTAGTCGTACACATGCTGCTGGCTAAAGTTATGATGTCACAACCGCAGAATGATTAATATTGGGCCACGACATTCCTCCCCCCTGTGAAAGACTAATTCCCAGGGGGAATTAGATATCAGGGTGCTCGGCTTAGTTTCAGCTACATTGTACATTTTATCATATAAGTGTATACAATATTTGTTTTTTATTTTAACATCTTCTAAATTCTATCTTAACAATAACTACTTCTCTTAAATCAGAGCTAATTTAAAACCTGTATTTTTTTTTAATTACTTTTTTTCTCGTCCTCTAATTTATTCCTTTAAACAATCTTTTAGCTCTAATTTTGATATTTTAAAAATAGTTTTACCACAATAACAAAATAAAACTATAAAATTATTTCTAGGATTATATTTACTTATACAAAATTTGATTCTAGGTTTCATTAATTACATATATTTGTTTTATCTAATCATATTATATAACTACACTATTTACTTATGAACACATGTTTTTTTTTTCTAGCAATTATTAAATTAAGTTTATAAGATGGATATAATTTTTGTGTAGGTTACTCATAGTGATTCCGTCTATCTAAAGATTGCCACTGTCCTATCCAATATAACACTTAGTATAACAAAAATATCTAGCCCTACAACGGTTGTTACTACACTGGCTGTACTAGCTGTTTTCCAACTATCGTAGGCAGGTTAGATGTGGGCAATGTTGCTGTAGTTGGCACGATTACTTGGAGGTCATCGTTGGTTTCCTGGTCTTCGGTAAGCTGTTCTGTTGTTACAGTGGGTTTTATTGAACTCCGGGTGATGGGCAATGTCGACAATCTGCTTGATCTAGCCGGTACTGGTTTTTGCTTCCGACATCTCCTGCGGATCAGGACTCCTGCTACTAGGATAAAACTTGTAATACTTAACAGCCCGGTTATTGAGGTGGTGGCTAGGTAGATGGTGGGGGCTGACTTTGTTGTCGATGTATTTCCTCTCGCGTGATGGCCTCATTCATTTTTTGTATCTCGGCTGCATGCTCTCTCCAGGCTTGGTTGGCACTGTCGGCAGCTAACAGCCGTACCTTACGATGTTGATCGCCATCAGCCATAGGCTTTGTAGTTCTATTTCTGGTGTTCATGCCTTCGCATGATGGTAATTCCGAAAATGAGGGTTGCTAAAGAGTAATATTTCGCTGAGCGTGGTCCTCTGATGTCATCAATAGGTCGCCGATCTGAAGGTGGCAGTGCTCTTCGATTGATAACACTCCGGTTGACAATAGTTCTCCAATCGCTGTAGGTGTATCACGGCAGTTTACCTCTAATTTCGTCAATTGGCCATCACAAACAACCAGTGATTTCGGGTAACCATGCGGACTAGACTATTCCATTTTGGGAGAATTTTTTCCTTGCATGCCCTCGGGTTGACATTAAAACACCGAAAAAGGTTGAGCACACAGCTGTCACCAATGGCTCTGACGATAGGTACTAACTGTGGGCACAGCAAACGCAGATGATTTCCGAGGGTTGTCAGTTGTTTGCATTTCTCATATTTCTGGTAGTCTAGCAGGACATACTGGCGATCGTGATTATTTGCTGCTAGAAATTCGGCTCCCAAATCATATACATGGTAGCCGTCTTCATCAACTATTGCGGGAATGGTATATACTTTGTGCAGTTCAAAAGCCACTCTTTCCGGTTGAGGAATGTATGTTCTCACCATAATGTCTTGCGGACCCTGCATTGCGCACAACTTAGCGATTTGAGTCAACAATTGGAAGTCCAGAAATTCCTCGGCTAAATCCAATTGTTGTGCAGCGTTCGTCATAATATCTGGTAGCTGCCGGGCGGGAATATTCATGGGATGAAGCTTCCCCATGCTTAGTGCGACTAGTATATTCGATTTTATTCCATAGTTCCTCTCGTTTCGCTGCTGCCTGAAGGCGCGACGCATTGAACAGACTGAACGTCGATATCATCACTGTAGTCTGCTCTTGAAGCAAGGTGAAGGTGCGGTTTTCGTTTCCATCGAGATCCCTCAAAGCCGAGTTGATATTTTCCGAATCCGCATGATCCATGGTTCCGAAAAGTGTCGTTGACACGGACCCTATACCATCAAAGAAAGATCGCTTCTTTCGACGAGCCGGTTCTGCATGGGTGTGTTGCTTCAACTCATCATCCTGTCTCCTATTCTTCGCCATCCAGCTTCCTATTTCCTTAGTGGCTAGCTCACATCTGTTCCCGAGTTCGGTGTGGTTGATTTTTGTGCAGATCTGTATAACCAGCTTGCTGCAATTGTTTGCGAATTCCAGCTCGACTGCTAAGTCCGGCATTTATACTTTGGATAGAATAGTTCAATGCCTAGAGTAAAAGTTGGCCCTTCCTATGTGCTCGAACAATACCCCGGACTGCTTTATGGGCCTTATATTGTAGCCAACCTGCCCAGCGTATGACAAACTGATGAACATCAACAAGATTATGGCGACTGCTTCCATATTCAACTTCTTAACTTATCCAAACTAACTATCTATATGGCAACCTTCTTAATTTTATCCTACCTAGTATACAAAAATAAAAGAAACCACTCTGTATATAATTTATTTAGTACGGTTATTATTTTTTTTTAGTAAAATAAAATAAATCACGGTATAGATTTAGTTTATTCTACTATCTATCCACTTCCTCCTTCTCTCTCCCCCGCCTTTCCTCCTCTTTTTTTTAATAAGTGATCTTTTTTCTTACACTTCTCTTTCCAATTATTTTTATCTTCTTTTTCTTAACTTTTCTTTTTATTTACCAATTTTTTCAATGAATATGTTTTTATTTTTTCTCTAGCTACCTTAATTTTATTCTTTACTTTAATTTTTTTTTTTACTTTTTTTTTTTAATTCTCTCTCTTTTTAAACCATATATTTTTTTTATTTAGTGTTCTTTTCTTTCCAATTATAACTTTTTCCAGCTCTTCTGGGCTGGTTTTAGCGTCCGTCTCATGAACGGAGTCGGAATCGGGCCACTAGGTCTCTTCTTTCGTCCCTTCTTGTACACTTCTGCTGCTTTACCTATAAGATGAAATAAAAACAAAACTTACTAAATAACAATATTCTGATTGCTCAAAGTTATTCAAAAATTTTTAAACGATTCACGTGAACCCGTTTGAGCTTTCTCCCGATAAGGATTGTTACATTCTCTGGGCTATGAACGTAAATTATTTCATAGGGCCCCTTGAAGATTGACGACAGCTTTCCCGCCCGAGCCGAGTCTCTAACCAAAACCTTTTCACCGACATGCACCTCTATCGCCCTCGCGGACCTATCATAGCACTTCTTGACGGACAATTTACTTTTGATCAAGTTTTGATTTCTAGTTCGAATGCCTTTTGCAATTTAAACCGCAACACATTATGATATTTATCGGCATTGTATAGCGGTTCAGGCTTCCGCTGCAAGCTGCTGGGAACTTCTGAGACGAATCCGATTAAAGTTTCCATTGGTGTCAATTTTGTGCCCGAATGCACCGACTTGTTGTAAGCATGAGCTGCCGTCCGCAGGAATTCGTCCCAATTCCGCAGGTCTTGATCTACAAAACTTCTCATTTTGTTGACTTCAGGCAGGCATAAATATCTGAAAATTTGTAAATATTTTTTAATTACTTTTTGAAGAGTGAGTGAAGTCTTAATTGGTTTTGTTTTTTTCTTTAAGTAAGTCTTGATTCGATTGCAATATTGATTCTACAGACTTTGCTGGAGTTCCATTTTAAAAATGTTTGCCCTTCGAGCCGAATATTAAAAATTTATCTTGACATACTCGTACTCCCGGACCTAAAAAAAAAATAAAATAAAATTTATTAATAATAAAAATGGGATGTAAATTGGAACGTCAGTTATTTTAAAATTCGAATAAGTTTTTAGCAGAGGAATTAAGGAATGAACTCGCTAAATAATCAGCGGCCTCATGACTTTAAACATATTGATCGTGATAGTCTGCTTGATGAAGTTTCTATTTTAGTGCGAGCAAATCATCAGCCATATACGAGTATTCATGTAGATCATAAAATTGATTAGGTTGATGGCTTAAAAATATATCCAACTTTCAAGGAAATATTTTATTTCGTTTTCATGATTCACGCTATATCTTTATTTTCAGCGGAATTCCACTTATAGCTGGATGGATGCGTTTTTGTAGTGTTAGTTTTTGGGATGGGACACTACCATATGGTCATTCATTTGACTCCAATCTGTAATCTCGTTCAGAATTTTATCGGTATTGCTATATTCCGTATAGTACCTGCCAAAAGTTGTTTTAATTACAAGAAAAATATTTGCCTTAGCACATGTTCAAAGTACAGTTTCAATAATTTTGTTATTACAATCTTGAAAGTATCAGCAGCCTTCTGAAAAAACGTCCCATAAATTTAACATTTTAGTTAAAAGTGCCAAAATTGTGTGTACCTGCATGCATGATCCGTTTCCAGAATTATGCCAAAATTTTAATTAAATTTTTATAAGAAAAGCTAAATCTTATCAAATATCTTCCAATGTCGGAATTTCACACATTAGATCAATGTATTCCATAAAAAAGAGAAATAGAACAGTCTAACCCTTATGTAATTATTTGCAATTTTAATTCTATATAGTATTAAATCAAATGTTGTTGGGGGACTCGATGACATACTTCTAGAATTTTTTAAGGTTATTTTACCCATTGTGAATGCACAACATCGTACATTAGTATATTAATATGAACTTATGCTCCGCAGTTATCACATTAAATAAACTTTATATATAATTGATATATTGTATAAATTACTTAAGCAAATTTAGATATTTACAATTGACATATACTTGTTTCCGACTGTCCAAGCAAAGTATTTCGAATTATTATAGTGCATACTTTCCCTTGTAACTCATTTTGTATATTATCTTGAAACCGGTTTTTTTTTGTTATCAGTTATTAAAATAGGCAGCCGGCAGCGTCTCTTGATTTGCTAGGCGATCAGTAGCACTGACGAAGTGTACTTGTAAACAACTGATATACCCTATCATTACCATTACGTGTAATTACAATTTTTATAATTACTACTAGGGGGAGCCCGCCGGCGATGCCCGGCGTCAGTGTTGGATGTGCGATAGGGTAAGGGGAGGGGTTGCCTATCATTTGAGAGAAGAATGAAGAGAATCGGTAAAGAGGGTGAGGAGCAATGGACAAAAGAGTGGAGGCATGTCGGAAAGTTTTTTTGTATGTGGACTGTAGATTGGAATGGTAGGGTGGGTGACGGGGCTAAGGGGAGGAAGAGATGATTGCCTGTTTGTAGAGAGAGGGGTGGCTGCCATATGCAAAAAAAATTAACCGAAACGGTAAAGAGGGTGAGGAGCAATAGACAAAACAGTGGAGTCAATTCTGGTTTTTACTCCCTGCCCCCCATATTTTTCACTAAATTATATGGTGGGGGAAAATATTTTTACATGTTCATAATACGCCCACCTAGACCTTTTCGTGCTCTGTTTGTGTGTGTGGCTATGAGCGCGTGTATGTGTGGGTGTGTGTGTGTGTGTGTGTAACTCTATGTCGACGCGCTCTCAGTAGTTAAAAAAGAAATGTTCGTATGGCAACCCCACGAAGGATCTACCCGATCCGTTCCATTTTCGAACTTAAATTTGCTATTTTTCTAAAAGCCTGTATGCACCGAGACCTTCCCAAAAATTCCACATGCCGGGAAGAAACTTGGAGCAGGAAACTAATGGAGTAGGCATTGTGTATAAAATATGTGAACATGAGCTTAACCCAAGGTATATAGAATTCATGTTATTCCCATTGCGAACCATGTTCCACCATTAGGTGATGTAATGTCGTGAAATGTATAGGAAAGCACGGTACAGGGAACACAATACGCTCTCTGCTCTCTCTGTCTTTCCTATAAACATGCAAATACATTAGTCACACAATTACGTCACAGGCTATCAGCTTCAATGTGTCGAAATTCTAATGGGAATACTTGTCGTCTATCTACCTTTAGCGTAACCAAAATGCCGGCTTATCTGCGCGTGAAGTTCGGCCATATTAGAGCAGCCTGACTGTCAAATTTCAAAGCAGGAACTTGGTACTTTGGTACTTTTGTTTATCTTGTTTGGAAACTGACGCATGAACGTAGTAAGATACAGGAAAAATAAAAATTTCCGAATTAACTTGGACTTGAAATAAATACTTACATAGTTTTTCCATCAGTATCTGCCCAAACAAAATTCCCAATGAATTTGTTCAATGAGAACATGTGTGTTGCATATATATATTTTTAACTACGCCATTTCTAATAGATTTCGCCTTGTATCATAGATCCACTTAAATAATATTTAAAACTTCTCGCCATTAATGAGCATGGCGACTCAATATGCCGACAAAGAGCCTTCCCACAAGATAAGTTTTTAGGGAAGGAAGAAATTTCCTTCAAAATGGATGAACCGAATTTTCTTGCAGTAGTATTGGATTCTGCCCGTACTCCGGATCGAAACTTGGTACCACGAAATTTTTCCTACCCCCGAAAACTCCTCACCGGTAAAAACTGCCAAAAATATCCTCGTGTGGGCTATGGCAAAGCTCTTGACTTCACTGGTGTACCCACGCAACTTAAAAGTGGTTACGTTCTATCACGGTTCATGTCAACTTCATTTAGTTTCGTGCTCGAAAGGAAGAAAGAACAAATCACGATTTTTTTTCTATGCCGGCTATCTATTGGAAAATGCTAAAATTTGCAAAATTTCGCGGAAAAATGTGTAAACTTAGAATATATAGCAAACAGGAATGGTGATAACCCAGATTTTGCTTAATGAATTTCTGGTTGGTAGGACATGTTGTACATGTATTTACACGCCATCCCTATTCTAAACAACTTGTCAATTTGCAAAAAGTAAACAAAGGTTTTGTGCGGTAAAAAAAGTTCTTTTTCTACTTTATTTTGAAATAGTTCACATAATTAATTTATATAAATCTTTGCTCCTATTAACAAAAAAGATAATTTAGATAGTGCAGTTGCCTGAATCATGATTTTCCAGTTTATAATCCAAATTATATTTGCAAGCACTGACCGAGCACTTCATTTCTGTTTTTTTTAATTGATATGAAGGTTTTAATAGGTTCTAGTGGCACTATACAACTCTGCACAAAATAAACTTCAAAGATAAATAGTTTTGAAAAGAATTGCTTCAGTACTTTTGTTAAATTTCGCAAAAGACTTTTAAATTGAGTAAACCCGTTCTCAAAACAAAAGCACATGTGACAAT
Source organism: Dioctria linearis (assembly GCA_963930735.1). Taxonomy (NCBI): domain Eukaryota; kingdom Metazoa; phylum Arthropoda; class Insecta; order Diptera; family Asilidae; genus Dioctria; species Dioctria linearis. The sequence continues at coordinate 36,075,757 of OZ005743.1, read as the reverse complement.
CATGGCTCAATTTGGTCCCTCGCATCTCACTTACTCCTATGTATGATGCCCTGCTCTTGAAAAATTACGATCATGTACACGAATTATACACGATTCACCCATTCCTGTTTTCTATATATTCTAAGTTCTCCATTTCGTGCCATTTCTCTGCGCTATCTCTGTGTTCCTATAGAAATTTATATTCATTAGTCACGAAGTTACGTCACAGAACATGTGCCAAAATTTTAATCGGAATAACTTTTATTCTATAAAGCTTGTATTTAAACACTGTCTGAGAACGCATCAACGTAGTGAGCTGACATTTTGAATACGATATTTTTGTAAATATAGTTCACTTAGAATGGTGAAATTGTGCACACATACACACATGTGTTTCATACAAATATTTAATATAATTTGGGCCACATCGAGCAATGGACTGACCGATTTGCTATTTCATGTGACACAAAAAATATTGTTTTTCTGTATGTCAGAGTTTGACCAAAATTTATTACATTAAAACATATAAAACATAACCAAACAGATAAAATCTTACACCCAAAAATCGAATAAAATTAAGAAAATTTACTTCTCGTGTTCAAGTGATAATTTAATCGCTTATAAACACTTTTATAAGAAATTAAACTCATTCCGACTTTAATTTTCAAAAGGTTATTTTTACCTGAATCCTGTATATGGGCAAGAGAGACGGAGCATGGTAAACACTATCTTTACTTTATTCTTCCTGCGGTGATAGCATCTGCAGCCAACATAAAAACATCAAAAACGAAAACGTGCAGAAGCGATTTTTTTTTGTTGGTAGCTCCAACTCTGCCATAGCGCGAAAGAGAAAACTATAAAACTCGTGCCATTCTTTCCTATAAGGAAATGACAATACGCTCAGTCGAAGTCGACACTGAGATGAAATTTGTAATTAAATTAAAGCTTCAAACTGCTTGAACAAACCAGAAGTCCCGACTTCTGTGATTGAATTGAAGTTGACCACAGCCAGCACCACCTTTGCACTTTGAGCAAAGTTTTGTTTCAGTCGCATTCGCAGTCGAAGTCGAAGTTGCAATTGTATCTTACCATATGCATTTCCCGACTGATCAGTCATAATTCTAATTCAGGCCTAATGATGACAGAGCAAAATGGATTGAACACTCAAGCATAATTTATTTTTGTATGTTTTTCTGCCCGTTTGTCCATCTGTCCGTTGATCGGATATCGATAACTTGAGAATGCGTGTACTTCGAGAGTTGAAATTTTGCACACTGGCTTTAAAAAAACAAAAACAAAAAGTTAAGTTAAATCGGGTATCTCTTTCATGGGGCTGCCTTTAAAAATTGAGTTTTTCGCTATATATTTGGAGATTGCCTGAGAATGCATCTACGCAGTGAGCTGAAATTTTGTATACGATTTTTTTTATAGACATAGTTCACTTAGAGCGCTGAAAGTAAGCAGACGGCCTTTTTCATAAAAATAGTAAATAAAATCACAATGGACCAATTCTAATCAAAATTACTATCAGTTATAAAAGTGGACTTGGTTTAGCAATAAACCCGTCATATATAAAAAAAAAATGAAAAAAAATAAACAAAAAAAACTTTGCACTGTGAACTCGAACCCATATCCGCCCTAGTCGAGGACTTTGACCTACTGCCCGACAGACTGAGCCAAACTTCCTTAATTAATTTGGGCTATATAAATGTTTATTTAAACCAAATTGTGTACGATATCCCAGCTATATATGAACAGACGCTTAAAAATGAATCGGGATTGTTTCAGATTTTTTGATGAGCAAACCTCTTACAAAATGCTTGATTTCGCAAATCTTGGCTGGACTTGTCGATCTCAAATGCTTGTAGAACGCAACAACAGAAAATCAAAAAATTTCTGAAATAAGTGAATAATTGCAGGAGATACACGTGCTTAAACTGTACGCGTAGTACAAATAATTCCTTTCCCCGCCTTCTTTTTCACTAAATTATATGGTAGGGATAAAATGTTTTTACATATTCACAATATACTCGCCAAGGCCTTTCCAATGAGTGGTCATTCGCTAAGATTGGATGAAAAATAGGAAATTGATGCTTTACCACTTTTCAGACATACGTACCTACATGCACCAAGCAATTCTCTAATTATATTGGGACTTGAATTTTGAATTTGGGGCTCGAAATTTTCAAATTTGGTATTGTATGTCGGAGGAGTTTGAAAATATGCTAAAAAATCAGAAAAAATCGTAATAAAAATTAAGCTAAAAAAATTTGCATATTAATTAAAAAATAACGGGATTTTTAATTAATTCCTTAATAAGAGCATGGAAATTAAATGACATAATGAAATCTATGTAGGACAATATTTTAAACCGTTAGTTGGATAGCATTAAAAAAAATACAATAAATTAGGGAGAGTAGTATACTACTTCTAAATTTATAACGGAACTTTGACGATTGCTATAAGTCCCGTTAAAATTAAAACATTTCAATCGTACGTAACATTCCCCATATAAATGAGAAACCAATCTAATTAGAAACTAATTTAGCGAACCATGAAACCTTATTTGGTTAGTTATTCCGAAACGACTTTGAATAATGACTTGTAGTTTTTTTTAGATGAAAGCCAGCAAATTAGAGATAACATTAAGCGAAAAAAGTGGCTGAATTGTTGCAGGATATAAAAAAAAGATGGCGCTGAATGTAATGTAATGACCGATGAAAGATAGTATCATACAAAACTCATCGGCGAATCGGTAATTAGAATTGTATGGAGGTTTAGTAAAAAGATTTATTTTAAGGACAAATTGGGGTTGTAATTAACTACCCCTGTTCATCCCTTCTTAAAAATTTCATTACAAAAAGAAAATTTGAAAAATATAATTATTAAAAAAATCCGAAATTTTTTCCGATTTTATCTCTATCCCCACTACCAAGGAGAACGAAACCTTTAAATTTACACCATCCGTAATGCCACATATCCGAGCTATATTGTGAGAAAGGAGTCTTTGATATACAACTAACACTTACAGAAAACTAATGACCCGTAAAATGCTCAATTGGGTCATCTTCCATCACAGATGAGATACTATAAATATTTTAAATATATAAACGGTAAAGGATGTTTGTAGTACGAAATCGTATCTACATTTTGTCCCATAAAGTTAAATCTAATTAGTTTTCCGAGGGAAAAAATTTGCACATGGGCTTTTTAAAAAAAAAATTAAATTTGAATGTTACATTTCACATACTCATATGAAACCTACATATACTTATATCATATTTTTCTTTATTTTTTTCCATATATGTAGGTACTCTAATAATAAATAGGCCAACCTTGCTTTATGTTGGAAAAAATCCTCATAATAAGCATCAAGTGTTTGTTTTGTACATACAAAACATTTTAAGTATCAGTAAAAAATACTCACTTTTACTGGTACATGTAATGAGTATCAATTTACTTGAATATCATACAACTCTAAGTAGCCGTCAAGAAAGGGATAACCCAAAAGCTTCATAAAGATTTGTGAAATAGACCTACTGTACTTGTTTCACTTTAGCAATGAACCCGCCATATATATAAAAAATAAAACCTCGCTCTCAACAATCGGACTCACAATCCCTAAATTAAAGCTCTGACCCAGCACCCTACTGCCTAAGCCAGACTATCTTACTTGCCTTGCGCTATAAATGCATATTTAAATGAAATTGTGTACAACTTCCCAGCTCATATACAAATGCTCACATACCCAAGTGAAAATTTGTTTCGCATTATAATATATTGACGGGGTGAGCAAGAACCCTATAACCCTGCACCCTACGAACCTCGTAATAGTCTTAAAAAATCGGAAAAAATTCATTAAAATGAATTTGGTAAAAAGAATTTTGAAAATCGGTTGGAATTTGGCCGAGATAAAATGGGTGGTAGTTTTCAGTAGCACACCTATGTACCTATGTGTGGGCATCAAACTAACTTAGCTTGCCTCGCTATCTAATTATGGGAATGAAATTTGTTATTTTGGGAACAGGGTGATTAAATGGGCCCGTAGGAGCCCTTCCCGGCCCCGGAAAAAAATGAAAAAATTCCTCAAAATCCCAGGAGTCATAGTTATTATAGAAAAAAAGAATTATGAAGATCCGGTTAAAAATAGGTGAGATAAAAACAAAAGTATCTCAACAAAACGGCAAAAATTAAGGAAATGCCGGTTTTTCATGGCGTTTTCTGACCGTCTTGGTCGTTTTCAAAGTTTTTATTTCTACTAGTACTACTTAATTAAACACTTTTTCAGGATAATGTCAGAGGATAATATGAAGCCTGTTTTATTGGGAACGTTTATTTCTAATTAGTTTTCAGATCGAACTAATAGTTTAGGAGAAATTTTAATAATAGTAGAACAACCTCCTTTTTCGACGGCTTTTTGCCGTGAGATGATGTAAAAATTTACAATTTCTCTTTACGGAATAACGGTGCTTCGGAGGAATTTTTTTGTAAAGATGAAAAAGTTTCGTAATCGAACACTAATGCCTATAGTTGAAAAAAATTGGAAAAAGAGCTCATATGTAGTAATAGGGTATATGGGACCCAGATGAGGAAAAACTTTTAACTTCGGGAGGAAAAGCTGAGTGTGGAAATGTCTCGAATTGAAATTAAAAACATACTAATAGATAGAGAATTTTGTTAGCTTTAATATGAATGTAAAATTTTGTCTGTGGGCGCATCCTTTATGAAGCAGGGTCCGACAAAGTGAAAAAGTGGCTTTCATGTAAAATGTAAGAGGGTGGAAAAAATACACTAGAAGTATTCTCAATTGAAATTTGAAAAACAGCATTCGATAGATCTCGGCGGGAGCTTTAATTTGACACCCCACGTGCCATATTTGGTGCTTGAGGGGGTTGGGGGTAGCAACCCCCCACCTTAAATTTTTTTTTCATAACTTTAATCCCTTTATCGAACTAAAGACGAATCCCGAGTTAGTTTTTTGATCCCCCCCCCTCTCCACTCAAAACAGGTTCGAATATTGAAAATAATTAAAGCAAATTTCTGAACTTCAAATACTATTATTAAGTAAATAAGGGCAGAAAAAGAAAATCGATCACACCAATTTGTTTTTCGCTGATGTTTTATTAAGTTTTCATGCTCTTTGATGCGCTATTACTTATGTTTTGGGATCCCAAATTTGCAAAAACTTTTTTTGTGGGGGAGAACCGTGATGCGGGTAGATGTAAATTGAAAACCCAGTTAAATCAACCCAGTACCACCTTTAAGCGATATTAGTGCACAAATGCATAGTCCTCGAAGGGATCATTCATTTGGCACACTGAAAATTTTCCTCGGACACCCCCCTCCCCCACTGCACCCTCTAACATTTTAGTTTACGTTTTACCTCCCCCCACCCACAAAGAAGGGTGTAGGATGTGAAATTTTAGATTCGTAAATATTGAAGTGTTCTCTTTCCAACGATACCCCACTTGACCTAGTGGAGTTGGAATTTCACTTGTAATCGGCCGATCAAATGACCCTTACGTTTTTCGAAATTCGAAAAAAAATAGTATCATTCTATGGTAAATTATAATGTGAATGTATGTAAGAAATTTAATTCGCCTGTGAAAAAAACTGCGGAATATACAGCGATTGAAAGAAAACGCCATTGCCCCACCTTCCGGCCTTTTCTGGACGTTTCGAAGAAATTGTTTTTCTAAATTTTTGATATTTTATAGCCACGCCCATAGGCTTTCGAACAAATCTTAAAACATCCCGCTAGACCCTCAGGAAGTTGAGAAATAAGAGAAAATCTGAAATGATGAAAAACTGCGTGAACTTCGAAACCTATTTCGAATATTTTCGAAAACCAAAAGATAGAGGATTAAAAGATCTATAAGGCGTATAAATTTCATCCTGCTACTCCTTAAATTACTCGAGTTAGAGTTAATATCGAATTACCCCCCACCCTATTTTTCTCCCCACCTAAAAGTCCAAATGAACTGAAACTTGAAAAAATGAGTTCAGAATAAAAAGATCTATCAAAAAAGTGCTATAATTAAAAAATCGTACGATTCAAATAAAAGTTATTCAAATTCGAAAATGTCTAACTTTAACCATTATAAAAGGTATTCTCGAATTTGAATTTCGAAACACAATTCCGAGGGGAGAAAAAATTATTATCTATTTTATTCGAATATGAAATTTAATAAAAATCCATCAGTATTTGTAAAAGTTTTAGTACCAAAGACTTTTTCATTTTTTTCACTCATCACTCGTTACTATATTTACTATACCATTAGTGTATTGATAATGTTAATGCTGGGTGAATTACCTCATTATAATTACCTCATTATAAAGCTTTCATTACCAGTAACCATTGTAATTACAGTGGTAATAAAGTAACTGTAGTTGCACTGAGACTTGAACTCGCATTCCTTACATTTGCCCATTACTGCTTTTCTACTTTCCTTTTCTTTTGCATGGAACTATGTTATAAATGTATAGGATGAACCAACGTTAGTCGGCCTCGTTGACCTGTTACTTGGCCCGGTCCAAAACCCTCGAGAATACTTCACAAGCCATGAAACAGACCACCTCCCTACCACATGCGAGACCCAACGTAGTCCTTACATTCTAAAATATTTGCCGTGCTCTTATGTAAAACTGACAAAAGTTTCATTTGAATATCTCCCCCGCTCTAAACTACTATTCATTCAGAAAAATGGTGTTCCGATAATCTTATGATTGCTTTCTTTTCTTCCGAACCGTAATAAAATTTTCATACCTTTCCTAACAAAATTATTTAAAAAAATTTATCTTAACCAAATGACTACGATTCCTCAAACAAAAATTCTCAGCTGAGTAATCATTGCAATGCCGCTGTGCCGTCATGGGATGCCGTGGGGTGATGAAATCGAATGTAGCTGCCTACAGATTCGGCCTACGGCTGCACACACACATGCATTTATTACTCAGCTGAGAGCGTAAAATGGTAAAATTACTTTGTAATCAAAACTATTTTATTATTTTGTTAAGTAAGGTATATAGGTAGTGTAGCCTTTGGGAAGGTAAGTAACCAAGCTTTAAATTACTAGAAGACTATTTTCCTGTATGGATAGTAGTTTAGGCTCTATGGCATATATAAAGTCAATGTTTGGCGCTTTTCCATAAGCATCAATATAGAACATTTTAGAGAATGGACTCCGAACGCACACATATAGATCTCTGTTTCATGGCTTGGGAAGTATTCTCGAGGGTTTTGCCCGGTCTCATCTTCACGTACCTATTCTGTATAGTCTTAATTCTCTCGATGAAAAGTTTCCCATGATTTGAAGATTTCGGACCGATTTATAATCAATGAAAGACACAATTCTTCACCTATGCTTGTCTCAGAAAAATTCATCACTGATTAGTTTTACATTCTGCAGATGCCTTTTTATTGGTATGCCTAATGATAATGTCCAGCATCTCATTGGTCAAATGTAAAGACTTAAGAGATAAGTAAATAATATAAACTACCAAACTTGCTAATAGTACTTTTAATAAATTAATAGAAATATTTTGTATTTATTTGTTACCTAGTTTTTATAGTATGGGTACTATACCTCGGTATTGGCTAGTGTGGTTAAATTTGGGTATTGACATAAAGGTTAGGTTTTTTTGTATAAAATCGAATTAAAAAACACCTAATGTTGAGTTCAATATAACTATTTCTATGTCTTACTTATATTGGGAAATCCCTAGATGTCCACCAATGGGTGAAGGTTTCACAATTATTCTGGTTACATAATTAAGATTGATATGATTTGGTGGCAATTTGACATATTTACGTATAATCACCTTATTTGCTGGCAATCATACATTTTTGAAAACAGTGAAAATAATGAGAATATCTTAATTGGCTTACGTCTACCAAACAAAACCAATTTATTTGGATTTTGATAAATGATCTGACATTTTTCAACTTACACATTAAAAAATGTATACCTACACATACATATGTATATATGGAATATACCAACTTATATATATAATCATAAATTCATCCTTCATTTCGTTTTCATATTAGATGCTGTGGTAAATAGCCACACCAAACACCAAGTCCTGGTGGTGGTAATTTACATATTTCAATTTTGCGAAAAATTCTCTGACAATATTTTAGCATTAATATCTAATAAATTGTACGCAGAACCAGTCATTTATGTGGAATCATTATATGATCTTCTACCAGAGATTTGAAATGTAACCTCAAAGCTACATACTCCATCTCACCCTCTCCTCACCTATTTTATTTTAAATATGAGAGTGTGGTGAATGAAAAATAAAAATGAAAAAGAAAACTTTTTGTACGAGGAATTTTTGGCAAGACTCATAGGAAGAATGTAAAATGTGGAAATGTATTTGTTGCAATTTTTATGAGAATGAGAAAAGAATAATTAAAAAAAGGAAGACGTATTTCTTTGATATAAAACTGTGTCTGTATGTGTATGTACATACATATGTATGAAACGAGAAATATTTCTAGTCAGAAAATAAGTCGAAAGTTTTTAGATTTTAAGGAAAAACAAATTTTATCCTGTAGAAGTTATTTATAGTTTCATTTCAGCTGTTTTTTCTGTCATACTACCATTTGTCAAGGCATTAACTCAGTCAATTGTGATGAAATTCAGTGAAAGTTCAATTCGTGTATAGACCAGCAATCCATCCTAACATTTTGTTCAATTTATAGTAAGAAATTTAATTAAAAAAAAACATCTGGTTTTATTTATACTAAAATATTATTAAGCAAGTATGCTCAATATAAAAAATTGTCCGCTATTATTACAGCACACTGGCCAAAATATAAAAATACAATCAAATGTTAAAATGTGTTAGTTGGTTGTAAACTGCGATATAATAAAGTACATGGATTTAAAAAAATACTGAGCATATCTTATTAGCCTGCATAGCATAGGTGGTACGTAGGGGTAAATGAATTTTATCAGTTGGCTGCTGCTGTTGCTACCTTACATAGGTTAGGTTAAGACTAGGGGCGGCTGGGCCCCTAGAACCCTACAGACAACGCAGCCAGATTTGATCTATTGTATCTATTCCTAAAGTGGTTAGGCTATATCTAGATTATTCACGAGCTCAATTATTGCTTCGGATTAGAAACCTTATTTGGAGAGGTAGATGCTTCTTCAGTGATTCGCAACTTCAAATTTGTATGCGCGGGACACTCACATATGAGGCGTTGAGTAGCAGATGGAACCATTGTTGTGACTCAGGTTCCCAATGCCCCGAATAACAACCATAAGGTCAATACATCAATATCATCCTATACAATATATTGATGTACCACAGAAACGACCCTGAAAACCTCCCAATTTAATTCAAATTGCACTAAAAACCATTCTCCCATATTAGAATAAAATGCAATTAAGCATAAACTGCATTTTATTATCAGGCACACATTCCATTCTCACCATATGCATACTTACCTACATACAGTGTCTTCTTCTTTTTCTTCTTCAAGTATTCACTGTACATACGTACAGTACTTACTTCTTCCAATCTACATGTATGTACATACATACAATTATTACGAATTATTTATTTATTTATTTCCGTCTACCGATTATAAATCTCACAGACAAAAAAAAACAAAGAATGACGTAAAGAGAGTCCTTAAGTATAATACTACATAACTAAAAAATACAATACAACCAGCATAATCAAAAGCAATTATAATAGAAATTGTGACAGTGGTAACTAATGTAGGTAACATTATGAATACGACAATAATAAAAAGTAAATCATCAAATTACAAAATCACTAGTACTACAATATAATAATATTAACAATAAAACTGATAAGAATAAAGATAATAACAATATACGCATTAGATGATCAGACAAATGCAACTAGCAAAATATAAACAACTGTAACACTGCTATAAAAGCACAAAATATAAACTTAAGAAAGAGAGCAAAATGAAACTGCTTACAGAATTCTTGATTGAACACCTATTTTCATGAAAGTCGATCATGCAACTACAAAGATTAAACTGACGAACAGATCGAGTAATTGGACCATTGAGGCAGTAATTTGTTCTGTGAAGCGACTCATAAAATGGAGAAGAACCAAAAATTTCTAGAAGGACTGTAAAAGTGAAATGCTCAAGCAAGGATGGAGAGACAAGTCTATAATCTAGCAGATCCGCGCCCTCTTAAAATTAATATTTCAAGACGGGCACACAGCTACATATCGGATGCCAGCTTTTCATTGCTGCATTTGCGGTGCCTCTAAACTTTTTTTGCATTTTCTGACGTACGTTTCTTTAAACGTCGTGAGAAAGAAATTAGAATTAAAAAGAGCTTTTTTCAACTATCATGAGTACCTGGGGGCAGCAAGCCCAAACCTCGAGGAGTTTTTCTTTTACCCGTCGCAAAGTAAACTTCGATCATTTACTTTGCGTATTATCAGAAAATTTATGTAGGTACTATTAATAAGTGAAGGAGAAAATAAAATATATATCATTTGTATTTGCGAGTTTCCATTCTTTCCTGCGAATACGCTGCTTTTTGTATTTAGTTATTAGAATTAAAACCAAGACCCGCACTCTCCGTAGGAGCATGGTGCGGAACCACACTACACCATCCCTCAATAATATATTTTAAAGTTATCCGCGTTTAATCGAGCTAATATCTAAAAAAAAAAAAAATAATTATGTGTTTTACACTCGTTATTGTGTTGCAGCTATCTTCAATTGCTTTGTGAAAGCATGTTGCTTAATTGTAAAACATTTGTGACTTTTTGAATATAAAAAATATAAAAAGTAATGTGGCTTGGTCCATTTTGCGTATCAGATATTTCCTAAGGCACGCAAAATATTTGGGGATGGTATGAAAAACATAGATATTTAAACAGAGAAAAAATTTTTGTTTACAGAAATATTTGTAACGTCTAGAAAAAGACAAAGTTCAGTACAACAATATTATAAAAATAAATTATATTTTATAAAAGCGAAAATTTAACCCACTAGTTCAAATTCGTCCTCCCGTGTTAGAGAAATACTGTCTATTGGTTTTTTGGAGGTTTAAGATTTATATAAAACTCGGCGGCACAAATCCATCAGAACCTCCAGATCCTTCTTCTTATCTTCACTAATCAAGTTACCTGCAGGATAGAGAACTTTAAGCTGTTTAGTAAAGGCTTCAGCATTGATACTTCCTTTTCTTATGTTTACCGATGACAGCGATTGTATCTCATTGCAACCGTTTTTTGTATTAAACGGATGATCTTGTGTGTACAGCTGTTCATCAACAACTCACCTGACAGCGGTAGCAAAGAACAATTAAGTACTTTGATAAAAAGTAATTTTCCCTGGAGGATCAAAGGCAGCTATTCACATTCCTCTTCCAAGCATTCCATAGCACTAGGTCCACATTTTCCTTCCTAATCCTGTGAATAAACCTAAAAGAAAAGAAAAAAATATGAAAAGTATGTACGAACTTTGAATAATATATACTTCCCTAAAACCAACGAATTATCCTTAACCATCCTGAAGTAAACCCCAAATTGGATATTGGCAAAGCTTAGCCAATTGAACCCTTCACTAGAAAGATCTAAAAGGAAACATAATTTAATCATGAATAAATTAATAAAAAGAGAAAGAAAAAAAACTTAATATATGAATTTTGAAAAATAAACAAAGCTAACCTCACTACCAACGTGAAGTCTTTTCAATATTTTCCACTTTAAATCACAATTAAAATAATTAAATAATGAAACAGAAACATTTACTTACCATTTTATAAACGAAAACATAACCAATTTCAAATGAGATTTGCGTTAAATTAAATAAAACAAAATTGACACACGCGAAACTTTGAAAAAATCCGACGTCCTGAACTTTAATGACAGTTCAAGAAAAGAGCGTTCGGAAAATGTAAAATGTCACGGAGAAGTCAATTTTGCTAGTAATTTAACTCAAAATTTAATGGTTTTTAAATTATTTAATAATTTTAACATTTTCCATTTATCTAATTGGTAAGAAAAAGACAACGGAAAAGGTGAAAGAGATGAAATTATCAATTCGCACGAAAATTCACGACGAAAAATTCTAGTACTGCAATAAAGAGCACTGCCGTGCGTGTTTTCCTGCAGGAAGAGATTAAAATTTTTTATTTATTGTTTCATATTAAAAACGACAATAAATCAGAAATAAAATTTACAAAAAAAGGGTATTAGCGTCCAGTTATGTACACAAATTATTTCAAGAATTATAAGTTAACCATTCAATTTTATTTTAAAGATTTATTTATACGCTTTCCTTTTACATGTACATGTATCATGTGGAGATTGACGTGGGTTGGCAGTCCTTGTAAATGTTGGCTGGACGAGGGCATAAAAAGGCGAACGCAGAACGAATCTTCCTCTTTTTCATCATTAATAAGTCAGCGAGTTCATTGGTTTTTGGCAGCATCTTGAGTTTTGGTTTTTCTATAGTTTAATTTTCAATTATTAGTTCATCAGTTTTTTGCTTGTTTTTCATTATTTTCAAGTATCGTTTTCATTAGCTTCATTTTCATATTTCAACGTAGTTATTATTTTCATCGAGTAATTGGTATTGTTTTATAATTTTTATTATTTCTTTTATTATAATTTTTTTTGAAAGTTAAATGTTGCAGGAGAAATCATTCGATAATTTACATGTCGAATGAACATGCCTGCTAGTTCAAAGTGGTGAAATAATTTAAGTGCAAATAGTTCATAAGAATATATATTTATTTCATTGAATTTTACTGAAATGCTTTAAAGTAAGAAACATATTGAAGTAAAGCTTGTGTTAAATTTAAGTTAAATGAATAAAAAAAATTATTATATATGAAAATCCGCACGTCTTCTCATTTAATTCATGTCCAATCCAAATCAATTTCCTTTTGAATAAGATTTGTTGATTAAACGTTTTCTAATTTAAACAACAGTAGGTATTGGATTTTTAAATATTGTTACGAGCGTGGCCTTAGTTCGTTATTTAAAACACAATATTTCAGATATAATTCAAAAGTTCTTTCTTTATTTAACTTTACTGTTTACTCTCACAAATTCACAAATAATTATCAAATCAACTCTTTATTTATCGCTAGTACTGTACTTCTAATTATCGCAATCCAAATAGTTTACTTCGTTCACTTCGCTGTCTGAAATAATACTCGCCTCCTGGATGTGAGCAGCGCCGTATTTATACTCTACGAATTATCCTAGAAGCTTCCTGAATATTCCATTCTCCAAACCCAGTTTACTAGGATGTCACTAACCTAAAGTTGTTTCCATTCCCAATAGATGTCGGTTGTATCACTTTGTGGCGCGTAACACTGCCCCCTTCTTAAAATTGTTCGTCCCGAACAACAGGTGATCCACGGTCTTGATGCTCGCAGTATTGACATAAACGATCTAGATGAACGATTTTCCGTTTGCCTCTTGTACCCCGCTGAATCCTATATACTACGTCATTTATTCTAGTCACTACTGAATACGGTCCTTCCCAGTGTTGTTGTAATTTGGGAGAACGTCCCTTACGTCGTTTCGGGTTGTACAGCCAAACAAGGTCACCTTCATGAAATCCTGCTGAGTTAGCACGTAAGTCATAGCGGGTCTTCATCCGATCGGTATTTATTGCTAATTTTGCTCTCGTGACTTCGTGTACATCAGCTAATCGTTGTCTAAGTTCCGATACATAATCGTCTGGTAACTTTTGTTCACCTCTGGGTGTACCAAACTTGAGATCGCTAGGTAAACGCATCTCCTTTCCGAATATCACTTTTGCTGGAGTTTGTCCGGTCGTGTTGTGTACAGCTGATCGATAGGCCATTAAGAACATGGGAATATGTCGATCCCAATCGCGTTGGTGATAGTCGACTACTTTCTTTAGATGCTCGACCAATGTTCTATTGAAGCGCTCTACCATGCCATCAGATTGTGGATGCAGAGGAGTTGTTCTGGTTTTTCTTATTCCCAGAATTTTACACATCTCTTGGAAAGTCCGTGATTCGAAGTTCCGTCCTTGGTCCGAATGAAGTTCATGAGGAACACCAAATCTACTGACCCAATTCATTACTACTTGATCCGCTACTGTGGTAGACTCTTGATTAGGGATTGCATAAGCTTCAGGCCATTTACTGAAATAGTCAATAGCAACTAATATATAACGGTTACCGTTATCTGTTTCTGGAAAAGGTCCAGCGATGTCTACGGCTATCCTTTCAAATGGGGCTCCTACATTATACTTATGCATTTCTCCTCTACTTCTGTGTGGTGGTCCTTTGCAAGAAGCACAGATAGTGCATCTGCGGCACCATTCCTCAACATCCTCCCGCATATGTAACCAATAAAACCTTTCACGTATTTTGGAAATTGTTTTATTCACCCCCAAATGTCCTCCAGATGATCCACTGTGCATTTCTTCTAGAACATCTTTGACCTGGGATGCTGGCACGACTATTTGCATTCGGAATGACTCGCCGTTAGTTGATTCCCACTTGCGCTTTAATATACCACATTCAACGTGAAGAGAGTTCCATTGAGCCCAGTAGCTCTTCAGTTTCTCACTCCTCTCCGAGATATCTTGCCATTGTGGTCTTTCCATGTCTTCTTTCCAAGCAAGAATAGGTGCTATGTCTGGGTCTTCCCGTTGAGCTGTTCGCAAGCTCTCCTTGTTCCAACCAGTCGATGGTTCCACCGTCATCAGCTGTATAGTTGCCTCCGTTTCTTTTTCTTCCAGCCGAACGCAATGTTTGCATTCAACTTTGCATGGACGTCGTGAAAGGGCGTCTGCATTTCCATGGATACGTCCTCTTCGGTGTTGGATTTCAAAGTCATAAGCTTGGAGTCGCTCTATCCATCTCGCCACTTGCCCCTCAGGGTTCTTAAACTGCAAAAGCCATTTAAGCGCTGCATGGTCAGTGCGGAGGATAAATTTCTGCCCGTAGAGATATTTATGGAAATGCTTGGTTGAGTTTACAATGGCAAGTAGCTCTTTCCTTGTAGCACAATAATTTCTCTCTGATTTTGAGAGTGCTTTGCTAAAATAAGCTACTGGCACCTCTTGACCATCCTCCTCCTGTGAAAGCACTGCACCAATACCTACATTGCTGGCATCCGTGTCCAATATAAAAGTTTTTCCCAGCTTTGGATAGTGAAGCACTGGAGTTCCACAGAGCTGTTGCTTCAAATTTGCAAAACTCTCGTTACATTTATCTGACCATATGAACGGCTTTCCTTTTTCTGTAAGTTGATGTAGGCTCCTTGCTATATCTGCAAAACCTTTTACGAATCGCCTGTAGTAGGTAGCTAATCCAAGAAAACTCCTTAATTGATGTTTGTCCTTTGGAACAGGCCAATTTTTCACAGCTCTTATCTTCTCTGGATCAGTTCTTACTCCTTGTGATGAAACTATATGCCCCAAATATTTTACTTCATTCTTGAATAGAGCACATTTATTCGTACTGAGCTTCAGTTTCGCATCTCTCAGTCTTTGAAGTACGTCCCGTAAGTTGCTTTTATGTTCCTCGAATGTCCTTCCGATCACAATTATGTCATCTAAGTAGACAAGACATGTTTTCCAGGTTAATCCTCGTAAAACACATTCCATGAGTCGTTCGAATGTGGCTGGAGCATTACATAATCCAAATGGCATAACTTTGAATTGCCATAAGCCACTTCCAACTGAGAAAGCAGTTTTGTCTCGGTCCTCGGGATGTATTTCCACTTGCCAGTAACCGCTCTTCAAATCCAATGTGGAAAACCATTGCGCTCCGGAAAGGGTGTCCAATGTGTCATCAATCCTTGGTAACGGATAGCTATCCTTTCTTGTTACATTATTTAGTTGGCGGTAGTCCACACAGAATCGTGTGCTGCCATCCTTTTTCCTGACCAAAACAACTGGCGATGTCTAAGGGCTATTAGATTCCTCAATTATGCCTTGTTCTTTCATGGAATTTATCATATCTGCAACTTCTGGTTGTTTGGCTAATGGTAGTCTTCGTGGTGGTTGCCGAATGGGCCTAGAATCTCCTGTATTGATCCGATGCTGGACAAGATTTGTTTTGCCGAAATCATCATTATTCATTGCAAATAATTCCGAAAATTCATCGATCATATCTTTGGCATCGTTGTATTGCTGTTCACTTAAGGCACTAGATGAAAGAAGTTTCTGAACCTGTTGAGTAGTAGCTGGTATACGTATTGCCTCCTTAATATTACTACCATTTTCCAAATTAACAATCTGATAAACAGGCTCACAATTTCCAATTATAGCACCTTCTTTTAGTTGTACCTCATTTTCGGATGTGTTGAGCACTCTGACTGGAATTAATGTTGCGCCTTCTGCCTTCACTAAAGTCTTACCAACGATGATGTTCGATGTTACTTTTGTAGGGTTAGGCTCCACCAGATAGAATCGGCAGGTCCCGATGTCATCAGTAAGCTTTGTCCATACTAGCGTCTCCGAGAATGCAGAGAGAGTCATATTCTCACAGACCATCGTCCTTAATTTTGCAGGATAATCTGTTCCTCCTCCTAGTCTCATAGGAATTTCTATGTTGCCATATTTGAGTATTCGTTCTCCGACATCTAAATTTATTTTATATGTGGTCATAAAGTCTACTCCAAGGATGCATTCATCCATTATGTCTGAAACCAGGAAAGTGTGAGGAAATAGTAGTTCGCCTAGTTGAACATCTAAAGTTATTTCTCCAAACACCTGTGCTGCCGCTCCAGTTGCTGTTCTTAGTAGATATTTGGTGGTGTTGTGAAGCCATTTGTTCTTGACAAGATCCGCTCTAATAATTGATCTCGAAGCTCCAGTGTCGATAGTGACAACGCAGTCATTTTTTCCTACACTTCCATATATAACAAGACTGCTATTATTTCTCTGCAACTGGGCTATCTGAATGATGACTTCGGGGCTGTCGACTCTACCAACCAACTTCTGCCCCCCGAAGTTGGTTTTTACATGTTTTCCGACTGCTGAACAGGGGAGCTGATGCGACTAGTCGCTGTTTGATTTCTAGGCTCTCCCCGAATAGCTTGCTCCCTGGCTCGACATCTTTGGCATTCTGTTCTGACCTCCTCTTCTGGTGATTCTGTTCGACGGCGTTTTCTGCAGTCCCTTTGGAGGTGTCCTGGTCTATTACAATTCCAGCATCGCAGAATACCACGTGAAGAATTGCTCTGTGATGGCTGCATTCTATTACAAGTACATTCCTCCACCGAAATTTCTCTCACTCGTACTGCACTTCGGGAAGCTTGCCTGGCAGATTCATACGCTAGTGCATAGCCTAGTGCTTCTGCTGTTGATTTCTTTCCTGCTAGCCTCAACGCTTGTTGTAAATTTTGATCTGCAATAGCGTTCACAAATGCTTCTGTTGCCACTTCATTAAGGAAATCTGCATTTACGCTAGAGTATGAGAGATAAGCTAATCTTTCCACATCACCCTGCAGTTGTTGTAGTGATTCGCCATGCTTTTGAATCCTGTTGCGTAGCTGTAGGCGATATACTTGCTGCATGTGTTCATCTCCATAACGTAACTCTATCGCCTGTACTAATGAAGTATAATCACGTTGCCTTTCTATCGGTATAGTTTGTAAAAGCTCTGATGCAGAACCTCGAAGTGCTAATACCAGAGCTGTAGCTTTGTCTGCATCATTCCATCCGTTTACTTCGGAAGCAGCCTCGAATTGTCTCTTGAAAATATGCCACGAATTTTGTCCATCAAATATTGGAGGTTTCATTCTGCCTGCATTGGATATTTCAATTCCTTCGTGCCGTGGTTGTCGATGCTTCATCTTCTCCAAATCTGATTTGAAGTTGTCAAGCTGTTCGGTCACTTTTTGTTGAACTTCCGCCACTTCTTGCTCGATTCCTTCAATTTTTAAATTTTGTTCGTCTAACGAGTTTTTCAGGAAATTCTTTTGTTCCTCTAAGCGACTTTCTAGACAATTCTCCAGAGAACTCTTTTGTTCATCCAAACGCGTTTCCAGTGATTTCTTCTGCTCATCTAAACGGGATTCCATAGAATTCTTTTGTTCATCCAAAGCATTCTTCTGCTCATCTAAACGGGATTCCATAGAATTCTTTTGTTCCTGGAGAGAATTCTTTTGTTCGTCCAAACGGGTTTCTATAGATTTCTTGTGTTCCTGGAGAGAATTCTTTTGTTCATCAAAACGGGCTTCCATTTTGCTCATTAAAGTACTTAAAAGCTGTTCTATGTTCATTGCAGGCTCTTCCTCAATTTCTGGTTCTTCTTCGAAAACGAATGTCTCAGGATTCTTTTCTTCCTCTATCAAAGCTTGTCTAAGTCGCTCGACTAGAACATTCTTTAGGCCAGTCGTTTGTAATGACCGCTTCCCCAACTCCACTTTCAATTCTTGTATGCGAAGCTCCTCTAGCTTGCGTCCCATTCTTGCGTCTTTTGTAATTCACTCACAGTTTAATATAAAATTATCTTTCGGAATTTTTTACACACGATTTCACAAAATTAATTACTCTTTGAATTTCAAATTCAAATGCCACCACTTTATTTCGCGATTTTATTTTACTTCTGACACCAGTTGTTACGAGCGTGGCCTTAGTTCGTTATTTAAAACACAATATTTCAGATATAATTCAAAAGTTCTTTCTTTATTTAACTTTACTGTTTACTCTCACAAATTCACAAATAATTATCAAATCAACTCTTTATTTATCGCTAGTACTGTACTTCTAATTATCGCAATCCAAATAGTTTACTTCGTTCACTTCGCTGTCTGAAATAATACTCGCCTCCTGGATGTGAGCAGCGCCGTATTTATACTCTACGAATTATCCTAGAAGCTTCCTGAATATTCCATTCTCCAAACCCAGTTTACTAGGATGTCACTAACCTAAAGTTGTTTCCATTCCCAATAGATGTCGGTTGTATCACTTTGTGGCGCGTAACAATATTTAACTTGAGCACCATTTTCGCTTAATCTTCTGTTCGCAATAAGGATTTCCAAATCTTCAGTGGAGAAGAAGCTACGTTTTTCCATTGCAACTACCTTAAATAAGAATTTTTTGCTGTAGTAATTACTGGTATCCAATCATCAGGAACATAGACATGTTTGTAGTATTTTTTTGTTTTTTTTTCACGATCAGGCTAAATTCGGCATCACATGAAAGATACGAATGGCCACTAATCATGAATAAGTTTTCCAGGTTTGTAATAGAATACTCATCTGATTGCGTTACACAAGAACAAATAAATGCCATTTTTATGTTGCGATTATCAGAAAACATCACAACTTTTTTGTGGTTACAAAATGTTTAAAGTAATACAAAATGCAAGTACCTATCACTTGCTGACCAAGCGAGGTAGCTGATTCATTCCATAGAAACATAGTTGATTTTTTCTTCTTCTCGTAGATCTTAAATACCGAGACAATAGGTCCATAACTTCACTTCACATGATGTTATATTTATAGACAAAATTCGAGTCAGCAACGTCTTAATCAAATCAAATGCGATTCCTCCGAAACTTTTATGTACTTACGGTTTTGTGGATCAATTTCGGAATTAATTTTTATATTAAACGAATCATTCTTTCTTCAGGAATCCATAATCAGAGCATGGTAATGCAAGTTGAACCTAGGAAATTATTAAAGAAAGTATGTATAATTATTACTAAACTTTGGTAAGGGTAATTACTTGCCACTTTCAAGTAGATATTGATATTTCATATAAAACAATTTCTGCGCTTTGAATCTTTTTATGAAATACAAATGATTTACTATATTACCTTACAGCTTCGCGTACAGAACTCAACTAATCAACATTCCAAAAATCATATTGCACTACAATCATAAAATTCAAAGAAGACACCCGTTATTTTTCTTTAGTGCCAAAGCAGACCAAGCCTCATGGGCCTGTAATGCACTTACCAAAAGCATGAAAAACTGAATGGTCCAATGTAAAACATTAGTTCCATCTAGAAGAAAACATTGGAATTAAGTTCGGTCTATTTTGGCATCGAAGGAAAACAGATTATCAGCCGTAAAAAAATTGCAATAACACGAATAATGGATCCAATGAATTGTTTCCTACATCAAAAGAAAATACTCAAACTCTGGGAATTGAACCTGAAATCCTTGGTTGCTGATTAAGCCGCCATTCCACCGCACCAAAGTCACGTATGAATTGATATGTTCAGAAATGTAATTAGAACCCCGCGCAAATGATTTTTCTTAATCAAAAAATTTTATTTACGTATAATTTCACAGTTTTCAATTTCACCTCGTTATTGCTGCACTGATCTCAAAAACTAGTAAACAGTTCAATTCTACAACATGCAAGATTCTATTCTACCAAGTTTAAAGTTTACTCATGCAAAATTCTATTCTCAAAAATTCCACCCACTCCACGATTTTTCACAACAATGTTTTTGTTCAATTTTAACTCTTTACTATAAAAAAACTTTTACATTTCGATTACTTTTTTATAATTGATTTCGAACGAGGCGATTTATTTTATTTCAAGAACTCGAATGTTCAGGTACCTTGCCTTTTCCGTTACAGCTATATCAAACGGATCAGCTCAATTCCCCTGAATCCATAAAAATATACATTCCCCTTTTCTCTTTTTATAGTGGGTTTTCGATTTTACTTCCAATCTTACCTTTTGGTATGCCTGACATTTCAGTAAATAGTTCAATGATCACAGACATTTTTCGAGTCTTGGGATTGATCATCTGCTAAATGTCAAATCCGATTTCTTCACATAAGTTAGTGCCATCAGTGAACCAGGTAAGTTGGAAATTTATTTACAAATTGTGTTTTGTTTTAGATTTGTTCGTGTACATGATTATCGTTTTGTAATTGTATTATATATATTTTACATTTGTTGTGTAAACTCGCCTTGTTTAGTGGTTATGTTGCATATGTACCTACTGTTTGTTTACATTGAATTACCGTATTTACTAACCTAACTTTATATTTCAGTACAAAAATGTAACATTTTGTGGCCCTGACCATACAATTCTGTGAAGCTAACCAGATTAGATAAGTATTAAATATTTCTTTAATTATGAAAAAATTTCATTGTGTTGTTTTCCTCTTTTCTTTTAATTTTGTTCAAGAAAGAATTTTTTGGGATTCTCCGGTATATAGCAAAAGCTAAAAAATGTTCTAATTTGTTATTTCATCACACAACTCATTAATTTTTGGTGACAAGTTTCAAGTCTTGGTTTGACTCATCAACAGGTCCCAAATAGCGAAATTGGGTGATTTGAAACACAAATGAAAAAATGAAAAAAAGAAGAAAGAAATGAAAAGTTATACCGGACAATCCCCAAAAATTCTTTCTTGAACAAAATTAAGTTTAACCCGGTAAAAAGTCCAAAAGAGTAATCTTTTTATTAATTTTTCCTCCTGGGCTCGTATAGGAGTGTTTTTTCCTCATATAATTCACACCCAGAATTTATTCTGAGTTTATATGAGAAGAGATCAGTTTGATATATTTTCAAGCGTCTGCAGCAGGCAGAAAACCAAGCTGCACCAATGAGTGGAAGGTTTTCTGCTGACACGAAACGCTTCTTCTTCTTCCTTTTTCTTCTTTACTTTTCAGCCCACTGCGTGGCGTATACAGGTTCGATTCGCTTCGAATGAATCAGCTTCTTTAAAAAAAAAAAAAAAATTACATTTTTTTAATAAATATAAAAATTGTTTTTTCTATTTTTCTCAAACTTTTCATTTCTTTCTTCTTTTTTCATTTTTTCATTTGTTTTTCAAATCACCTAATTTCGCTATTTGGGACCTGTTGATGAGTCAAACCAAGACTTGAAACTTGTCACCAAAAACTAATGAATTGTGTGATGAAATAACAAATTAAAACATTTTTTAGCTTTTGCTATATACCGGAGAATCCCAAAAAATTCTTTCTTGAACAAAATTAAGTTTAACCCGGTAAAAAGTCCAAAAGAGTAATCTTTTTATTTATTATTCTTTTCTTTTAGGTTTCCGATGATTCGACACCCTTCATCCAGCGTTCGCTCGCCAGGTGTATATGACTCATTTTTGGAATTTTAGTAGAATGGTCCATTCTGGCACTCAACGCCTCATATTATGCTATACTTGCACTTACAGGTTTCATCTTCCTCTTCGTACAGTCGACACAGTACGCTATTGGATTCGAGGCGCCAATGGCTCCTGAACAGACCCACTTTTGCACTTTATCAAGGATTTTCTTGGTGGTTGTATGCATAATTTTAGGCTACCGAGCGCTTTTTCTGTAAGAAAATACTGGAATGATAATACCCGTATACTTCCTTACGTTTTTTGCCAGAATGTAACGTGTTAAAGGTTGTTTTGCGGTTGTTTTTTATAATTCAATAAATGCTATAATTTGTAATTAATATATAATACATATATGCCTGATAATATTATTTCAAAACCACAATTATAATTTAAATTTATCTGTCAAGCTAAATTTAATATTGAATAAATATGAAGGAATAAGTAAGATTAAATTAAATTTATGTTTAGAAAATTTTATTGTATCTGACCATGTACTCACCAGCTCAGTATTAGGCACTCGATTTCTAATTTATTGAGGTTTGGAATTGGACTATTCTTTATTCTAGTGAATATCCAGAATAAAGTGAAGTTATTAATTCTGACTGCATACCCGCAGAAAGAATCTTTATTCGGTCGAGACCCGTAATAAAGTGGTTTATGTTAGTAAATTTCTTATTCGGTCGATACCCGCAATAAGAATCTTTATTCGGTCGAGACCCGGAATAAAGTGGTTTATGTTAGTAAATTTCTTATTCGGTCGATACCCGCAATTAGAATCTTTATTGGGGCGAGACCCGTAATAAAGTGGTTAATGTTAGTAAATTTCTTATTAGGTCGATACCCGCAATAAGAATCTTTATTCGATCGAGACCCGGAATAAAGTGGTGTATGTTAGTAAATTTCTTATTCGGGCGATACCCGCAATTAGAATCTTTGCTTGGAGATTTTTTGAAAATTTATATTAAAATGTCATGTGTCTTCAAATTGGGAATGAGATCTAAACTATTATTGTGTTTATGTTTTTCAAAAAAACCTTGTCAGGTCTCCACGACCCTTTCTTTAAACTATGAAAAAAACATTTTCTTCTTGCACAGCTCTAACAAAGGATATTCTTCAAACACTTAAACGGTGATTGTAAGTCAGTTAGTTATCTTACGAGAGGAAACCGACAAACTAATTTTATCGATATTTAAAAATAAAGAACTCTCCGAGATCATCTTCAATTTAATATGTTCTAGTTTCGTATGTGGAGTACTTACATATCATTAAGTTATTAGTATACATCACAGCCAAGTGAGAAGCATTATATATCAATTAAATTAACAAAGGAGATCCCAAATGTTTCTCATGTGGCACATCAGAAATATGTGAGGAAGGAAGATGATCACTGCAGCAACTCAAAATAATACCTACTGGGTCGTCCCATATTAGGTCAATTGTATTTCAACCCGACCATCACGAATTCCGTGCTTGTTCTATTTAAAATTAAGTAATTATGAGGCAAAATACAATAAATTCCATTTTGTCCTGCGACGCATGCTGGTTGAATTAAAGGACTTTGAAGTCCTTTAAATTCACCGACTTTTGATCTGCTGGGATATATTAAAAAATTTATAATTTTGGTTGTAATTATTACAGAGGCATAGCTTTTAGATTAGTTCAAAGGGAAAAGTACAATCTTTCAGAGAAAATTATGAAAAGATGACTTCCAAAGAAAAAAAATTAAGAGTGATAAATATGTTCTTTATCCTGAAGTATTTCAAAATGCATCCTGTTGTTTTTTTATTTCAATTTTAATTTAATGCTGATATTGTTCTTAGTTAAACTGTTAAATTTCCAAGCTGGGATCTCAATATGCTTAGAGGCGAGAATGATTTTCGTTCAGCACACACAACTTGAAAAATAATAGTTGGAAAGCATATCAAAAGTTTTCCTGACGTCTTTTTAAATGGGGTAAGTTTCACCCACGAGATCAAGTGATTGATTTTAAGATGACATTAACTGTAGGCGATTTGATGCTGTTGATCTTCCTTTTCTGAAGTCGTGTTGGATTGCAATAATCATTTTTTAAACACAAAAATCCATAAATATTGGTTTAAAACAGTTTCAGAATACCAAAATACTAGGTAGTATTCATTGTTAATAAATATTAAGAACATTTCTTTACACCAGTGGATGCATATATCCATAATTATGTCCATTCTCATTCTTATGGCAACACAGTATGGTATAGGTACATATATTTAAAGATCCACCTTATTTAGACTCTATATAAATACCAACAGTGTCAAAGAAAGTATATCTATCCTGTCTCTTTGAACATCCATTAAGAATTTCAAATAAAGTCAAATTGTCAAAGAATTATCCACCGTAGCTCATGGCATGGATGGATTGTGCTGGCGTATCTAGGTAACTATATACATGTGGCTACCGACTACACTGTCAAAACAAAAACTAGCATAATTTCACGAAGGGAAGTATCGGAAAGAAATCGGCAGCCGCCAGATTAAAATTCTCAGATTCCATGGCTGATATTAAAATGGACGAGGTTGTAGAGGTTGAAATTTTGTCTAAACTCTTTGTCACTCAGGAGATACTTTCAATCCTAGCACCTTAGCTGTACACAACGCAGCAGTCTGACTACTATTTTCCCTAACATTTTGAAGAGTCGCAATTTTATTAGAAATCCGTCAATCTGTTGAATAGATAATTTTAGATCAATTATGAAAAAAATAAACAGGAAGCCTAGTTAAATCGCTAACCATAGATGGGTTAAGCTGACATCTTTTCGGTCTCAAGATAGCTATGACCAGTAATAAATAAAACTTTATGGAAAGGAAAACTTTATAATACCCAGAAACTTACCGCGGTTAATATTGCACATTGCATTGTTTGCAAACATGCACATGCAGAATGCTTCCGTTTTCCTTACAACAAATTCTATAGTGGATATTTCTACTTTGGTCGCTGGTTGTAGATGTACAGAAGACCTAATCATAGCAAATAGGGGCAACCATTTTCGGATAATCTCTGATCTAATGCAGAATGCCCTAAGCATAGTGTGCGACTGGTACCAAACAATGGGACTTCGAGCAAATCCTGGTAAGACAATAGTTGGTCCCTTCACTAGAAAAAGGAGGCTTTATTTACAAGCACCATCCCTTGAGGGAACAACAGTGGAAATCTCGAAGGAAATCAAATATCTAGGTATTACTTTAGATAGCAGACTAGCCTAGAACTCCCACTTAAAAAGAGCATTGGATAAGGCAGATAAGGCAACAGTGCCAAGATGGACATGCAGCAGGCTCCCTGGCAATGCTTAGAGTCTGGCATCTGTGGTCATTCATATCTATTATAAGAACTATAATCACATACACCTTACTCGTTTGGTGGCCAAAAACAAAACAAAACACGGCTCAAGCTAGTTTGCAAAAACTATAACGGCTTGCATGTCTGGAGTAGCTGGTGTAATGCGTACTTGCCCAACTGCGGTAAAGCAGGCGTGGGCACATATGGGCCAAGGTGCCATCTCGCAAAGGCACTGGGAGTCTCAACAACCATATTTTAGACAGAAATACGCGCAATGGAACTCAGAGCTCGTTAAATAATTCACAAGAATATGCATGGAGCCAAAATATACATAATATCAGACAGCCAAGCAGCACTTAAAGCGTTAAACTCGTTTACCTTTTAGTCTAGACTAGTTTGGGACTGTCTTACTGTCTTGAAGCAACTGGCTGAAACAAACAGGGTGTCGCTGGTCTGGGTACCAGGACATGAAGGCAACGTGATTGCGGACTGCCTTGCAAAGGAAGGAGCCAAATCTCTGTTTATTGGAGCTCAGCCTGTCCTTGGACACCCATAAAGTCATCTTTCAGCTCAGATCAGGCTTTGAGATGACAGAATGAAAAAGGAACGCCGTGGAAATACCCCAGCGATGAGACAAACGAAGAAGCTTATAAAGTATTCTCAAAGCATTCTTCACACTCAGCAGAAAGGAACTAAGGCTCATAACGTGCATACTTATTGGACACTGCCCACTTAGATACCATCTTGTGGTCGACCATCGTAAGGGCGACGATGAGACATGTCGCTTCTCTATCGAAGACGATGAAACCGCTAAACATCTCCTTTGTGACTGGGACGCTCTGTGCCGCATAAGGCTAAGACATCTAGGGAAGGCATTCCCACTGCCAGAGAATGTCGGAAAAAATGGCTCCCAAAAACATCATAAGCTTTATTAAAAACCTTAAGTTCCAATGGCCTCTCTAGGGGACTTAGGGGTAATGTCGCAGTGACCAGATGAGAGACTGGAGTCCTGTCTGCATCCCCCATTATTAATAATAATAATTATTAATATGTAGTAGTTAATACGGGATATTTCCTCCATGCTCCTCAGGAGGTGGTAGTACTCACCGAGATAAACAAAAAATTGTATGGCAGAGGGGGCAGGAGCCATCCCAACCGTTTCGGATTTACAGAGTGACTAAGAAAAAAAGGTAGGTTTTCGCAGAATATCCTATGTCTTTAAAAGTACAGGGCAGTACAGTAAGAGCTTATTGTATGCAGAACTTCACGGTCTTTGTAACGATTGATCAACCAGCCCGGTAATCCTTCTATTTCAGGAGTTATTGTAGTCTAAACTACAAAATTTTTATTTGCATATCTCTTTTTTCACTTCGACCTCTATTATTTTTGCAAAATGGTCCTGGACATAAATTTTTTTTTTATAAAAACTGTAAATGCGGACTCTCCTCTTTAATTGGACCTATTAGGCCCTATGTGTTATATGCAGCCGTAAAGGAGTTAGTCAAAATGACGGCTAATGAACTCCGAACTGGAAGAATCTGCAAACATAGATGCGGCTGAGATTCTAGCTTGCACTCTCACCTCTTTTTCGTTGTACATTATATATACATTAACAACTTCAGAAAAAATTCTATGGCGGGTTGAGTGTTCGTTTGAATATTGGAAACACCTCTTTAACTTAACTTAAACTTAAATCGAGTGATAAAAACTCTTTAAAAATGAAAAGTCGTTCAAAAAAGTTCTTCAAAAAAGAAAGCGTTTCGTATCAGCAGCACTCATATACTTCAGTACGTCTAGGATTCTGCGTGCCGTAAACTGATGCCGTGCTGGGTGTTCCAAGAATCGCTCCTCTTCTCTATATCCAGGATTCCTCACTCAATATGGAGCAAATATTGTATTGGTGGAGAAGCGGGAAATGCTGGGCGTAGGTGGTAGAGGGGATTTGGTAGATTTGGGTACTATTATCCTACAACCCATTTTATATATAACCCTTCAAAGATGACTAACACCACAACATGATAGTATCTAGTAACTAGTATCTAGACTTTCCAAAAAATGTGCAAGCTCTTCTACTTCCCGCTTCTTATTCTAGAGTAATGGGACATCAAATTATAAAATAATTAGAAAACAATTCCAGAAATATCGGAATATCTATATCTATGTGTAACGGTTTTTCAGATAAACCTATTTTTACAGATGCATAACTTAATTATTTTTGCTCATACTATCAAGCTTCCCTAATTTTGCACGTGAAATATACAAGTGCTTCTTCCATATTGATTGAGAAATCCTGGGTATAAAGGCAAGACTCGAGCTCTATGACACCCTCTATATACACTAAGAAATCATTTAAAATTTGAATCATAATACATGGCGAAATACTAACTGTTTATCTGTATGATTATTCAGATTAGCATGGCACGCGATGTGATGTTACTAATGGATTTACAACCATTGCGTACACTACAATCTCAGTCATTTCATCTAATGAAGAATAAAAATGTTCGACTAGTAATTACTATTACAATTTCATAATAAAAATAATTATTGAAACATTGCTGAGGCTATAGAATAAAATTCCGAGGTACTCCATACTACTAAACAAATTACTTGGGGTCTGATAAGTACTTATAACAAGATTTGATGAAATTTTAGAGTACAGGAAAGAGAGTTAATTTGAAATTTCATCCTAAAGAATGATCACCTATATCCAAGGTTATAGAAAAATCTAAAAGAACTGGAACTATCAGTTAATACATAACGATTTGCTCCAATGATATCTTTGAACCTTTGTGTAAGGCTATAATTACCTCGAGAACATGGGTGAATATTTTTGAAGCATTGATATAAAGCTTCTACCCCCGCTTAATTCATTTTTAGAATTATCACACTACTAAATAATTAAGCAAATAGTCTGTCATCCTTTTTCTACCAATTTTTTTATAGCTTTAATTTTATCTTCATGCATACTTAAGTATGCATAGCTACATACATATGTACATTTACTCCTTAGATACGTTTGAACTAAACTCTTGCAACGGAAAAAGCTAAAACTTTCTTTTAAAAGTCATGAACTTGACTTCTTTGTTGTACATTTTCTTTAATGAAGAGCATCCTGGGAAGCTTAGCCAGTTCCACTCTTTACTTTTAGATATTCATTCGCCACATTTTTCGTTTTGTACCGTATTAAAGTGCTCCTCCAACTCTATACACCATGAAATTTTCGAGCAATAAATCATTTCTAGTTGAGGTTTGAGAAAATCCTTCTTCACCTTTCGACTTTACCGCAGCTAGTTAATTACAAAATAACGATGGCACATATTTAACACGTCGTTAAATCAGGGCATTAAAAGTCAATACATTTTTCTCGTGTAGGTAGAGAAATGTGTGTGGGCAATATTTATGTGGACCAACCAGGAAAATACGGGTATATAAAATAGACCCTCCTCACGTCATATGTTCATTGATGTTTATCAAAGAAAAACCACTACACAATATGGACAGCTTGGGTGAAGAAGAAAAAGTAACGTTTTACTTAATCTATTTTGTATTGTAATAAGTAGTAAGTCCCCCTATGCGAGCTAGGATTAGATATTCCGAAGTCTAATCTTATACCATGGAAGAAACTATCTATTCAAAGATGTAACGGAAATGGAATTCTAACAGCGCTAGCACAAAAAGCATCCATTTATTCTATTTTTTTCTTCTTTATCAATTGAATGTTTGGGCTGTTTAGGTAACAACAAGGCACTGATGTGCCGGTCCTGTGTTTAAAAGATTGGCAAAACCACGTGCCGTTCATCTCCTCACCCACTGATGACAATATTCTTCTTGTAGCCCATGCCATCCTTGTCAATAGTCTGAATCTTTTCACTCTCAAATACTGAAGACAGGACGCCGGGAAATGGGGGAATTATTCCAGCAATGACACACAGGGCGCCCTTTATGCCCCCCAACCGCTTTAATAGATTAGAGAATTAATGTACATACATAGGTATAGATGTTTGTATGTTCCAACTAAGATAGTGATTCTAGGTTTCCATCCGTGTCGTCATCATAATAATTATATTTTGGAAAGCAACCTCGGAAGGCCTCTTAAGTGTAACTTTTCTGTGTATAACCATCATCTGCTATCTGCTAAATGGCACAACTTCCGTGCTCTGAATCTTGTTCGGGAAAAGAAAACTTATGGAATTGGAACCATGATCTGGGACAAGAAAAAAAGTCATCACTTTGTTGCCGTTCATTACAGTACATAGCTGGGTACCTATACGTGCGCGCGAAAAGTCCATCCAGTTGTGGTTAAGCAAGTGTTCGTAAAATAGATTTTATACTATTTAAGCATAGCAAAAGTAAAGTATTTCTCTAATCGCCATGAATTTATTATTTCTGTCAGGGCGCACTAAGTCTAAGTGTTCAGGAAATACCTACCAAGAGTTTTAGAATGAGATGGCTAGATGACTTTTGCTGATTGGCAAGGACGTGCCGAAAACGAATTCGTGGGATAAATTACTTAGTGAAATGAGATGCGGGGAATATACTTAAATACACATAGAGGAACCTAACTTAACCGGTCTCTAGAGATATGAAAATAAAGACGATGATGATGATGATGATGGCGATGATGATGATAATGATAATGAAAATGATGATGGCCTTAAGGTGAAATGGGTGATAGTATTCAATTAAATCATTACGTAGAGGTCATTGGTTGATATCAAAAATGCTGATCCTGAAAAAACAAAACTATTAAAAATTTTAAACTAAAGGTGTGAGTGTGTTTGTAAATAAAAGTAAAGTAAAATTAAATATTCCTAGACAATTTTTTTATTGATAGTTATCCGTCCTTATATGTCCTTAATTTGAATTATGCTAAAACAATAAAATTGACTGCGGATGATAAACTAATTCTGATGGGAGAATTTTGTACCTATGTTTTTTTAAGAGTAGGTCTATGCAGATAAGTTTAGACAGATGAGGACAAAAACAGGTACTGAAGTAATCGACTTCCCATTGCTTTCTTTTTACAACTCCCTCAATTTCTTCGTAGAGTAGACGGAGAATGTCACTTGTTTCTTGATTAATGTACACTGCAAAAAGGCGCAAATTGTTGCAACAAAGTTTGGGGGGAAAATCCGTAGAACTGTAGGGAATATTGCCTAAAATGTAGGGAATATCCCCTAAAATGTAGGGAATATCCCCTAAAATATAGGGGAATATGCCATAAAATGTAGAGAATATTCCCTACATTTTAGGCAATATTCCCTACATTGCTAGGGATTTCTTTCCTAAACTTTGTGGCAAAAATTTGTGCCTTTTTACAGTGTATTTGGGCTTGCAATTTTATATGAGATGGTGTTGTAACCACCACTGATACATACCCCATAGATATAATCAGGGGCGGATTTCCCTATAGGCCGAGTAGGCCCGGGCGTAGGGCGGCAGATTTAGGGGGCGGCAAAACTTGCTTATTTTTGTGAAAAAAATGAATAATGATTATATTTATGTAATACATATGTTTGTAAAATCCGAAGAAATGTTGTTCCTATGTTCCCTGAGTTTTATTAACTTATTAATTTGAAGGGAATTTTTAGCTGTTTGAATGATTTTTGATTTTTTCTTGTAGTTGTGGGTATTTCATTACATTTTTATACTTTTTCGTTTTTTTAAATAAAATAATTCGTTGGAAAGTGTTATTTTTAATTCTACTCCATTTTTTCAAATCTACTCCGATTTATGAGGCAGCCTACTCCGCTAATTCTAGCCTGGGGTCCCTTCACTGGATATAGATCATTCAATTTTTCGCGTTTTACAGGGAGTAGGGGGCGGCAATCTTCCATAGGCCTAGGGCGGCCAAGTGATCAAATCCGCCCCTGGATATAATTGAGATCTAATTTATTATTCATTACTTCACTGAGGCTAGAAATCTATTTAGGTACATGTGCATTCTGTGAAAACTAAAACTTTTTTGGGCGTTATATTTTGAGATATTGGTTTATGTCATTCAATTCTCTCCTCCCGCCATTCAATTTTTTTTATTGTTTTACACACTAAAATTGCGCCCTAAGTGGTAGAGGCGTCCTCTCCTGGCTGTTCTTTTTATGAAAATCTAAATAAAAATATTTTGTTAATATTATTAAACTTAAAAAAAGCCCAGACTCTGTCTGTGACGTGTTCGTATCCTAGCATAATCCCCATATTTAGGAGGACGAGCAGCACAATTTCGGAAGTAACTTTGGAATAAATAAACATGTAGTTTAAGGACTGTAGTGTGAATGTGACGAAAATATCACACATAATAGCCTCAGAATTGAGCCGATAAATGGTTAAGGAAGTCAAACGTACACCAGTTTGTGCCACCAAAGGAAATTTCGGAATGAAATTGGTGTTCCTATGGAGGATTATATCTCTGAATTTATGTATATACCAATGGCACGTTCAATTCTTGCCTAGTATTGATTATAGGCGTACCGGCAAGATAAGGCTTAGTGTGTTTCACTTAGGACACTAACGGATACCCAGATCCACCCTTATTCTTTAGGGAATTTCAAATTTCATCTAAGCTCTGTACCTTGAAGGTCTCATAAATAAAATAATCATGTTGAATATCCCACCGGAAAACAGAAGCATTTTGCATAGGAAGCAAAATAGCAGAGCTTCGTAATAATTACCTTTGGAAGTTTTTATGAAGCTTTTTATGTCTTGGATAAATACAAATATCGCAGATGTTTGTATGCAACTGCCTTCGAAAGATTTGAAAGTAACAAATCTGCCAGCAATATTCCAAGCACGCGAGAAAAAAAACAAAAATTGCTTCTTTCTAATGTTTCAATGTTTAAATAGATACGGATAGGAATACGGAGGTGAAGTACTCTTTTTAAGGTTAGGAATTGTTGCTTCACTCCTATTTTTATACTTCCATTTCCCGCTGGGATGGGCCAAGGGGCGTGCGGTTTGAAGCAGATAGATAATTTACATACAATCTTACATAATTTATATCGCAACATATATATCACATGTCTGGCAATATTTAGGTCACTAAGTTCCACTGAGTCGACACTATGGGCATAGTAAAATTCTCAACTTGAGTAGGGAGAACGCACGGCTTCAATGTGTATGTATAATGCAGGAGCTTGATTATTTCCTGAAAAATTTGGAACATGAAACTGCTATCGACTAACTAACATCTTTAACATCTTCCAAACGGAGATACTTCCATTTATAAACAGGCTTGTCTGACGCGTCGACAAGATCTGACGAAGGAACCATCCCCTTCAAAAGTCACATTACCATTGGAGCGCTTGATTCGACCACTAAACTATACTCTTTAATTCGGTGGACTAAGCTCGCATTATTGGGAAGTCGACATATTGAGTTTCAGGACAAAAGAACATAAAGATAACGAAATTGGCTGCTGAACTTTTTAAATAAAATGTCGTCCTAGATCCTGAAATGAGTTTCTTTTCGATTTTTGTGGTGTAGAATGATGTTTCCCAACATTTTCGATGAAAGCAAATTTCATGTGGAGTGGTTTAAAAATCTCCTTTAATTCTAGCCGTCGCATCACAAAAGAAGAGCACTACTGTACAAAGCTGACAACGATATTGTAAGAGTTTTTACGAGTAATATGAATGATTGGTTTGGTTAGTCGGGAGGCATACAGTTAAGTTGAGTGCTCCCTTTAATTCACACAGCTGAAACTACAAAAGACGATAATGAAATAAAGACCACAATTCATTTTCTACATAAGTCCCCAGCACTCGTTATTGCTAGACATTACAACTTTGGTGAGATTAAACTAATCAAGGGGAAAACACAAAAGAGACAGCCCACTTCTTAAACTCTTCAGGCTAAATTTAAGCTCAGTATGTTATTTTTTGCACTCGTAATAGTACTAATTGGCGCGGTACAAAGCCAGTCTGAGCTCACCACTTACTATAAAACCGGCACTTCGTTTTTTAAAAGCATTTGCGTACATATGCCGACGTTGTTATATCTCTGTTCCTGACGAATGTTGGTACTGCAGATGTGGATGTAGTGGAAGGGGGATAGTTAGGGAAGGGAAAATGAAAAAGGACACTCTAAATACATAGACCACCTCTAATGTTCTACTCGAAATTTCGCTGTTTCTCACAGAAGCACCCCTTTATTGTTCCCCTTTTAATTTCCATTACCATTCTCTATCATGTTCTTGGATTCTGTAGAGCCCTAATGCACGCTTAATTAAAAATTGTAACTAGTATCCAACAAGTGTTGGCTTTCGTTCTTCTGACGTTTCACAGGATAAAATTTAAAATAGAGCACTTACTTAGAATATGAAGTATTGTTTATATCCATTCTGAAGCTGCTGCTACAACTAAGATGCTGACAAGGATTTCACTCTGTTTCAATTTAGTTGTTTGAAATTTTATCATGGGAAATTTGTTAAGAGCTAAATAGAGCATTTTGGTAGAGTTGAGAAAGTAAAATTTTTGTGTTAGTTCAAGCTGTCGCTTTAATCTAATCATCGTATGTCAAGATTTTGGATTATAAATTTTCTAATATTTTTAATTGAACAAGTAATACACATGTATGTAAGAAAAAAGAGAGAAGAAAAATGAGAAAAATAAGATGCCAGAAATAATCACATAATTTTACTACTAAAAACTAAATCAAAAAGAATAAAAAATAACGAAAATAATCACTTAACTAATGCAACTTAATGCCATCTCAGTATATTTGGCCCTAGATATTTATGTTACTGCTGCTTGAAGACTGTGGTGCTACTACTGGGAGGTAAGGTATTGTTTGATTGGCATTAAAAACAGGCGTTTTGTAATCAAGTACTCAGATCTAGGAGACCGTAATTGACTATCCTAGTAGATCTGGCGAATTGAATTGAAGTAGTATGGGCTGCGGTATTTAATAATTTTAACTAAAAGGATTACCGGGCGGAAATTCAAGAATTTTAAAAGATCACAGACGAGAAAAGAAGTAGGATAAGCAGACACATGTTCACAACTTCTGGAATTATATTTAATAATGAAGTTAAATACGGTCAGCAAATTTATTAAAATTAAGATAATCAAGCTTGCCCAATACTTTACCACCGTACATTATCTCAGGCATAAGCACAGAACGAACCATGAATATGTACGTGGAGAGTGGGGTAAAATAGCTGGAAGTCAACACAGAAAGACGTTCGCCGTATATTTTACGTATTATTTGATGTGGTGTGATCACCCCAAGTGATCCTGTTCTTGATAATTACACTTCAATTACGGGCGGACTTTACCTAAGGTACAACAGTGTCATTAAAGATAACGGTAGAGTAAATAGAAGTATCAATCAATAAATAGAGGTATACAATCTTAAGCCCCAAGGGTCCCGATAGGAAAAGTTAAACATCATCAGCCAATAGAAGCATTTCACTGTATGCAAGAGAGTCGAAAGAATCACTAATAAGTATGCAAAAAAGCAGCGGGCCAAAAACCGAGGCTTTCGGAAGACCAGAATTAATTCTAAGGAATGTATTGTAATTACTAATTGAAAATACTGTTAGATAACTACAAATAAACTTCGTTGAACTTATGGAAAAATTAAGTAGTATTGAGTTTTCTACACAGAATTGCGTGATCTGCAGTATCGAAGGATTTAGAAAGTCAACGAGCACCAGTAGCATCAAGTTATTTAAATCTAATGTCTCTCTAATTACTTTGACTACCTTCAATTAGGCAGTGGTGCGATTAGTTTGGAACGAAAACCAGATCGGAATTAATGAAGGAGACTGTTGATGCGTAGATAATGGCAAATATGCAAGAAAATTAATTTTTCAAAAACCCTAGATAGGAATAGTAAAATGCTGACGGGTGTGGGGAGATTAGAGCAATTATGTTCAGCCTATTTGGGCACAGATATAACTTTAGAAAACTTCCAGATTTTCGAAAATGTTGCGATGGTAAAACAGGTATTAAAGATTTGAGAAAGTGACAAATCCGAACTGGAACTGGGACTTTGCGTCAATCCACTGAAAACCAATCTATGCCTCTTTACTAAGGACAGAGGGAAAAAGTGGCGGCTAAACTACGGATAATCCTATGGATCTACACTAGCGTCATCCGACCCATGCTAACCGAGGGTTCTGTGGTGTGGTCGAAGGCAATGGACTTCGCCAATCATCGTTAAATAGTGGAAAAGATTCAAAGATTTTGCTTCTTTAGTCTAAGTAGTGCTCTCAAGTAAACCAGCTCTGGCGCACTTGAGTTCACCGTCAACATACATTTCGTGAATATACACATCAGGAAGCTGACGTCAATCACTGCGTTGAGGCTGCATCTTAATCAGAGGCGGATTCCCGCTGGTACATGAGTTCCACAAGATTCAATCTTTGAATTTCTGCAGTCCAGCCTACTTGCCATAGACAGGGCAGCAACTTTAAATCGAAAATTCCAGACAAATCAGAATGAAAATCACATTCCGTGCTTCAATCATTGAGAACCCTACCATTTACACAGATGGCTCCAAATCGGAATAAAACACCAGAGCTGGCATTTTTTGCGAGGAGCCTCACATGGAAATAGCCATACACCTTGAAAGCTATGCCTCGGTTTTCCAGGCGGAAGTCAAGGCCATCCTTGAAGCGGAAAATTATCTCCTTAACTCAAACACTGAGAACAAGGATGCTCAGGCAACCCGGCACTTATCTGGCAAGGCTTATTCAAATCCCTTTACATCCTCAAAACATGTATTATTGGATAAAACTAGTTTGAACTCTCTCTCTTAGAGCAACACGGTAGTATTGTTTTGGGTGCCAGGTCATAGCCATATTCGCGGGAATGAAAAGACGTATAAACTTGCTTGGCTTGGTGTGGCGTCGAAGTCGTACTCTTTACAATTGGGATCGCTCCAAAACACCTGGCCTCTAATACCTCGGTTTGGGGCGACTGCAAACACAGTCGTCTTCGTTTGGATGACTCCTCAGGTAGAGCAACAAAAACAACGATACCGAAAAAGCTGTTGCGACAGCCCAATCCTGAGAACTCTAGTGTTAATTCGCACTGGACACTCTCTTAGGAGTCATCTGCACAATATGATGACGATCCGGTATGCTGAGGTTGCAGAGATGATTCCGAAACGGTTCCTCATGTTATTTGTCACTGTCCGGATTTCTCAGGAAAACGTAACAGATTCCTTGGATCACAACTCTTGGAAGAACTGCATGAAGCCGGTAAGAAGAGTTGAACCGAATGTGATTTTTGTTAGAGCGTCCAGTTTGGACTTATATGCAATTAGTCAGAAGTATGGAGTGTGAACAATGCGCCTTTATTATGGTCTACGTTCCAGGGACCAGCTCCGGCGCCAACCTCGTCTCAACCCAATCCAATCCCATCCAAGTGCTAAAATCAAATAAGTTACTACAATTTCGGCAAACTTTCGAGAGATCCCATCTATACCTAAAGAATTAGACTAAATACTACACAAAGCCATATATACTTAATACTTAGAATATCAATTAGGAAAATCACTGTCATTAGCAAGGTTAGACCTTTGAGACGAAGAGTCGAGATTTAGCACATCACGATCCAAAGTGCATTCGGACTTCACGGCAGCAAAAACGTCCATCTTTTCGAGATTTCTTAGGTCGCAACCCAGTGCTGAGATACCATCAAAAAGATCTTTTTTTTACTTCCCGAATTGCATGAGTAGTACAGTCACTAAGCATTCTGTATTTTTATTTGAAACTAGTTGTTTTATATCACTCTCAGCTTTCATAAAAAATATTAAGAGCTGATCGAGGTGATATAGCTGATATTAGACCTTGCGAATATCTACTAAACCACGCCCAACTGTGATTAGGTAATCTTTTGCGACTGAGAGGAACGTTTTGTCCTGTAAGTGGATCAAAACGTTATTTATGAATACTACTTGGTCATCAACACTAGGCATAACTTGAACCCAGTTCAAATCTGAAAAGAGTCTTAGTATTTTACGAGATTGTAATTATAGTCGGAGGCTGTGTTCGGTTGATGTTTCAAAAGTACGTTAAAGTTGTAAAAAATTATAATTTAATCATGATCAGATCGGGCGATAGAATAGATTATAATGAAAAAACTATGAAAGATGCTTGCGTCCTCTAATAAAATGTATCTCACTCATGAATTGGCTATTGAGAATTAAGTATCTTGGATGTTTCCAAAGAAATCAACCACTCAAAGTGAGTAGGTATAGTATTCCTAATATTCTTAGTACTAACTAGATCGAAATAAGAACGTTCTAAGACACCATGTTCAGGATTCATAAGAATCCTGATATTAGCAAAACCAACAAAAACTTGCATCACAACACAGTATA
Organism: Dioctria linearis; assembly: GCA_963930735.1. Taxonomy (NCBI): domain Eukaryota; kingdom Metazoa; phylum Arthropoda; class Insecta; order Diptera; family Asilidae; genus Dioctria; species Dioctria linearis. Next base: position 36,038,086 of record OZ005743.1, on the reverse strand, counting down.
TACTGACCTAAAGTTCAAACGCACCAACGGTCTAAATTGTGAATTATGCTATTATAAAGATATAACAAAAAAGTACTGTTGCAGCTCCTGTGGCTGTATATAAAAAAATTTGAAATATGAAGTGCAAATAATAGGTAAACTGATTCAATCAAAATCTAAGTGCCTTTAATATGTTTATTAAATATACTTATAAACTAACAATAATCTCCATATCGGCAAAATTTAAAAATACTAATTTAAAAGAACAAAAGAACAATGTTTCAAATGAAAACAACTAAAAGGAAAATTCTATAAAATTAAATTAAAATTAAATAAGTATAAGAAAGACAAAAAGGCAATATTCAAGAACTGAACTACTGTACTTAAGTATAATTAACTAATTTCTAATTATTACTATCAGTCTGCAAAAAGAGAAGAAGGTAACACTAATAGCGTGAAATAGCAATTAAAATGTTTGCTTAGTATAATTCAATCTAATCAAATGTTGCTTAGTATATCTCTCAGATATTTTAATAAAATGTATACTTCTCTAAATTCCCTGGTATACTCAACCCCTGAAAATCTCTCAAATGGTTTAATGTCGATCTATTCTCCTTACTTAATCCTGGAATCTAAGCCAAGCTAACAATAAAATCTTGAAAATATCCCTAAAGGTTTTATTACTAACACGGTTCAAACTTCGACTGGGATTTATATATATTTTAGGGAAATCGCTCAATAATATTTGTATCCTGACTAACTAGACTCTCGCTAACGAGTTCCCTACAACATTTCACTTGGATACGCCCCGAAGGAAAATATTATGTGAATATATAAAAAAAACTCTCCAGCTTTTGAAATATGATACTACCATAAGTGAAGTGGGGAAAAATTAAACCTTTAATTAATCATAGCCGATTTTCGGGATATACCTAAGATACCCGCTGAGTACAAGAAACTCCGAAGCTCTGCATAAATTTTTCTGCTTGTGTTGTTAACGAAGCGGAACAATTCATTTTATTCAACACCGGTATCAACCTGATTTCCTTCTTGCATTATATTAATATTTAATTTGTTTTGCTATAATCGCATATTTCATATTCACAACATTATTTCCGGATATATAATTGTGATGACTCAGATGCATTTCAAAAATACATAATCAGATCAAATATATTGAAAATTCATATGCGAATTACTCTTAGTTCAAATAAACGAAATATAAATTACTGATTTTTTTTTAATTCGACATATCTTGGGTAAATGTATGCACGTTGTGCATACATACCTTGTCTGAAAATTTTAAGTTCAACAAATAACCACAATCGCAGGATGAAATTTTCAAAAATGATTTCCTGAAGAGTAAAAGCTTTAGTTACGATATAGACTCGATTTTTACGCTCTAAATATGACTGGGTTAATTGGTAATACTTTTCATTAAAAATCTGTAGGAAAAATATTAACACTGTGCGGATGATGAGATAAATATTAAAATGTTAAATTATATTTCTACATAGGTACGCACCTGATAACGTAATATTTTCGAATGAGACAGGTATGCTCAAAACTTAATTAATGAAAATTGTGTGGTACTCCGAATCAATTGATTTTCCAATATTATTTCCTATGCCCATATACAAGTATATGATGCGATATATAACAATTATTCTTTGATATGATGATCACTTTCAGTATAATCGGTTAAGTAGACGTCTAACATTATAGAACTCTCGACACTCATCGAACACGATAGTCAACAGAGTAAGGAGGAGTTCTGAGATATTTTCATAAGTATACTGCAGACCTTGTTAAGGAAACTTACTTAAGCTCTCACATCTATTCATGGAGGGTGGATAAACAAATTTGTTGGTCGACTTTGGAAAATCTTGTAGGATGTCGATACTATGTCTTAAGCAGGTGGTTATACATAGTATCACGTTATAGTATGACTAATTTGTTGATTATTACTTTCATTTAGTTAACTCAGATTATGATTTTTAATATATACATATGAATATAAGAAACATAATACATAATAGTAGGTATTACCATATATTGTTGATGGTTGAATAATGAAAACAAAATGAAAACAAAAGGAATTTTTTTTCTAGACAACACATACAACATACGCCAGTCTATCAGAATCTTAAGCCTATTATGTATGAAGTGAAAAAAACGTTTTGAGACACGTATACCGAGGCACGAGTCTACTGGCGTTATGCTAAAATTTAAATTTTTATAACAAAAAGGTTAAGAATACATAACAACACGAGAGTTTTTCGTTTTATCAATTTTATTGAGCAAAATTCGAGGAAATACCCAGAATTAAGTAAATATTAAAATCAAACTTAAGAAAAAAAGAAAAGCAACGTGATACTACTTTAGAACAAATTGTAAAGCATTCGTAAAAGGAATGGTTGCCTAAAGATGTGCCCAGGGTATGGTTCCGCCCCCTCAGCTATGCTCTCTAGGTGTCAATGATTTCATACTGTTCTTATGATAATCAGGAGTATGCAAATGATCTGATTAGGTTATAAGACTCAGGCGCAAACATGAGCGGGTAATCTCTGATGTAATGAAGAACACCCTTAATATAGTCCACAACTATTGTCAGACAATGGAGATTCTTGCCTATCCTGGAAAAATTGTAATCGCTCCATTCGCGAGGAAAGAGGTAGCAATAGTGGAATTATCAAAGGAGGAAAAATTTCTAGGCGTCACCCTAGATAGCAGACTAACTTGGCACGCTCTCTCTTAAAAAGAGTCCTGGAGAAGGCTAAAACGGTAACATTGACATGCCGCAGGTTTTCAGCTATCACCTTATTTATCCACAAATGATCCTGTGGTCATAGATAATATCTATTATAGGACCCATGGTCACAAATACTTAAGAAAAGAGAGTTCAAGCTAATTCATAAAAATTATAATGGCTTGCAGGTCTAGAAGTCACCGGTGCCATGCGTACCTTACCAACTTCAGCCTTAGAGGCTATACTAGATCTGTTTCCTTTGCATCTGCATGTAAAATAGGAAGTAACCTTCAGTGCAGAAGTTAACCCTTTAATTTCGTCTACACAGTAGTTTTTTTTGATCACCAATATAAAAAAAAAATATATAAAAATCTACAACAGGTCGTTTTAAACAAACTTAATATGTCCACCGTTACAAATTATAGTAGTGTGGAATTCGTTCCTAATTGTTTGCTAGAATTTAGAGAGGCTGTAAAAGCTTTTATAAGAACTTTTCTTATTTCATAAATGGCAAGTTTACTTCTCGTGTAAAATGCTGCAGAATGTTATGCCATCGTTGCCATAAGGGCTTCATTATCTTTGGGGAATATCTTGGAGGACAATTATTCATTAGAATTAATAAATGTTTTCAGTAACTCTGATAGGACGTGGTTATAGTAGATCTTACCCACTGTCCTCTCATATATAGATCTGTTTATTAATCACTCATCACTGACATCTATCTACAAAGCATACACTATGCAACTCTTATGGATGATTGTACGAAACTCAAATTCCTTTTACTGACGGCTCACTGTATCTCAAGAACAGCTAAGTTTAGGAAGCTGGTGATTCTTCTTATACTGTAGAGTGCAGAGGTGCAAGAATTTTTTTTAAAAAATTCGACTCCTAAGAGGAATGAAATTGGCCTAAGCCCCAAACCCCATTTATCAATTTATTTCTAGGGTAACCAGGAATGGAGCGCTGAAATTTCAGATGGGGTACATCTTATATGTTCAATGTTAACTCAGAAAGGGTTTTCCAAAATTGAGATTCTACGAGAGACAGAAGTGACCTAAGCCAAACATACGTTTATTCCTCCCTATTGTATATACAGAAGCAGGTTAAGTACCACACGCACATATCTCTCCACTTCACATACGCCAAAAGCTAAAGCTACGACTTTGTTAGATGACACGAAGATAGCACATCACAGTTCAAATTGTCTCTCAACTTGAATTTCTCCGAAACTCCTCCTGCTGAATATTTCAAAACAGAGCAATACTGTCCAGGTTAAAGGTGTTCTGCCCAATGAGAGCACTCAAAACAAAATATCAATAATGATGTGGACTGTAAATAATAACGCCGGGGAATATTTTATAGTCAGTGGTTTATTGAACCCACGTAAAACTTAAGTACAAAATTACAACTATAACTAAAAATAACCGAATTCAATTTCACGACGCTTAAGAACTAAACTTCAATAGATTAAAAAATAAAAAAGGTCACTTATTCACTACACAATAATAATTTTATTCTCAGTATAACACTGTCAAAAGTTGTGACAACTTTAACAATGGCAATTATACATATATATGTGTGTATAAATATATTACTCAATATGAATCAAAAAATGTACTCACCAGTATAAAACTATGGAATCGACTTTATGTCGTTGGTAATTAAATAATTAGTGATTATCTTGTTCTAGTCGTTCCCCGGAACAAGATACTTTACTTCAGTCGAGACCCAAAGCAAAGTTGTATTAGTAGTGTTTATTCTACTCGGTACCCAGAATAAATATCTTTATCTCAGTCGAGACCCAAGATAAAGGTTTGAGGTTAGTGAATGTTATTCTAGTCGCTACCCGGAATAACTATCTTTATCTCAGTCGAGACCCAAAGCAAAGTTGTATTAGTAGTGTTTATTCTAGTCGGTACCCAGAATAAATATCTTTATCTCAGTCGAGACCCAAGATAAAGGTTTGAGGTTAGTGAATGTTATTCTAGTCGCTACCCGGAATAACTAACTTTATCTCAGTCGAGACCCAAGAGAAAGGTTTGAGTTAGTCTGTGTTAATATAGTCGCTACCCAGAATAACTATCTTTATCTCAGTCGATACCCAAGATAAAGGTATTAAGATAGTAGAATTTATTCCAGTCGAGACCCAGAATAAATATCTTTATCTCAGTCGGTACCCAAGATAAAGTTGTTGAGTTAGAAAGATTTATTCCAGTCGAGACCCAGAATAAATATCCTTATCTCAGTCGCTACCCAAGATAAAGTTATTAGGTTAGTAAATTTTATTCCAGTCGAGACACAGAATAAATACCTTTATCTCAGTCGGTACCCAAGATAAAGTTATTAAGTTAATAAAATTTATTCCAGTCGAGACCCAGAATAAATATCTTTATCTCAGTCGGTACTCAAGAGAAAGTTGTTATTAGTAAATTTTATTCCAGTCGAGACCCAGAATAAATATCTTTATCTCAGTCGTTACCCAAGATAAAGTTAATTTGTTAATAATTTTATTTAATTACACTCGCCAAGTCGAATTCCAAAACGATGCACAATCTATGGTAGCTGGATACTAAAAGAGAAAGATTCAAATTGGCCTGCGACTTATATTGCCTCTGAATTGCGCACAGCTCCAACAAATTATTTTACATTGCGCATAGTAACCAAAGTACGTTGACCTTTGCAGCTGTGCGTAGATAGCACAAGAAAAGTCCGTTGTCCGTTTTGAAACTTGTAATGCAGAAATTGCAGCATTATGTGATCTTTACATGGGAAAAGTTCTGTGTCTTGAAACAGATTTAGTTTTTATTATTGACATGGGGGTACGATTATACGCATGTGTGTGTGCACATGTTTATATACAGCTTATGAAATTAATCTAGAGTATAGATATTATACATTTTTGTTATCTTTTATATGATTTTGTCTTTGAGGGTCCCTTTTTTTTGTCGTGCGATCGGCAACTTGTATATAGATTGAAGAGAACAGTCAAGGTAATTACAAGTCTGAAAGAGGTAGGTATATACTGAGCGGCATGATAATAAAATAAACATTCAACCGTACAAGACAAAAGAATGAAAAAATAATGAAGAGACAAAGTTTGAATTTTAGTTATTTATTCGGATCTGTCCATTTGGCAATAATTTTATTTTTATTTTGGTGCCGTTGTAAAGCGTTGTTGTAAAGCGTTGCCTCCGTTTCCTGTACTTCTTCAGTGCTTTATATGACACTATGATAGTCTCGCATAACTCCGGCCTCTCGTTATCGACCACGCACAGGTGTAAATCGTTTTCGGTCTGGTCTGCGGGGAGAAGGACTACATCCTGCAGAATTCTAGGTTTAGAATCAGTTGCAGACAGTAATGAGGATGTCAGTCTGACCTGTTGAACCCGAGAAGGCATGAGTGGTGGACATTTTGTGCGGCCGTGGATGTCGCTAGCTGTAGCAAATGCTCGCCTATAGAAGTAGTTGCTTGTGGCTGCTGCTCAAGAATAGGTGGCTGTAATGGCTGTTGATCAGCTGTAGATGGCTGCAAAGACTGCTGCTCAGCTGTGGATGGATGCTGCTGTGCTTTGGTCATGCCTGGCGCTTGCTGTCTTGGAGCCGTCGAAAATGTCGCTGTTGGCTGCGGTTGATCGACTTGCATCCGTGATTCAGCTTGCTCTCTAGGTGCTGGGGAAGATGGCGGCGAGTCTTCCACATATATTACTGGTGGCTGCCTCAATGCTCCGTCCGGGGGTTGATGGCCGCTCCACAGACATCATGTCGGTTCTTGCTTCCATGTTCTGATGCGTTTAAAATAAAGTGATGCTTTTTGCGATTCGGTGCAAGATATTTAAAGGCACGTAACGGATAATACCTTTTCATGGCAATTCGAATTTGTAGTCTAGGCTTAACGGTCTTCTTAGTAATTCGATGCAGATCGGTATTTGAAATGTATAGAAACATTTTCAAACCTTGTTCACATTAGCGGTCATTGTTTTGAATTTTATCGAGATATGATATCGGGATGCAGAGTTAACGGCTGGCTTGTTAAAAATTTGGTATTTGATAGATATTCTTTTATATGCGGGCATTCCTGTTGTGTACCTGTATGTAGGTATATATGTTGAGAATGGACATTTTAGTTGTTTTTTAGTACACATGCAATTATCGTTATAGATTTGGGTTGTCTGCCGAGTTTGGAAAGATACATACTTTCGTAATCGGCCTTTTTAAGATTCCCTTGCTGGTTTTTATTGTAACTACCCTTACGTAGTTGTCTTTTCCTTTATGCACTTCTAGTATTCTTCCTAGAATCCAATGACATGCAGGTAGTTTTATATCTTTAATCAGAACTAAATCTCCGACAGAAGGATTTAATGTTGATTGTTGCCATTTATGCCTATTTTGTAGTGAATTGAGGTAGTCGGTTGACCATTAGTTCCAAAAGTGTTGCTTTAGGAGTTGTACATGATTCAATCTAGTTACTGATGATATTCTGTTGTTCATCACACGTTCTGGCGGTGCGATTAAAGCCTTTCCTATTAAAAAATGTCCTCCACAGGCCTCCAAAGTGTGGAGCCGAAGGTGGATTGAAGTGCCAGTGAATGCCGTCGTGCGCAATTTTTTCAGCAATTTCATTGCTTGCATTTTTGAGCGCAGATTTGAATTCATTCTGGAAAACCTTGCCGGGACCGACAAAATTGGTTCCTTAGTCAGAATAGATATCAATGTACAAACCTCGGCGACTAGAAAACCTTTTGAAAGCTGCGATGAAACTAGCTGTAGATAGATCAGAAACTGGCTCAATATGGATTGCTTTTGTGGCCATACAGACGAAGATACATATATAGCTTTTATAATACCGATTGCCTCTGTGTTTTGACATTTTTAAATTAATAGGACCGGCATAAACCACACCTGTTTGTTGAAATGGTATTGAGATATTCGCTCTTGGAGTTGGCAAATTTCCCATTATTTGAGTCCTAGTACGGGCGGCTTGCTTGAAGCAGGGAATGCATTTATGTAAGATGTTTTTTACTGTTCGTCGTCCTAGTAAAACCCAATATTCGTGTCTTAAAGTATTTAACACAAGCTGTACACCACTATGCAAAGTTTTTAAATGAATATAATCCACAATTAGGTTTGTTAATTTGCTTCCTTTTGGAAGAATGATCGGATGTTGTTGATTATATGGGATATGAGCATTTTGTAAGCGACATCGTACCCGCAATAAATTGTCATTATCAAGAAATGGATTAAGGGATATCAAATTGCTTTTAGCTGGAAGCGATGATCCTGCTTTGAATTGTCTTATCTCGTTATCGTACGTAATGCCTTGCGCTAATTTTATTAACAAGTATTTTGCTTCCAGCGACTCTGTTGGGAAAAGCTGCTCTGTCTGTTTAATTAAACCTTTTGTTAGATATCGGCTTGCTCGGATATTGTTCAGAAATCTGAGGCAATATGCCGTGACACGATTTAATTTAATGAAAGAAGAATATTTATCAAATAATTCGTTTATCATTGTTTGGGCTACAGCAGTATGTGTCACGCGCTTTTGTTCAGAATCTATCTGCATGTTAGCTGAGGGTTTTGACTTAGGCCAATTTTCCTCGGGCTGCTGAAGCCAACTGGGTCCGTGCCACCAGAGTTCAAGATTGATTAGATTCGCAGGTTTGATTCCTCTGCAGTTGCAATCTGCGGGATTATCTGCGGAACGCACGTGACGCCAGACTTTGATATCTAGCTTTTCCTGGATTTCAGAAACCCTATTTGCTACATAAGTCTTATATTTGTTTGGATGATTGTGTATCCAAGATAAGACTATAGAAGAGTCTGTCCATGCATAGATGGGAACTCGATCAAGCTCCAAGTCTATCTTGACTCGATTTATGAGGCGAGTTAATAAAACTGCTCCACATAACTCCAGACGAGGAAATGACACAGGTTTCACAGGAGCTACTTTTGATTTTGCCATTAGCAAATTGATGTGGACTTTTCCTTCGACGTCAACAACCTTGATATACACAGCAGCAGAATAAGCTTGATTGGAGGCATCTGAGAATCCGTGTATCTGACAATTTGCTAAATTGTTTGTAGTATGTAGCCAGCGTGGGATTTTAAGCTGGCTGATATGATACAACGCTGCCTTAAAATGCAGCCATTGGGTGTCAATGGGTGCAGGAATCGGATCATCAAACCGTAAGGGAAGTTGTAATTCCCTTTGCTCCTCTGGAATGCCTGCTAGAAGATCCGAGGAGTTACTAACCCATTTCCTTAGATTAAACCCAGCTAAAGATAATAGGCTAACAAGCTGTGTTTGTATCTTGACGGCTTCATCGATAGATTCTGCACCTGTAATTAAATCGTCTACGTAAAAGTCGCGAGTAACAATTTTAGCAGCAATTGGATATTTCTCAGCTTCATCCTGTGCAAGCTGATGAAGTGTTTTGATAGCGAGATAAGGAGCTGGAGTAGTGCCAAACGTTACCGTTGTTAGTTGATAGTCCTTTATGGGTTCACTAAGACTATTTCTCCAAATTATTCTTTGATACCTTTGATCTGATGATTGAATGTTAATCATTCTATACATCTTTTCTATGTCGGCGGACATAGCGTATTTGTATTTTCTCCATCGTAGTAAGATGGAAAAAACTTCGGATTGCAAGACTGGTCCAGTATGGAGCTGTTCGTTTAAGATTTTCCCATTAGTAGACTTGGCTGAAGCGTCAAAGACGACTCGAACCTTTGTGGTCGTACTATCTGATTTTATAACAGCGTGATTCGAAAGGTAGTAGCTTTGTTCTCTGCTAACTTCCCTTTCACCTGGTTTCATATGCCCTAAGGCATGATAATCGTTTATGCAATCTTTATAATCTTTGTAAAGATCAGCATTCTGAAGTAATTTCTTCTCGAGACTATAAAACCTGCGTAGGGCCATATTTCGGGAATCGCCTAGCACTTTTTCTTTTTCTTCGATGAATGATAAACATACTTCATATCGACCACTCGCATTCCAACGATGAGTATTTTTATAAAATCGTTCACACTCTTGTTCGGGTTTTGAGAATTTCCGTACTTGAGGAGTGATTTCCTCAGTTTCCCAAAACTTTCGCAGAATTTTGTCTATACAAGCGTCTTGGCCGGCTTGCGCATTAATTGTTAAGGATGAAACCTTGGAAATAGAGTCTGTTAGAGATAAATTTCCGAAGAGGATCCATCCTAGGGTGCTATTTTGGGCAATAAGGGTTCCTGGAGGACCTTTTCTTAATCCTTCCAATAAAACGTCCCCGCAGACATCTGCTCCTAAAAGAATATCAATTTTTCCTGGTTTATGGAAAGATTGATCTGCTAGATCTAGATCCTTTATAAGTTCCCATTCTTGCATTTGAATGTTGGAAGGAGGTAGGAATTCAGTAATCTTATTCACGATTAGTGCTGTCAAGATAAAGGTATTAAGTTAGTAGAATTTATTCCAGTCGAGACCCAGAATAAATATCTTTATCTCAGTTGGTACCCAAGATAAAGTTGTTGAGTTAGTAAGATATATTCCAGTCGAGACCCAGAATAAATATCTTTATCTCAGTCGCTACCCAAGATAAAGTTATTAGGTTAGTAAATTTTATTCCAGTCGAGACCCAGAATAAATACCTTTATCTCAGTCGGTACCCAAGATAAAGTTATCAAGTTAATAAAATTTATTCCAGTCGAGACCCAGAATAAATATCTTTATCTCAGTCGCTACCCAAGATAAAGTTGTTATTAGTAAGATTTATTCCAGTCGAGACCCAGAATAAATATATTTATCTCAGTCACTACCCAAAATAAAGTTGTTATTAGTAAGATTTATTCCAGTCGAGACCCAGAATAAATATCTTTATCTCAGTCGCTACCCAAGATAGAGTTATTAGGTTAGTGAATTTTATTCCAGTCGAGACCCAGAATAAATATCTTTATCTCAGTCGGTACCCAAGAGAAAGTTGTTATTAGTAAATTTTGTTCCAGTCGAGACCCAGAATAAATATCTTTATCTCAGTCGGTACCCAAGATAAAGTTGTTATTAGTAAATTTTATTCCAGTCGAGACCCAGAATAAATATCTTTATCTCAGTCGTTACCCAAGATAAAGTTAATTTGTTAATAATTTTATTTAATTACACTCGCCAAGTCGAATTCCAAAACGATGCACAATCTATGATAGCTGGATACTAAAAGAGAAAGATTCAAATTGGCCTGCGACTTATATTGCCTCTGAATTGCACACGGCTCCAACAAATTATTTTACATTGCGCATAGTAACCAAAGTACGTTGACCTTTGCAGCTGTGCGTAGATAGCAACAGAAAAGTCCGTTGACCTTAGCAGCTGTGCGTAGGTCAGAAGAGTACATTGACCCTAGCAGCTGTGCAAAGCAACTGGAATTTTGTGCATTTTTTGTTGCCGTTCCTAATTTTGCCTATCTAAAGTTATTAGGATTATAATTATACAATAAGATACCTATTACAATATTGCTAATTTGTTATTTTAAAGATTCATTTAATTGTACAGATTACTTAATCTAATTCCATTTAATTCGCGCACTGTTAGCGAAGACAAGTTACTTTCCTCTTATTGGATTGTGTCCCGGATTTGTTTATGTGGAATGTAGCCATGAGGTGTTGATTGTTATCTCCACTAAAAACTGCCTTATCGATATGCTTGTAGGTAGGTAAACACCGTTTCGTTCCCAACCTATTTTCAATGATTAGAAAAACTTGGAATTAGAAACTTTTAAACTATTTTACTTCCAGGTGGCTATTTAATGTTGGTTTGAACAAAAGGATTGCAAGTCGATCGTTTGGGATGGGTGTGATATAACTCATATAAAGGAAGAAATAGAAGGTTTGGACGAAAATGTGTTGGACGTTCGTCGTAAACTTCTAGTGATTGAAATGACTGTACTAAATAGGTACAGGCTGACAGACGCTGCTTCGAGACACACATGCTGATAAGGTAAACACATGCTTCAAGTTACCTTTCCTTTTGCCTAAAGTCCAAGTCCTATCCTTGAGCGTCAAAATGAAGGTTCATCTCAAAAGCGAGTTCAAGGCAGGAGAGTTTTCGAGCCGCGACTTCAACAAACTGTTGATAACGGCCTAAAGGAAGAAGGTGCCAAAGGCCATATTCCGAAGAATATCTGTGAAGTTTTTAGACATTTGAAGATCATAAGATTCATAAATCTTGATTTGAGCTATTTACACATTAAAAACTCGGACTGGCTTTAGCAGCGACCTATCTTCTCACGCTTTTGGACGAAACAGCTGGAAACATTTATAACTCGTTATTGGACATATTTTCTACTGAGTTGGTGAGATATCAGTGGGCTCGGTAGTAGATATAGTGGACGTAGTCCACACTACCATGTGATGTGGAATTCGTGCACACTTTAAATCCACCAGGATTTCACTTTAAAATCTCTGTCTGAAAGTTGGAACACCAATAGTGCGATGGACAGTGTTGAACGTAAAAAATCTGTACAGTGGCAAATTAGCACAGACATAAACAATCAGAGTTTAAAAGCAATTAATCGTAACATGAAATCATTTCCATTTGCTAATTACAGACATCAGGGTGGATATTATCATCTTTTGTTGCTTTAAATCAATATAGTTTTATAATCTAATCAGGTTAGCCAATAGTATCGTAATCTTTCAAATTCTTTCAATGCAAATGTTAAATTCAATTTTACCGTCAAGTTAGTTTATCGAAATATTGTCAAGTTGCCAGCATAATTAAGGTTCAGGGCACCCAATATTGTATATTCTTCTTTTCCGGCCTTGAGTCGGCTGTCATTCATATTTTATCGTCGAATAGAGTCATACAAGAAAAAAAGTTTGTTTGTTTTATCATCGCACCAGATGCAAAAAAATTGGCATTTTACAAAATCTTTAACCAAATTTACAATGTTTTCAATTTTCGTCATTTTTCTTTCCATTACATAAATCTAACAAGTTCATTACGATTTCCTTCTATACAATACAGAAATTTAAGGACTTCCCCGTAGTGAAGCACGGATATTTAGCTAGTTAGTCATATATTTTCCTTTCCGCTTATTATTGCCTGGTCGACTCCAGGAGCCCTTCAGAACATTTCATGTACGTAAACCTTGGAAAAATTTAAATATTTTGTGCACCACTGTACATACATAACATTTGTAGTTACCTCCATATGTAACTATATAAATCCAATATATCCCTTTTAAAACTTATTACAAGATAGCTATCTACATGCATAGATATTTCCATGTAGAAAATGTATCTGCGCTGCATGTTTATTTCTAATTGCGCGGAAAATCTCTTTTACAGCTGACGTTCTTGAATGTCTACTTGCCGATTTATATGCGTAGATTGTCTGAAAAGCTTATTTAGGCGAAAAGTGGAAATTTACGGCGATGTATGCAGCTTACAAGCAAGGCATATGTAGTAAGGAATATGCAGCGAAAATGTTGCTACATTATTTGCGTTCCCTGCAGTAAAGAATACAAATGTATGTTACACAACTACATACACAAGTTCTTCCTTAAAGGAATATATTCCATCTATGAAGAAGTAAAAGCTCTCCCTTCTATACCTATAACTTCACCGGTATAAGATAATACGATTGAAGATTTTGTTAACAAGGCAACATTTTATATATATATGTAGGAGAAGAGGAGGAACGTAGGTAGATATATATGTAAGTAAAACGTTATCCTTATGCACCATCTAATATAGCAGAAGAATAAGCGTTAGTTACAAGAAGCAGGGCGGGGGTGGATGTGAACAAGTGCAGGCCAAGAACTTGTGCCGATTAATATCTACTGTTCCACCGCATCATAATGTCGGCTCCTTCTATTCCCATCCGAACTATAGTAGTGCATAGGCTAGTGCATGCTTAACTTGAAGGACTATACGTATGCCGTAAGAATCAATTCCCATTTATCCCTAAAATTTTTGGACCCTTTTGTTTTTCCTGTATTCAAAGCTCCGTGATACACAACAACCTATGGCATCCTCTTAAAAATTTTCACGCGATATCCTTCCTGTGCTGGGATTTAAGTTGTTAAATATATATGCATTTTCGGTGTGTGTGCGTGTGCGTGTTAATTCGTACATGTTAAAGTTCTTGAAAGTAACACTATATAGTTCGAATTGGTCTTCTTGTTGCTTCTATGTGTTCCTGTTTATTTCTCTCGAGTGCATTTATAGTGTTTGGATTCAGGAAACGAAAGCGCTTCAATGAATTTTTGCCTCAAGGAATAACTTGTAGCTCTCAGCCTTTGTTCTTTTAACTTAAATTTGGTTTTTATTTGAATGTCCTGGGAATTGTACTAAAAACGTCATAGAAGATTATTAGCTTCCAATTACTTGAAAGTTAATTACTAGAGTAGGTAATGGGGCACTTGGGCCTGGGAACCAAAACCGGTTTTGGTGTGAGTTCATTAAATATGCAAAAGGCGTGTAATGAGTAGTTAATTGTACGTTATTGATGACGGGTGATTGTTAGTAGTCATTAAATATGCAAATGTTGAGTAATGAGTATTTAACTGTATGTTGTTAGATGATTTATTGAAAGGTAATTATTTGAGTCAGGTGCACACCTGGTAGCTGGGTTCAGTGACGTCACCCAGCGCTGCTAGACGTAAGCGGTGGGCTGAAAATAATCAAAGATCTTGTGCAATATGCAAATGAGGCGCCGGCTTGAAAGCAATTAAGTTTACCGGTGAGTAGTGCTTTTTGCCACAAGCTTAAGAATGCGCGTGCCATGGAAACAATTTTTCATTTGGGAATGGTAAAGTACACGACGGGGCTGCTGACCTTGAGTACTGTTAAACGAGCTGATATGACGGGGGGTGGAAATAAACAAGGAAAACTGGTAGCAGTTGATTTATTGTTTTATTTAGTTATTGTGAAATTGCATCATGGGTAGTGAATGAAAACATTTGCAGACTGATTGAAGCCGGTTGAATTGTATTGATATCTAGCCTTAGTGTGATATTATGCGATAAGTTTAAGGTTAATAGAATCAAGTTTTTAAACGTAAACAGTATTTGATTAATGCAGATAAACTTTGATGTGATTAAGAGAAATATGTAATTACATGACAACTTGTTTAGTTGAATAAAAATCGCTTTCTTCTTTAAATATGTTTTATTTAAATCTTTCTACATAAATTGTTTTTCTGTGATGTCTATGTTATCATGTATCTGATTTTATAATTATTGTTAAATTTTACTTGGCTGCGTAAAAAGTTCATAAGAGTAATAAATTTCACAGAAGAGTCCAAGAACTATTAGCACGCCTGCTAAATATTTTAACGTGTTGAAAGCATAAATCAATGGTTTTGATGTTCCGGGTTTATTAAACGGTCCACATACATCTTTACCATTGGCATACATACAGTTTGGAGAAAGGTGAATATGTTCTACTTCAATGTCCTCTGAGCAATTTAAAGCACACATTTCCAGGGAACAAAAGCAACATTCCACTAAGTCTTTCAAATTGGTGTAAAAGAATCCACTTCTTGCAAGTTTGCGACATTTTCTATCATCTAAATAAAGATTACGAAATGTTTTTAATCTATCGTACTCTCTCTTTAAAAATAACATTATGACTGCTTTAAATTACTTATAAAACTTCTTTTATATTAATCCAGCTGTTGTGCTCTGATGAAAACTCAAGCCATTTAACCAATACTTTATTTCCATGTCTCTTTAAAATTTTCTCGACTAAATAGAGATCGGGATGCTTAGCTGGAGCTAGTTCCAGTTCATAAAATTTACTTCGTGTTTTATTTCCCTGATAATTCTTAAGAATATAAGTTGTTGGGTAAACCGCGTTAACTTTTTTATTTCAAATATTTCAGTTGACCAATTGAGCGTTTAACCCTTCTCAAAAACATGTTTGTGTTTGCTTATACGAACAAACTCACCGACTTTGTACTTTGGTTTTGTTTTTATTTTAGGAAATTTACAAATAGTTGATAATAAACGTTTTTCATTATGTAGACCAACATCTACAGGACGCATTTTAATAGTTCGATGTTTCATAGCATTATAATTTTCTGTTAACCTATCTAACATACTAATCCAACGATAATTTCCGTTCATACTAAATTCTTTCCACCTTTAAAGAGCTGTACGTGGAATAGTGGTTAATATCAAATGTTCTCATCAGTTTTTGAAATGTTTTATTAAAAAACTCTTTTCCATCATCGGTTTGCAAGTTTTTTGGAATGCGCCCTCAATTGAAAAGGGACTGCATAGTTTTAACAACATCCGCTGCATTTTTACTTTTAATCGGGGCAATCCAAGCATATTTTGAAAAGGTGTCGATTACAATGAGTAAAAAACGGTAGTCTTGGTTCTGGGATGAATAAGAACTCATATCAACCAAATCTGCTTGAAACAAATCATCAAAACCTTTGATGATGACACGTTGCCGTTTAAAGTTTTTACGAGCTGGTTTATGTAGCTCTTCGATGACTTGCCTTCGGATCATTTTATCGGGTGTACAAATATGGCTCAAACGAGCTTATATAACATTGACATCGTAAAGCTAAAATGTTGACGTTTAAACACCCATTCACAATGATTGTAGCCGGGCCATCAGGTTGTGGAAAAACAACATTTATTAAGAACCTCATCCATAATGAATCTTTAACAAATCCACCAATATCAAAAGTTATGTGGTGTAATTCAGAGAAGGGAGCATTACCGTCACAGATCGCATTTAATAATATTGAATTCATTGATACTCTTCCCGAAGAATTCGTAAATTATACAAATGAACCCACTCTAATTGTACTTGATGATATGATGTTAAACGCATTTAGTACGCAGGTTTGTGAGCTCTTCACCAAAGGATCCCACCATCGTAGCCTGTCAGTAATTCTGGTAACGCAAAACGTATTTCACCAGGATAAGTTCTGCCGGGATATATCGCTAAACTGTAAATATCTCGTAGTATTTAAAAATCCGCGAGATAAAAGCCAATTCATTCATTTAGCAAAACAGATTTACCCTGAAAATAGTTCAGAACTCTTAAAAATATATAAAGACATTTCAGAGAGTCCTTATGGTTATTTATTGATCGATTTAACTCAGGACATTAACGAGGTTCTACACTGAAAGAAAAACCATGGTTATTGCAAGTTTGCATTAACCAAACTATAATTATGACCATCATGATTTTGATTGTATATTTCGAATAGTAATATGAATAGCTATAATAACCATATGGACATAGTTGCTATGGTCATTAAAATCATATTATTGATAGCATCAACATAGCCTTATATTTGTTCTAACTAATCTTTCATTATGATTATATGAAACTTTTAATATAGTTAATAGAGCTATAATTTTATCATATTATGTTTCCTCCAAACATAAAATAGTTACATCAATATTTCAGATAACCATGGTTTTCTCAACCATGCTAAGGCTCAACTAAATATAAGTTTTGTTGAATTAATCATGGTAAGCTTAGAGCAACCATATTTTGTTTATATTTACCGTAATCAGTGTTGGGTAATGACACATTCGTAGTAGTTTTCATTTGTTTCGTAAAAGTCGACGTGAATAGACGTATGTATATTCAGTGAAATTTAACAAAATTTAAATCAGTGCTGTGAGTAAATAATACCTAGCTGTAATAAAAAACAAAAAGTGCCTTTCTTAAGAATAAACTTTTAGGTTGATATTGAAGTGATATTTATTTTGATAGGGTGATAAGTTTCTGTTGCTTTCCTTTTTGGCGTCCATATACAGTCGCACATTAATTTGCGCTTGGATAATTGATTTCAACAGCTGGTAAGTAATATTTAATAGCATATAATCTTAGCTTTATATTATTTTTGTGTTTTAATATTATAGGAATATGCGCAGAAATCTGTAATATTTATTAACTTACAAATTCCATAAACATGGATAAAATATTTTTAACAGTCGCATATGGTGGCATAAAAAAATTAGTTAAAGTGGTGTATGAAAATCATCTTAACGTAGATGCGTTAAAGAATTCGGTAATTAGTGCCCTTTCCCTGGAAGAAAATCCTGTGTTTCTTACAAATACAGATTCAATAATTCCAGAGGAAGATGTTGCTGATTATATAAAGCAATACATCTCTAACTTAGATTTTATTCTATATATACAAGGTAAAGTTTTAATTAATACGGTGTTTTTGAATGCAGTATGCACTTTCCAAAATTAATATAATTTTAAAACTTCATGTTCTATTAGGATTAAAGTAAAATGAAAAAACAATTTAACAACAGATTCAGTCGATTTGTCAGTTGAGAATTACAATCCCCAGCCTATAGCGGGCCCGTCTTATTTACCTGAAACATCTATTTTGAACTTAACTGATGGTACATTACTGCTTAAAGTATTTAATAATCTTCAATCAAGAGAGGTGCACTGAATTTCAATTGCGCTTCTACAATATTTTTAAATTTTGCTTTTGCTATTTTAGGAGTTACTACAGTTTCTTGAATGTCATGCAAAAATTATAATTACAAATTATAGAGAAAAGAAGTGCTTATCGAATTCCGATAGAATTTTACTGGCCAAGTTAATTATTCGTCATATTATTGATATAGATCTCAACAAACAGTATTCAAAATATTTTTTTTTTGAAAACAAATTGTAGTATTGCCTAACTTTTAGTTTTCAACGGTTCGCGGTTCGATTTTGAAAAATTATCTACACTTATTGTGGAGATTTTTCCAAGTGAGGTGCCCTCAACATATTACAAAAAATTTTGCAATGGAAAATTAGCTACTGGTAAACTTTGGGACTCATATAATAATTATAGGGTTCAACTCGCCAAGGCTGGGATTATCAGAAGACGTTCGAGAAGTTCAACTCCTAACACTAACACCAACTCTTCTTTGTCAATGGAATCTATTTTAGATTTAGGTAGGCAATTCTTTATTATTTAATTTTTATACTTTCCTTAATACAGCTATAAAAATCGTTTCATGTAGGATACTTAATATAAATAGTCTCAGCCACATTACAGCTTTTATTAATTATATTATTAATTTAAGATTTTTTAGAAAATGACGATAGCTCTAGAGCTGATTTAGATGAACTAAAAACACAAGTATCTGAGGAAGGTTTACACAAAAGATGGGAGAATACATTTAACTTGAGACAAGAATTACTCAAAACCAATATATCTACAGCTGATTATTTGAAACGGTTTCCTGCTCTAGAACAGGCTGATGGTTATAATCTTGTAATATAAATACATATATTGTGTCTACTCATTATTGATTTTTAAAAAAATTTAGTTGTTCTTGGATGTACAAAACTCTGGATTTCACAGTAAGTGAAGCGTTTTTTCAAGCACTTCTGCAAAAAGGAAAAGGTGCAAATAATCCAAAGGTCAAAGAAATTTTTCAGCTGATTGCCAATGAAACAAATTGTAAGTAATTCTGGTTATATAACTTATAAAATACAAGTTGGACTATATTTCTGATGTATATTTTCAAGATGTTAGCAAAAGTGTACTTTCTTTATTATTTCTGCCGTTCATCCTGCCAAACACAATCTTAAAAAAAACTACTATTTCAAGAAAAAGAAGTCGAAAAGGTGCTCTACGTCTAAGCAAAATTGAAGTGCAGGAATCCTTTATGCGTCATTATAAGGTAATTCATAACTTAAGAATGCTTATTTTGAGTTACTTATGTACATATGTTTCATTTATAAAGAATATCGCCGAAGCAGACATATTTGAAAGGAACTACATTCTGAATTGCAAGGAAGAAAACATACGGATTCAACCGAAGCTTATAATTGTTGGTTCGCCAGTATCCACAACATTCCTATTACTAGCTCATCTTAAATACACTTTGACAGATTTGAAGAAAGCGGTGGAAGCTTGCGTGGCAGTATTCCTAGGGTTAAATATAGAGTACCCCAATGAAAGTAAAAAAGTTTGGTACTTTATCCAAAGACAAATTTTTAAAATAAATCCACCTTACGATTACCCTGATACAGCTGTTGAAACTTTGGGAAATGACTTAAACTCCTCCTGCTTGTAACTTACATGTAAGTGTAAAAGATACATATTAAGTTTATATTCCACATTAATTTAAAAAATCAACATCATTTCGCCTTTACAACATTACACTTTTAATTTTCGAATATAAAAATGGATTTAAAATGCTTTCTCTGTAATAATATTTTTTGCGAAATTTTGCCTTTTATATCTCATATTAAACTAAAACATGAAAGCTGTATTCGATATTCATGTGTTATATGTCCAAGAGTGTATGATAATATATATTATTATAAAGTGCATTTAAAAGGTCATCTTAAAAAAACCGAACCGAGTAGAAGAATTGTCAATAATATTGAAATAAATCCAAAAGAAATAATCGATTATAAAGCAAATGTCGAGAGAAATATTGATAATAACCCGATTAAAAAGAATGAAAATTTTACAGTAAAATTTATTAAATTTATTATTCAGTATTATGCAAAAAGTGAAATTCCACGAAAATACTCAGTTTCCTCTATTCGAGGCTATTCTGAGTTCATGCAATCGACTATTAGAATTGACTAGAAAAAATACAGAACGTTAGTATTAAAAAGGCCGCATATGAAGTTTTCGCAACAGTTCGAGAAAGTGAAATACCCAAGACTGATTATAGATTACTAAAACATATTGAAAAAACCGGCTATAACGTTAAGTGTGAAACAATTGTCATAAATACAACAATTGAAGAGCATATGATAAAAGTAATAATTTAATTTCGAATCCAATAGTAAGTTCTTCAAAATGGTTTCACTTATGAATCTCTTCTCTAAATTGTTTAATAAAACCAAGTTTTTAGAAGATATTCTTAATTATTTAGATGATATTAGTGGACAAAATACGGAGTTTTTACACGATTTTATCCAGTCCCCATTATTTCAGAAGAGATTGCAAGATATTTCATCCACAGAGAATACCTTATACTTACCACTATTAATATATTTTGACGATTTTGAGGTAAACAACCCTTTAGGCTCTCATGCCAATATTCACAAAATTGGAGCAATATATATAAAAATACCTTGTGTACCAACTAAGCTTCAATCAAAACTGTGTTCTATATTTTTAGGAATGCTTTTTTATTCTGAAGATCGCAAAGCATTTGGAAATGCAAGAATCTTCAAACCACTAGTTGAAGAAATTAATAAGCTCTTTAATGATGCAGTAGAGGTAAACGTTCGGAATTATAAAAGGGTTGTATTGATACCTTCTCTAATACTGGGTGATAATTTAGGATTAAATTCGATACTTGGATTCGTTGAGTCTTTCAGTGCACATTACTGTTGCCGATTTTGTACTATTCACAAAAAAGATTTAAGAACTGCAATTAAATTGATGCCAGATATTTGTACACCAATTGATGTAAATTTGTACAATATTATGAGAGATGAGAATTTTGTTAACTCAAGTATTAAAGAAGATTCTATTTGGAATCATGCATCATTTTTTCATGTTGCGAATAATTTGTCTGTGGATATAATGCACGATCTACTAGAAGGAGTTTGTAGATATGACATTGCATTACTACTCGATATTTTCATCAATAGAGAACATTTTTTCACCTTGCAGCAATTAAATTATAGGATTCTTACATTTAATTATGGATTTGTTAATGTTGATAAACCACCCCTTTTTAATACTGATTTTTTCCCAAAGAAAAATATCAATATGTCGGCATCTGAAATGCACTGTTTTGTTGAAAACTTTGCATTACTTATTGGTGATTTCATTCCTGCAGGATGTAAAGAGTGGGAGCTATATATTGCTTTACGTAAAATTCTCGCCATTTGTTTTAGTGATATTGTCCACAAAGATTTGTATGAACTTTTAGATGATGTTGTAAAAGAACATAATGAATTGTATCTAACAATTTCAAAGAGCAATCTAACTATAAAATTTCATTTATTACTACATTATGCATTTGTAATGAAAAATGTTGGTTCCTTGAAGCACATTTCTTCTATTCGGTTCGAAGCGTTTCATCAAACTTTAAAAAAAATAGCATATAATAGTAAATGCAAACTAAATATTATTGAGACCATTAGCATTAAAAACAGTATTCAAATGTCCAACTTCTTATTGAATTATAATGAATTAACATCACATCATTTGGAGCATGGTATCTTAAAAATATTAGAAAGAGAAAGTTATGAAAGGTATAAGATTAGGTGTACAGGTAGAGTCTTTCATACTAAATTCATCAAATTTAATGAATTCCACATAAAAGCTGGCGCTGTAGTACTTACTGCAGCTAACAAATTTGCTCAAATTGATTACATCATCAAATATGAAAATAGCTTTTATTTTTGTTTATCTTCATTGGGAATAGTTTGTTTCGATTCCCATTATATTGCTTATAACGTTGAAAAGGAATATGTTTATTTCACTCTTCCAATAAAATCTATTAATTTGAAGCATTTGTCATATATCTGTTTAACTGCCAATGAAGTACAAATGATTAATTTTAATAATATAATATTTGATGTGCTACAAGATAGTTAACTCTTGAAAATTTTTATAATTATATCAATAAAAAACTTATAACTTACAAAAGAGCTTGTTTTTATGAAAACCTATACTTTTATTTATAAATTTACACATTTCCTCATTCATAAACTTTCAACATTCTACTAAGATTGAAATATATTACCTACATCCCTCAAAAATTAGCAAATACTTGACTTCAACAAGAATTATTTTTCAACTAAAACATAATTCCAAATAAGACAAAATTCTATGAAATACTCAGTATTCATCCGAATTTTAAATTTATTTGAATAACAACTGAAGATATTTTTAGGTCTCTTGTACTAATCAGGACTATATTTTATGGTTGCTTGATATATTATACTGTAGTCCAATTAACCATAATATATTTTTGTAGCTATGTGTACGTTGTTGATACAGAAATATTCGTGGTTACTACAACTATATCTAATGCGCGTAATTATCATACTTTGATTGATAGAACATAATCCATGATGATTGCAATAATTTGGCATATTCTGAATGGCTATTCTATGGCTGTTTTTGCATAATTTTAGTACTTTTGGTTGAGGTAAATATATTATAATTGATCCTATACTAATCTTTATTATCGTATTGAAAACAATAAGGATGATTAACAAGAACATGAATTATTATTACGAAATGATGACCACAGTCATGATTTTATTATCACAAAAATAGTTTGCGAAAAGTTATTCAACTATATATAATTGTAATATAGTACTTCCAACTATAAAGTCCAACTATATTATAGTTCTTTAAAAACATAGTTGAATTGATTATATTTTTTCTCTGAGTGTACGGTTCCGGACAGATATCTTCAACAAAAATTTTAATACTTGTTACTGCCCACAGAACTGTTTTTTAAACAGTAAAAATGGTGTCACGATTGAGACGATTAAAGGAAAACAAACATATGTTATACGTTCTTAAAAATGCGAAACCAAGGTTAAGAAAAGCTATTATGAAAAATGTTGATCCTGAAGTTAATAAAACTCTCTGCGAAATTACACTTAATACATTAAAAGGGAACCATATGCCACATGGAAATATATACAATTCGTTGTGTAAGTATAAAAAGAGCATGCGCAAATTAATTCACGCAAAACGATCTGTACCGAGACAGCGTAAAATTTTAGTTCAGCAAGGGGGTTTTTACCTGTTTTACTAGGGAGTGTGCTTTCAGGCGTTATTGGATCATTAATTGAAAAATATGTACAGAAACATGCTCTTAACAAAATGTTACTTCTTTCCCCAGAGGTATATGAAAAGTTGAAGAATGATATAGATGGATCTACTAACTAATCTTTGTTTGATGAAGCAATGAGCAAAATACTTAAAGACAAAAACTTATCCGATAAAGAAAAATGGTATAATTTAAGAAATGAACTAATAAAGTTTTTAAATTTAAAACGAAGAGGTATGCGTGTATTTGAGAGAAAACCGCAAACACAAGTTCCTCAAGATGGTGTAAGGCAAAAAAGTCTACGAGATAATACAACACAAACAAGGTTAATTTTTAAAAATGATATATCAGCGCAAACTTCACCAATAAAGGAGAATATATTTGAGAAAGCGCCTGTACAATTCGAGGAAGATATTTTTGAAGAGATACGTGATGTAACACCACCAAGGGAATCTTTGTCTCCGGCTGCTAAGCGACGCTTGTCGGCTAGTGGAATAGCAAAAATTCTTAAGCCACCATCAAAAGTACCAAAACTTCGAGATAAAGAGTATAGAGTAATAACTGCTAGTGATGGTATAACCCAGTATACTGTACCTATGAATATGAGTGTTGACGAAGCTGATAGCATTCTAGAAGAAATAGAACAAGATGAGGCGAATCAGAAAGAACCATCAAGAAAGTCTATATTAAAGCCTTCACTGCTAGATCCTACTCAAAACACACTCTCATTTCCGGTGAGAAAAGTAGTACGTCAAAGCGAGCGTATAAAAGGTAAAAAGGTGCGAACCCCAAGTGTACCAAACATTGATTGGGAAGAAATTTAAAAATGCCTGTAGATATAAAAGATAATGACTTTTACGTTTGTCTTTTAAGTAACGATTCCATGCAGTTTTTTCCCGAAAATACACTATCACCTTTTACAAATGCACTAACTAGACCGTGCAAGTTTACTGATAACTGGTGTGTTGGAATAACTGAAATTTCTCTGCCATACCATGACATAAAAGGGGGAGTCAAGCGAAATACAGCTGAAGAAGTAAATCAGAGTAATGTTAAAAGGGTGAGGCGTGATGCGTCTGATCAATTGAAAGAAATAGGAGAGCAGCATGGAAAAGAAATCAAATCACTTAGCATCAAAATAAATGAAAGCGTTAAACTTGAGTGGACTAAATAGACTCTTGAGCAGGCTAGTTACAGAACAGGACAATTGAATTTTTCTGCATTTCTACTAACATTTTATAACGCTATTTCGCCATCATGGTATACCATGTACTTAGATGATGTTAAGAAAAAGATGTGGCAGCGGTTAGATGCCGACTTTTTTGATGGGGTTATACCTGAAGTGAGTTACAAAAAGGATCCAGATGAGTTTATATTACACATATATCAGGGTAAAAGGGCTTCAGAAAATGTTATTTTAAAATATAAAAACTATGATTCAGTTGAAGCCTTCGTTGATGACGTATTTGGACAAATTGCTAGAAAGAAAAGAAAGTATGCAATCATACAAGATTCGATAGACAATTACACACATCCAGCACTTATCATCAAAAGAGCTCGTGAGACAGAAAAAAATACTGGTGGTAAAAGGGTACATGATGTGTTTGAACTGGGGTTGGAAGATTTGGGAGTCACAACCAAAATAAAAAAAGCCACTACCATCTCATCTTAATGTTAGAGATCTTATTACGCTTTTTATATCAAATGTACACTTTGATGATCAATCTCTTAGCGAGCAAGAAAAACAAAGATAATTATTCAAATTAAGGATACGATTCTTAACATCTTGAATAGATTGAATAAAGATTCGACTAATGCTAAACCGCCTGAACAGCGACAAATTATTAAGGGAAGCAATAATTTAGATGTTCCATATGAAAAGCAAAGTTCCGGTGAATATTTAACTACACCAGTGCCTATCGATACTAATATAGACAACCTGTCTAACTTCTTTACGGATATATTTCTCCAAACACCTGAAAATAAGCGTGCGCCTGACGCCATATTGTCAGAAATAAAAGAATCTTTTAATACGGCAGAATTACGTCGGGAGCATATGTCAATTACAGACAAACTTACTAGACTGGAAAGATCGGTTACAGAATTGGCAATGAACTTACCACAAGAGTCTCAGCAAATAGCAAAGGACTGTTATGAAAAAAATATTATTTATGTGTACACCGATATTATTCAGCCTAGAGTTATAGGTAAGCAGCTAGTGCGATACTTACGCATAATACCTTTAAAAGAATGTGAAAACACAATAAGATTTCAACACGTAGAATACTGTCCTATTGAAAAAACGTTTATCGAAAATATTTCTATAAAAATAACTAATCACCATGGTGAGTTAATCGATTTCAAGCCAAACTATACCCCGACATATATAATGCTCCATTTTAAAAGAAAATAATCTATAAATACTCATACAACAATCAATTTAACATAGTGTGAAGTTAATAGCATTTTGTATAGTTTCGAAAATGAATTCATATTATACGCGTTATTACTTAGTACAAAGTGGTAGTGCCTTATCTGATATCGGGGAGCTATATCAAACGCCTCTTATTTACCAGCGTGGGAGAGGTATTGGGAGCTTCTTCAGTGGACTATTGCGATATCTACGACCTTTGGTGGCATCAGGCGCGAAAGCTATAAAACAGCAGGCAGTGAAAACTGGAAAAGCGATAGTAGAAGAAGTAGGAACTAAACCGATTAAAGATATTTTAAAAGAGCAAGGAGAGGTTGCAGCTCAAGAATTAGCTCAAAAAGGTATAAATAAACTGTTTAGTAGCATGGAGGGTGCAGGTATAAATAATCGCTTGGGTTTAAAAAGACCCAATCAATTTACAACGCTACAGTTAAAGATATCTTCTAAGCGTAAGAAACGTTCAAAATCGAAGAAATCGATTAAAAAATCAAAATCATCTTCTTCTTCAAGAAAAGGTGTGAAAGTTAAGAGGAAATTAGGCAGTCGTGTTTTAGATATAATCGATAAATAGAAGTAATGTCTTCATACAAGGAATGCATGAAATCGGAATTAGATATTTTTTTCTACAACGCCCATTCAAAGCAATGTATTAAAAACAGAGGAAGTATCTTATAAACCCATAGCGTCACTTGATAATTCATCTGTTTTAGAATTTATATCGTTAGGACACGGTGATACATACCGTGATTTGTCAAGCATTTATCTTCGACTAAAAGTACAACTAGTTAAATTAAAAGATGGTAAAGAAGAATTATATACCGGTAATGAAATAATTACAATTAAAAACGCTGATGGAAAAGAGGAAGAAATTGAAGCTGACCCAGTTGGAGTTGTTAACAATGTTATGTACTCTCTTTTTCGACAATGCACAATATATTTAAATGGGAAACCAATTGCTCAAACAGATAACAATTATCAGTATAGAGCTTACATTGAAAACCTGCTAAATTATGGAAAAGATGCTGCATCGACTCACTTGGAATCCGCCGGATGGTATCTCGATGACCGTAACATGGAAGTCATAGAAAGTGCAGTAGATGGACAACCTGTTGATTTAAATGAGGGGTATCTAAAAAGATCGAAATTGTTTTCAAAAAGTAATGTAGTGGAGTTAATGGGTAAAATTCTTGGAGACATGTTTAATCAAGATAAACTGCTGATTAACGGTGTAGATCTACGTGTTGTGCTATCACTCGAGAAACCGGAATTCTATCTATTTTCCAAAGATGGTTACAGCTCGCCACGGATTAAAATATTGGAAGCGACAATGTACATGAATCATGTGACTGTTAGTCCGAATATTATGCTAGCACATGAGACCGTTCTCCAACGCTCAAATGCTGTATACCCATACAAACGTGTTGAAGTTAAGACTTATACCCTACCTGCAAATACATTCACATTATCAATAGACAAAGGTAGTTATAGGGCAATTACCGAATTTACTCATTTTTGGTATGGTGGATAATGACGTATATACCGGTAAACAAACAAAAAATCCATACAACTTTAAACATAACAACATCACGGGATTCAATTTGAAAGTTATTGGAGTGCAAGTGCCAAATCAGCCTTTAGAATTTGATTATTCGAAAGAAAACCCTGTTAGTACACGTGGATATATCTCATTGTTTAAAGGTACCGGTATCCACTATTTCGATAAAGGCCATCAAATTTCGAAAAAATTCTTCGACAATGGATGTTTTCTACTTGCTTTCGACTTAACAGCAGATCTTTCATACAGTTCTGCATGCGGAAATTTAATAAATCAAGGAATCGTACGAGTTGAGGGAAGGTTCAAAGAAGCCTTAAAAAACACAGTAACTTGTATTGTGTACGCAGAATATGATGGAAGTATAGAAATTGACAAAGTCAGAAACGTTTACACAAGCTTTTAAACTATATAAGACCAGCATCACAATATTATCCAAAGTTATTCATCATTTTATCTTTGAAGTGAAAACAAAATGAGCTACTGCATTGTGAACGTAGAATACTTTTCAGGAGCTCACTTGACTTTCCTAAAAAGGATATGCTTCGCTGGATTTACTTCACATAACAAAACTTTTACAAAGGAAATCGCTTATAAATATCCCACGTCTTCTACCAACTGTATAGACCAAGCCGGTAAATTTGGAAACTTGGAGCTTAAACGTCTAGATGAAGATCTTATAAAAACTCTAGCTAAATTTACAACAATTTTTGTTCATAGAGCAGCAACTAAAGAACTGATACAAAACTACATTACATCTTGTACAAAAGTTATAAATATTGAAACCCTTGGAACAAAGGAACAAGAATGAACACGATCGAAATTGCTACTGCCGTGAAAAGTACTGCTAAAACAAAGAAGTTCTTTAACGGGGTATTCCCATGTGATCAATTACCATCAAAAATAAAAAAAAACCTGCCTGTGTAGTAGCCAACACTGATCCTGCAAATAGAAGTGGAACACATTGGACAGCATTTTTCTTTCCAAAAGCCGGTCCTGCAGAATACTTTGATTTATTTGGAGAATACCCCAAAAACATCTTTAAGAAATTTTTATTGAACAATTTACATATTTTTACCAGCAATAAAAGACAACTTCAAAGTGCTTTTTCAAGTACATGCGGGCATTACTGCTGTGTTTTCCTCTATTCCCGATGCAGCGGAAAGGGTATGAAATCGTTTTTGAGGCAGTTTTCATCATCTGAATTTCAACTTAATGATAAAAGAATTGTAAAATTATATCGTCAGATATTTGTCAATGGTTTTAACAAAAATGGAGGGGCTTACATTGAAAAGTGCCAGCACAAAAATGTTGTCAAGTTTTCCGACAACGACTTTTTCATTCCAGCAAGAACATCCTATGTGCATATAAACTATTCTAGATTGTTTTACGAAATACCTTTACTTTGCACGATTTTTTTTGTTTCTTATTAGAAGTTTTGTAAACTCTAATGTAAATAAAATTATAATTAAAATAAAAGACATGTTTTTATTCTATAATCCCATTTATTAACATGTATAAATATATATTTACACAATTTTGAACAGCACAACGAATAACAGGTTGATTCTTGTGTATTTTACAAAAAATAGAAAAGTTAGTTAGATCGCTCAGCCTTGGCATATCAAGCTGCATTATTTCCGCTTCTGGTAAGTATTTTTTCACAAAATTGGCCTTGAATCCTCCTTTCAAGTATATAGTAGAATGGCGGAAATTTTCAAATATATCCATTAAGTGATTGTAATTAACGTCTCCATCCTCCCAGTCTAATCTATTTACATTGTCTACGTCGTACCGGTGTTGCTGCTGAGCACTTTGGGAAAGCTCCTGGTGCGGGTATGGGGATTCCAAATGGTACACCATTGGTATAATTGCACCATGGGATAAAACTGCTAGTTCTTTTGCAAAATAATTTCCTCTGTTACCACATACAAACTGAATATCTAAAACCACTATACTCATGTTGCAGTGTTGCAGATAACCAATTAAATAAAAACCTTGAAAACTAAATGCTTTATATATATTTTCTACGCAGCCATTTGTAATTAATAGATGAATTATTACGCAATCGAAAGCGATATTGCTATACAACTTTCTAAAGTAAAAATGGTACACCCGTTCTGTATAAAAATCGAGCGCCTTCTTTGAGGAAACTCAGTTTAAATATATTATTGTACAGGTTAAAATATTATTTTCATCAATTTTAAAATGGAAGTGAGTAAGTGTAAAGCCAGGTCTTTAAAAATTAATCTAAAGCTTCTAAAGACAGTGATTTAAATACATACTAAACAATATTAAAGGAGGCTTAAAGCCGATTCTATCCACAACGAATACGGAGAAAAGGTAAAAACTATAGGATATTGAGCGCAAAGAGAAACACCACACGTTTTGGCCAGAAGATAATGTTGGAACTGGAGAAGTACGTGCTGTTTCTTCCATCACACTACAACGAAATTACAGAGGACATTTTGGATACCATGTCTACAAAGAAAAATTTGTTTGTCTCCAACGATGGGGAATTACAATTTAGTCAAAATGATGTTATACATCATGCGGATAAAGTTGATGTAGATCTTAGTGGTTATAGTGAATAATGTAAATAAAAATAATGTAATAAAAATAACACTTTTACTTAATAAATTTTTATTTCTTTCTTTTACAATTAACTTAATCATTTGCAACAACTGGTTCGGTTGTTTAGAAATATATGACTTGCAAAAATGTCGAAAGCTGCCTGAACTGGTCTTGTAGTGTATCGAGAATAAATTTCCTGCATTTTTACTCCTTTTGTATATTTATAATTTTTAAAATAAAAACTTTTATGCACTTTTTAAATCCTCTGGATTACCACTTTGAAATAATTTTCTATTAAACAATTTGCGCCTTTATACAGTAAAATTTTTATTAAATGCAATAAACTAATTACAGCTTTAGTCAGAAGTTGCGCTTAATTATTCTTAGAGTGAATGTAAGATTAAAAAATCTTATTGAATGCAACAAAGTTATTATAGCATTAGACAGAAGTTGCACTTAATTATTCTTAGAGTGAATATATTTTCATTGACTTGAAAGTACAACAGGTTTTTATGTAGCACTACTTCGGCTTTGTACTACTTTCAATTACACTGTTATCATAAAAATGTAGCTAGCATACTAAGTGTTTCCCTTCTTTGTTGTTCAATATAATTGCGCGAGAGTTTATATAAAGGAAATAATTCTTTAATAATCAGTGAGACTGTTTTGCGGATTACCATCATCGAGATTTTCAAAATAAAAGTTTTTATTAAATAGGTGTAAAATGTCAGATTATTTTACAGTAACTAAGGACATTTCTACCATGGGGTTAAACGATTTAACCTACGCGGGCGGAAATTAGAATTTAAAATTAATCCTGTTGCCGAAGGTGTCGACCCTGTAACATGGATTAAAAACGCAGTCAAAAAAATAATTACGCACGCGTTGGAAAACGTTTCGTGGCCCCGGATGGATGAAGTTTAAGCCTGCTTCCGATGTAAAAATGGAGGATGTGTGGGAGATGATTGCAAAAATTTTTCAAAGTAATTCATCAGGTAATAACTTTCTACCTATATTTAAACCGAAAGATTAAATTCTTGTTAATTTAGGGCTAGCAACGGATTCCTTCTGCCTACAGTTAACATCGGTTCGTTTACCACAGGGGAAAGGAAGAGACTGTGGCAGAAAATATAACACTTTTGATGAGGAGTGTTTGAAGCGAAGAGGCATTGTACAAATAAAAAACAATAATAACCTTTGTTTTTTTCGAGCGTTAGTTGTGGCAGTTGCACATGTAACAAAGGATGATAAATACATCAGCATCAGAAAAGATCATGGAAAAATTCAACTTCAACAAGCAAAGGAATTGAAGGAAAAATGCAGGGTAACCATACCCAATGGTGGAGCAGGTGTTGTTGAGCTGCAAAAAATCCAGGATTATTTGACCGATTTTAAAATTGTTGTTTATCAATATGGGATAAAAGGTCGTGATGTTGTATTTGAAGGCTCCAGCGAAGGACCACATCTAAATTTGCTGTATCACAAAGGACATTACAACGTTATAACTTCCCTGCCTGCTGCCTTTTGCTGTAGTTATTTTTACGAGTATTGTCACCAGCCTTATAACACTAAAAATTGTCACCGATGTGAAAAATCTTGTCTCTGTTGTCAACAGACCCCCGTATGTAACAATAAATCTTTCAGTGTATTATGTGAAAGTTGCAATCGAAATTTTAGAGGACAACAATGCTTTGATAACCATATAAGTTCTAGTTCGTCAGGAAAGGGTAGTGTTTGTGCAAAAGTGAAAAGATGTAATAACTGTCTAAAAATATACAGTGCAAATAAAGACCACATGTGCGGAGAAATTTTTTGTAAAATTTGGGAAAAATATGTGTTGTCAGACCATTTGTGCTACATTAGAACCGCTGAAAAACTGCTTCCTATCACAGATGTTTTATTTATATTTCATGATTTGGAAACACAACAAGAAGAAACAATATCTGAAAAATTTGTTGACGGAGTAAAACTTGGTGAAGTTAAAAAACATGAACCAAACTTGTGCGTATTTAATCAAAGATGCGATAAGTGCATTAATGAAATCAAATTAGTGTTTTGCCAAACGTGTGGTTTTAGATCTGTAATTTACAAGGACAATGTAATCGAAAAAATTTTAAAACATTTATTAGAAAATAGAAAAAAATTTAAAAAATTAATAGTGATAGCACATAATGGTCAGGCGTTTGACCACCAATTTATTTTACATTATATACTTCAAAACACCGACAAAACTCTACAATTAATAATGAGAGGAACAAAGATAATTCTAATGAAACTTGAGAATTTAAAATTTCTTGATTCGTTAAATTACTTTCCAATGTCACTCTCGAAATTGCCTAAAGCATTTGATTTACCGGCAATTTTAAAAAAAAAAGGATATTTCCCTCATTTATTTAACACTGTGGAGAATCAAAACTACACCGGAAAAATACCGAACATCAAGTATTATAACGCTGATGAAATGAAAAAAGAAAACCGTAAATTGTTTTTAAAGTGGTATGAAGAATATAAGGATGATTACTTTGACTTACAAAAGGAGTTGGTTGAATATTGTGTCAGTGACGTACAAATACTAACAGAAGCTTGTTTAAAATTTAGAGAACTAATGCTGAAAGAGTGCAATGCGTGTCCGTTTCTGGAGGCAACTACAATTGCTTCTGCTCGTAACCTTGTTTTTCGTCGTAATTTACTTAAATCAGACACTATTGGAATAATAACAAGGCGCGGATATCGAAATTCTGACAATCAATCCGAAATAGCTATACTTTGGTTGTTATGGGAGGAATCTAAGAAAAATTAACATCTTACACGCGGCTAAACAAAAAGAAGTTGAAGTTAAAGGAACTAAAGTTGATGGATATTGTATGGAAACAAAACAGGTGTTTGAGTTCCACGGTTGCAATTTTCATGGGCATCCTAAATGTTTGAGGTATAACAGAGATCAGCATTTGTACGATGACACCAATGATTCAGTAAACAGACGGTATGAAGCAACAGTTTCTAAAACAGAAAGAATACGAACACTTGGCTATGAAGTAATTGAAATGTGGGAATGTGAATTTCATTTAGAAAAGAAAAATAATAAAGAAATAGAACAGTTGGTTGATCATTCCCTGCTCGCCAATATTCCATTAAACCCGAGAGATGCCTTCAACGGTGGAAGAACAGGAAACGTTTTTACGTATTATGAGTGCAAAGCCGATGAAAAAATTAAATACATAGATGTGCGCTCCTTATATCCGTGCGTGTGCAAGTACGGGAAATTTCCTATTGGCCATCCAAAACTATACATTGGTGATGAAAATTGCACAAAGGTAGATCTTAAAAAGCTCAATGGATTGATTAAATGTAGAATATTACCTCCTCAGAACTTATTTCATCCAGTTTTACCTATTAAGGAAAATAATAAATTAATGTTTACGTTATGTTAAGCCTGCAGCAAAACTAAAGAGCAAGTTGCGGACTGTAGCCATAATGACAATGAAAGAGCATTATTGGGTACATGGGTGATTGATGAAGTCAGAAAATCTCTTCGGTAGCCCTTGAATTCTTAAAATCTATGAAATATGGAGTTATGAAATATAGCAATACGATACTGTAACATCTAGCGGAGGACTTTTCACGGATATGATGAATAAATTTATAAAAATGAAGCAACAAGCATCCGGATGGCCAGTTAATTAACATACCGAGGAAAACAAGTTAAAGTATATTCAAGACTTTTTTGAAAAGGAAGGTGTAAAATTAGATTTTTTGGAGATTGGTAATAATCCTGGATTAAGATCGTTAGTCAAATTGATACTGAATTCCTTTTGGGGTAAATTTGGTCAACGAGAAAATCAACCTAAAACAAGTATAATTAACAAGACTGAAGAACTTTATTCCATGTTTACTAATCCGGCTGTTATAATTTCTCATATTTTACCAGTCAATGAAGATACCCTTATAGTAAATTGGGAACACAGAAATCAAGCCGCAGACTATTTAAAAACCGTTAATGTTTGTATTGCAGCTTATACGACCTCGCAAGCGCGCCTCAAATTGTACAGCTATCTTGAAATGCTTGGTGAAAGAGTGTTGTATTATGACACAGACTCTGTAATTTACGTAAGCCGAGATGGTGAAGTTGTACCGGAAACAGGCCAATTTGTTGGAGACATGACCGATGAACTAGAATGCTATGGCGTTGGCAGTTATATTACAGAATTTGTTAGTGGAGGTCCAAAAAATTATGCTTATAACATCTTTAGCACAAAGGATAATTCAATTCAAACAGCCTGTAAAGTAAAAGGTCTTTGTTTAAATTATAACGCCTCTCAAATTATAAACTTCGAAACCATCAAAAATATGACTTTACACCCAGACGATAGTGAAAACATTCCAGTCCTCTCCTATGGTATCCGACGGATACAAGAACACTTGATAGTTACCACCCCTGAACTTAAAAATTATCAGCTCAGGTCGGAGAAACGTCGATTCCTGCAAGACCATAGTTCTGTTCCATATGGTTTTAAAAGAAAACGACCAGATTAAAAGTCCGACACTAGTACTATTTTAGTGATGTATGGCGCAATTTCATTTGTTGCTGTTGTTTAGGCAAACCAATCAGTCAATAATTAAATAAAACAATAAATCAACTACTACCAGTTTTCTTTGTTTATTTCCACTCTCCGTCATTTCAGCTCGTTTAACAGTACTCAAGGTCAGCAGCCCCGTCGTTTACTTTACCATTCCCAAATGAAAAATTGTTTCCATGGCACGCGCATTCTTAAGCTTGTGACAAAAAGCACTACTCACCGGTAAACTTAATTGCTTTCAAGTCGGCGCCTCATTTGCATATTGCACAAGATCTTTGATTATTTTCAGCCCACCGCTTACCTCTAGCAGCGCTGCGTGACGTCACTGAACCCAGCTACCAGGTGTGCACCTGACTCAAATAATTACCTATCAATAAATCATCTAACAACATACAATTAACTACTCATTACTCAACATTTGCATATTTAATGACTACTAACAATCACCCGTCATCAATAGCATACAATTAACTACTCATTACACGCCTTTTTGCATATTTAATGAACTCACACCAAAACCGGTTTTGGTTCCCAGGTCCAAGTGCCCCATTACCTACTTACTAGAGCTTTTTGGTTTTAATCGATTTTTAAGAAAATTTGACTATAATGAAATTATCCGCATTAGTATCAAGACACGTTATGTGAAATTGATAAGGACAGTCTACATGGAGTTGAAAAAGTTACCGCACTCTTTGCAAAACTTATTGTGATAGCCTAGGTCGAGAGCTTATTAGATTATTATTAAATATATAGCGTTTTCAACAAATGCTAGAACTACACAATTATGTTTCTTAGTTGAATATCTTCTGTAAAAATATTAATATTACAGTTGGATAGAACAACGGAATTAAATAACAGAAATAAAAAAAGTCAATTGACCAAGAACAGAGCTTTTCGGGATTCCATTAAAAATTCTGAATTCAAACCGTAATTCGAATTTATTTATATTATAGCAGAAAACAAACCTCAACATCGCTAAGTGGAATAAAAGGGAAGTCTTTATAAATATGACATCTACGCACCTAATCAATATTGACATGGTCGACGATTTATTCGGATAATTTTAATCTTCAATTATGATAAATATAACTTTTAGGCTTCCCTATTCGCCTATCAAATACTAACGATAGACTATTGCAAAACATTTAAGAGGGTGAAAGTGTTCTATAAAATTGAAAATCGCTACTATGGCATTATTGGCTGTCATACCCTTCTTGTGAATCTTGGGTATTTCGGATTGAAAATACATCGCCTTTTCGTGGTTATCATACAGGGTTGGGGAAGAAATCATGGTTCTCAAAATACTGGAAATCATAATCCCGGAATAAATTTCCAGTATATATCACTTCAATTATGTGGAAAAGGGTTGGTGGCGGAGTGCTAAAATTTCGGAAATTAGCAACTTGGAACTCATCGTCCCACAAGTTTGAATACCTGACCCCAATATCCCGCAACTCTAAATCCTGTACCTTGAAGTTGGATGTTTATTTTCCCTGGGAAATATAGGCACAGTTAGAATCCCTGAATATAAGTCGTTTTTATATTCAATATCATTTGATGTTGGTACATACTAGCTGCAAAATCTAAACTGAGTCCTTTTCCCCTCAATGCTCACGGTGTACCTGGTATTAGGCTTTCTTGTGTAATTGTATTGCCCGACATCTTAACATTTCGAAATTTAGAGTTATGGGACTATGAGGTAATATTTTTGGAAAAACTGGGTTGGATATAAAATCCCTGAATTGAGAATTGCGAATGAAAAACCGTGGAATTCAAAATAATACTAGTTTTTTGGGAAAAATACTACTATAAAAAAAATTTATTAGGTGTTGCTGTATTTTTTATGCAAAATATAAAGTATTTGGTAATTTTACATTTAGATCAGAAAAATCAGTTGCTACCTTAGAATATAGAGAGTACGGGAATTGTGATTAGCTAGTCAAATTCTGGTTGTGTTAGTATCTGTTGCTGCTGTAGTGAAAGCTCAGTACAGCTGTGTAGTAGAATCAATATAGAGAGCCGGGCAACAAGATATACGGTTGAAAATATTGCGCTTGCTCCCATCGAAAATGCTCTTAGTCGCAGTCACTTAAGCCAAGAACCTCGGCAATTTCTCAGTTGTCACAAACGTAAACAAATCTCGGTGGAGCGGAGCTAGCCGAAGGATTTTTCGATATATCATCGTTTTTGTTATTGGTTTTCAATTTAATTAATATAAATATGTATGTAAATTACATAAAATAATGTTTCATAAATATTCTCACCTGAACCTCATGAACCTCTAAAAAAGCCACTTTCATTCGCACGAATTTTACAGTTATCAAATCACGCAATTTTCGACTCCCTTTGGAGGGGGGGGGGGAAGGTATGGGTCAGTTATTTTTGCATTCCATACAAACTCATTTTACATTTCATCCAATCATCACAATGGGAGACCTTGAAAAGCGGGTAATCGGGTTCATGTGGAATCAAAATGGGAGACCTTGGAACGCGGGTAATCGGGATCATGTCGAATGAAAAAAGGCTAAATAATAGCAGTCTTAAAAAAGAACCTTGCGGGAGTTCACATGCGAAGTTTATTTATTATTAATTTGCATTTATTACGTCTACATAAAAAGCTTTTAAATAACTTTAATATGGTGAAGTTAAAATTGAAACTTAAGCTCTTCAATAATTTCTTATAATTGGCACTGCCAAACGTGTTTGAAAAGTCCAATATGTAGTACCAGTCGTTTTTAGTACTATAAAGAACTTCTCGCAACTTTTCTATATAAAGAAGCTATGGGCTTAAGTCATCAAAACATTGAAAATACATCACTGGATATAGTATGAAAATAGACTTGCACAATTGCATGGTTTTTCTGATGCTGCAGAGAAAGCCAATGCTGCTGCAATCTATTTGAGAACACATATTGAATGAGTGGAAAAAACTCTTCATGCAAACGAAAAATCTTTCAAAAAAGAAATTTCATTGCAAAAAGTGGGGGTTTCATATAAACAAGAACCGTATAATCGTCAGTACGGCCTGGCTTCTGCCTGCCGTGTACGGCAAAGCAAACAGCCAAGCCGACCTCATATATAGACTTAAAATAAATTTTAAGTGTTAATTATATGAGGCGAAATACCACGTATTTACTTGCATGCCTAGAAAGATTTAGCCCTATGCGGGTCTAGCATTTCATAAATAGTTTTGCTATGAAAATTTATAGCAAAATTAGTCAATTGAAATTGACTCAGATTGCTGCTCGAGAATCAAGTGGAAAAAACTCTTCATGCAAACGAAAAAATTTTCAAAAAAAAATTTCATTGCAAAAAGAGGACGTTTCATATAAGCCCCAATTAAATCCTAGATACTTAAACTAATATTGTTCAAGCGAAACACAATATGCATAAATCAAAGATAGTAGGCGACAATTTATCAACCGCTTAAAGATTTACTAAAGTGAGTTACTTATTGGTGGTACGCAAACCACGTTCACAAAGCCACACTATTATAAACTCAAATAATGGAAACATAAATTAATATTGAAAATTGAGGAAATTACCAAATCACTACATGCGGCAAAATATGAAACTACCTAGTATGGAAGTCATCCCACAAAAGCCAAAATCTATTCAAATTGAAAACAGTCTTGTTCACCGAAATTCAAAACGATTCGCTTTTCGACCCTACATATTTACTTTATACAGTAGCTAATAGAGGCTTCATTCTGATAGAAAAGATTTAAATGGTAGTAAGTGTTTCAATGTGTAAACGAGGTTAAAAGGGTGGTTGAATTGGCGCTAAACAAATGAAAGCATATGGGTAAATCATAAGGTTTGTCGGTCAAATCCATAGATATGGTTATCGCACGATAAGGTAATTCAAATGGACAGAACAAGAACCCAAACTCCCGAAATACGATAGTAACAGAACCTTGCAGATATCCTGTGGCATTTTCGGCGATATAGACGATATAGAGTATTCCATTTTGTTGGACAATCCAGACATTATAGCTTCTGTCCTGCTATGTATGTGTTATGTGGTTTTACGTATAGGCGAGGGGGATGGTAAAAACAAATGAAACTTTTCCAAAACGCGAAAGTTCTAATATGCAGATGCATTCGGAATGCATCTTCTTCCGATACACATTTATAAATCTGATAAGAATCCTCGTTTCGTTTCATTTAAGGGGGTCACCTCGTGTGACCGCCTATTTTTTTTTACCTATTTTGGCATGTTGTTTTGATGAATAATAGAAATGTAGATGTTTGAACTTTTATTATATATTAATTGACATTTCAGCGGTAAAGCCAGAATATTTTCAGACAAAAATATTTATAAATATTTATCACAAAATGTGTTGCACCACTACAAAGACACCCATGTCGAAAAAAAGTTTGTCGACGGTCTCCATGATTTCGGCTAATTGGCTTATCTGAAATCAAAAAACCAAACGAGGTTTCAATCTATGAAGCTGTGGCTATCGAATGAACTAGAATTATTCGAAAATATTGAAAATTGAATAATTGAGATGTTTTTGAAAATTAATTTTCAAATTTCGTGATTTTTTTCGATCATTTTGTTACGAAAAAAGAAACGGTTCGAAATTTTTGCATTATTTTAGTTCACTCTATGACTATATATGTGCCGAATATACCGTTAAAATTTCAAGGCAATTGGTCAAACCGTTTTGAGATATCGTGGAGACCAGTTGGAAAAACGCGTTTAAAAGTTCAAATACGATTATCACAAATAAAATTCGAACACTTTGGGTGCTCAATTAAGACTAAACTAACCGTTATATTGGAAACAGAAAATGAGATTAGAGATATAACGGCTTCTCTATTGTACATTTAAATCTATGTTTGTATTAAAAGGGCTCAGGTAAGAAAGCGCACCAAAGCGCAAGAGAAGGGGCCGATGCTCGAGCGCACGCTCCAAATACCAGCAATCATTAACGCTAAAACTTTCGAACGGCTCAGAATATCGGAAAATTAGTTTACCCACATATTCTGCACCATATTTGGAAGCAACGTATGCAAAACAAAAAAATTTTTTCTTTTAATCAGTCACACGGGGTGACCCCCTTAAGGGATAAAATTGAAATTCCATTTAGAAGAGAATTTCGAGACTAGATTTAAATTTTTGTTCGTTCGTCCGTCCATTCGTTTTCTCCCATGTTAAACTTTTTTAAAGTACTTAGTCTGTTGGCAAATTGCAGTTTACATACATGCCACACACAACTAACAGATCCTTATGTGGAAATGTGTAGTCCGATAGAAAAGTAAAAGGGTGAAATTTAGACAAAGTTTAAACTCTTTCAGCTAGTTAATATTGGCAATTTTAGAGCTTTAACCATCCACTTAATTTTAATATCAGACGTGCCTTTACCTTCTCTGTTAAGTTAGAATGCCTTTTACAGATTGATATATCTATTCATAAGCGGCAACACTCAAATAGTGATATATCTACACACAAACAATAGTACTCATAGCTGGAGCAAACCGTAAATGAATCACTCA
The DNA here is from genome assembly GCA_963930735.1 of Dioctria linearis. Classification (NCBI taxonomy): domain Eukaryota; kingdom Metazoa; phylum Arthropoda; class Insecta; order Diptera; family Asilidae; genus Dioctria; species Dioctria linearis. The sequence continues at coordinate 35,997,981 of OZ005743.1, read as the reverse complement.
TTCCAGTCAGTCTGAGTCTCCACTTTGACACGGTTACATCGTATTAGATTAAGTTAGTAGTTACAATTGTACTTTGAAGAACCTGAATTGAAATAAATCCTATGTTAGTACGTGCGCATTTATTATTATTTTCCCTCGAACACAACACAGATCTTAACGTGTTCCAGTTTTATCTATGTGCTACCAATAAGATTCAATACAAAAGTTAAGTTGCATAATATTTTTCTATGTATATCGTTTGCAATGATAAGTGGACACTAAGTATGAAGAATAATGGCGAGAAAAAAGGTAAAGGATACAAAGGGCTTTTACTGTAATTAAAATGATTCATGCAACTATGCAAGTTAAGATAGATTATGGCAGAGCATGAGGAGTATACCTGATCCTATGAAACTGTTACGTAATAATTCTCTAAACTGTAATTGGTATGCTGATAACAAAATAATAATTCAAACCTGTGTAGGAAGAAATTAATTCATCAGTTTCTTTTGAAGTATTTGCGAAGATTTTAGGTACTATCATGATTCTTTTTACTTCTCCCATTATTATAAGTTGGGGTGGGGCCACAGAGCCGAACCCTAAAAGATCTTTTATGCCATACCCCTCCCATTTTAGATCCAGTTCACGCTGTTACCTCATTAGAGTCAGTTTAGCGGACGTTTGAAGAGGTTACAAGACTTACATAGACTTTGGAGTCTTTGGCCAGCATGTTCTGTGCATTCGGAAAGTACGTTTTCTGCAGATTCTACCTCTTCGTTGCAGAATCGGCATTTTATCGTCTGTGGTCTTGCCGATTTTCATACGCATACATCAAAGTGGTAAATGGGCACCAATTATGCCAGTAAATAGCCTGATCTGGTGCTTATTACAGTTGATGACTTTCATAAAGTCTTTGTACGGGAAGTTAATCAACTTCTTCGTGCGGCTTAGTCCAGGACAGTTTTACCATTTTATTTGCTCAGCCTTTCCAATTTTGAACATTATTTCTTCTACTAGGTGCCTTTTTGTAAGGCCGCATAAAGGTCCGGGTACGGTAAATGGGCGAACGTGAGAACAAAACTTAAGTTTTCTTGATGCGGTTAATAGGAATTTCTCTGACTTTCTCTTAAGGCTCGGAAGGAAATAATGCAGAACTATGGTTCATCACCGGACACAGATGTCTTCACGCTCATCTAACAAGAATGGGGGAGGTTGTAGCTCTGAGTATTTCTCCTGTCTGGAAGGATAGCGTGAGGCAACTGCACTTTCTGTGTGCTTGTCCGGTCCTTTTCCGCAGCAGGCTGAATACGCTTGGGTCTGCTCTCCTATGGATGAGCCAATGAAACTTACCCCACCGCGATCTGATACACTTCAGTAAGAGGATGTGATGGTTTCTAGTATGTTAGCACAATAGGCCGCCCTGGCCTCCATGCGATATTGGATTTTGTACGTCAGATCTTCGAAAACTCATTAGTTCTAATCTACATTGTAGCTCACCAAAGGGCTAGTTACAGTCATTAAATAAGGACTGAACCGTTCTTCGCTCCACCTAGAGGTCTTTGACAAAGCCACTACTGATTCGCCTATGGACATAGTGTTGATTGCACAGTGGTGCGTTGGATTTGGCAAAAGCTAAGACGACAAAAGTTAACTATGAAGCTGGTTTGTGAATCTCACTTAGATTGTGCTGGTGGATAAAGGCTGCGGGGAGAGTGGTGCACTCCTCTGCTTAATACTATGGGATTCCTTATGTGAAGCGTATGAAACATCCCTCTGCTTATCACCAGGCTCAGCATGGCAGCTGCCTGTGCTTTCGTAAAACGAGGTCAATTCGACGATTAATCTATGGTTAGGGTAGGTTAGATAAGAGGGGTGCCGCTAGAAATGGGTACATTGTATCCCAGACCTTATGGCGTAACCTTTAAAACTGCCCCAGATGCATCATGCTGCCTTTCCGATTCTCAAGAAATATCTAAAGTCTTTACTTTCTAGCTGCCCCAGATTTGAAAAGAAATAGCTACCTAATGGCATACCGCCTTTACTCATCAGAGCGGGGCACACACAAAGTACGTGTGGGACGTGTTTGATTTCCTCCGAAGCCTTGCAGCTCTTGCAGGAGTCATTCGACGCTATTCCTAGTCTATTAGTAGCATATCGTATAGCCCTATGACCAAAAATAACCCTTATTAGATTCCTGGTATCACTTCAACTTCCATTAAGGAGTTCTCTTGACCACCTCCTGTCATATGTAGGCCATATGTTGGTTTTGTACCTCTTCATATGGCAGACATGCCTTTTGATAGGCGCCCTTCCTGGAGATCTATTCTTTTAGAGCTGCTATCGGGATCCTCACATAAGCTACCGCTGCGGAGCTATTTCAGAGTCCTTTTTGGTCAACTGGTTAGCTATCTCGTAGCCTCTGATATCCCTAAGACCAGGTATCCAGTATAGGGTCACCTTGCATCATGTAGTCAATTCTTCAGTGCTTGTCTTGCATAATTGCACCAGTTTTAATTTTACCAACACCGCATCTAGCGCCTTAATGGCTGCCTGGCTGTCAGTTTATACGCAAGTTTGCTGTACGGACTCTCTGCACATAGATACCAATAGTGTGGCCTAGTAAATTCCTGCATGCCCTGCCCTGCCAGAAAAAAGCTGCATTCGTCCGGATGTATATAAAACGGTGAAGAAGAGGGTACATGTTGAGTTGTTATTAGATTATTTTTGTGGGATTGTTAATAATGAGAATGAAAACACAATAACTACCTACTTATTAATTAATTAACCGATTTATTACTGGTGATAAAACTCTTGGTATACAGAGGTTGCTTAGCTGACTTTACTCAAAGACCGATTACAGACAAGTGATGAATATATATCTAGAGCAAATCTACTACAATAATTCTCCGTCGAAAGCTCTAACTTCGCGCTAAAAAAAAAGCAATTTAATAAACATTTCTATTGGGAGTGATCGTTTCATCGTGTTCTATTTTTTGTTTGAACAGTTTCCGTAAGCTTTCAAATCCATTCAAATCGAAGATTCATGTCTGATTTTTTTAACAATTGAACAAAAACAATTATTACTGCTTTTGATTACTTCCAAATTTCGTTCATAGAAACTTAAGTCTTATGTGATTTTATTGGTCGAATACCATAAATAGAAAATTGGCTGAAATATTCTTCAAATGATAACACTAATAATATTAATAAATTATGTATTAAATCCCAATTTGGGCTTAGCATACAAAAAGGGGCAGGTGCCGGTTTGATAAACGATAAGACAGGTTGTTTCAAACTGTTTGACTTCAATGTTTTATTTATCACAAAAATCTTATAACGATCTTACAACTAGGCTATTTCTAAAATTCAAATAATGCTTTTAACTGTGTCTAATAAATTCACGTTTTAATGTATACTGCTTCAAAAAAATGCACCTCACGATTCTATATTTTTGCTAGGAATTCAATTTGTATCTTAAAATAGCCTGGCTTCACGTTTCCATCGGCGTATTTTCTCCTTAGTCTGTAAAAATAGAAAAAAGGGTGATTGTAAATCAAATACAACTGCTCAGACGTATCGTTGCTGGGTTTAAAGAGCTGCCAGTATTGGATTCTGAAAATATTTTTGATAAAATTATTAATTTTTAAGAAGGGGGGTTAGTATAGGGAGTTAAATACTCCCCTTGGTTTTTGTTGTTAAGCAAGGCTCAATATGGTATCAGAACTACCGATCCGTCTTGTGGCTTGTACAAATCGCAAGTGATTTTCTGAATAGAATAGAATAATTTATTTAGCGACTATTATGTACAATTCTTTCTTAGATATGTTCTTAACTATTTGACTCTAACTATAAATGCTATACTTACGAGCAGTATAAAATTTGGCCCTGAGTTCCTACGATGATTGAACTGTAGTTCCTTATCTATTGCCAATGAAATATCTATTATCTATTTTTAACATTAACGATCTTATTATTTAGCCCTATGCTAAAGCTACCTATGACTATATAATTCAAAGTATTAATCCTAAAGAATGAAATTACAGTGATTTTCTGATTCCAGTAGCTCGCTATTTATAGGCAGAAACACAATAGGAATTGTGTCTGCCGGTGGCTTTAATAATGACGCCCGCGTCATTTTGTGAAACTTCATACATTTAGTCCCGATGTGACGTCGTCTTTACTCTGTGGCTGCCATTTTGAATATGTCAAAGTCTTAATGGTAACTGCTGTTTACATTTTTGAATGTTTATTTATAAATTTCTTGCTAATTGGATTCCTTTTTCAGCTTTTTTGGTCTCTTAAGATGTTTGAGACATCGTGGGAATATTGGATGCAACTGTTCGTCCAACCTTTAGTTTTTAATTGAAGTCTCAGGTCGAAAATGATCTGAGACTTTCCTATTTGATGAAGATTTATTAATGCTTTTGTTTTTCTTTTTTTGATGAAACTGCTAGATACATCGTGGGAAAATTCCTTGCATCATGGGAACTCATATGTAAATTGATTTCAAGTGATCTTGTTAGTTTTTATTATTTTTATTTTTTGATTTTTGTTCCGAGATGGAACAGTACTAATGATCTTAAGTAGTGAGGTCGAGTCCGGGAAAATAATAATTTAAGTCTTTACATGCAATCAAAACAATGGAAATTGTCTCCACGTGAGGGCAATAAAACTTCAAATATACTGCCAATATACAGTATTCAATTTCTTAGAAATGAGTGTAAACCTAGTGTAGAGCAAACCAGCGTAAAAGTCACATTATGGAGGGATTTATTTACGAGATACAGCTAATGACAACATCTCAAAAATCCCACAATAAAATTATAATGAAATGGCCGAGAAAAATAAACTTAGTCCACACTGGAGGGATTAAGACTTCTTAAGGAATAGCAATGAACATAAAATATTTTGTTTTTGTTTTTGTATTTTACAAATAGAACGAAATGAAAATGAAAATTGCATTGGAAATAAGTTTGAGCTGAGTTTATATGAACTTTGGTGATACTGAAAATCTTTTTTTCTAAAAAAATGCTACGCTAAGAATATCTTAGCATTTAGAAATCTCAAGCGATTCCATATTAGTTTGGGGTATAATACTAACTACATGGTTTTCCAACCAAGTAAAGTGTTTGTGGCGCAGGAAGCCACTTTTGATATCATGTGATCATCCTTTGTTTTTGTTTTTTATTTATGAACTTGTATAAAGAGTTTGACACTGATTTCCTTTAGTTCAAGATACTGGAAGCTTGTTAGTACCACTGATATATATATAAATGGACTGCTTGATCTCCTGTTTCATGTGGCACCAATTTTGATTTCAGAAAGTATGTTCTCACTGTCAATGCTACCAACTGTCGTAAACTGGCGTTATATTTAAATTATTTGGGAATTTACTTATATGCATGTCCGTGCGATTTACCGAATTTACCACAAAAGTATTTGGGACTATTTATATTGTAAATTTTAATTATGAGTCGAAGAAAGTGCTTTTTACAAGGAGTTTTACAAGCAATTTCTCGTTCCTAATCGTTGCAGTTCATTGGGAAAGTTTGCTCTCACGGAAAGAGACAGGAATATGAAAGTGGTGCTATTTGCTTTCATGCATTTTTGGTTCAACAAGCAGTCCATTTATATACATGTCAGTGGTTAGTACCTACGTGATAAATGACAGGCTATGCATTTTGTTCGCAATAAATAACTATGCCAACTTAGGACTTTTTTAATGAGAATCGAGAACAGATGAGACGCTCATTAATACAATATCACTATGCTCCTAAATATATGTAGTATGTGGTAATTGTAGTCATAAATAACGCTGTAAAACTGCTACAATCAATACATATCGGATTTGCATTGACAGTCAAGATGCTGTAAAAGCTATGTATTCGACCACCATCAAATTGAGCCTAGTATAGACTCGTCGCAACAATCTTCACGAATTATGTGCCAACCCTGAAGATATTTGCATCTGGGTACAGTAATGTACTACGGAATGAAACAGCTAATCAACTGGCCAGGAAATATTTAGCTATGAAAAATAGGGAAAAATATTTTAGATTTGTAGGTCTGCTCAAACTGACTAATTAATTGCAGATGGAGAAGAATTACAAAATGTGTACTTTGAAGATAGGTACGGCTCAAGATATGCGCTAAGAAGCCAATAACTCTGCTAATGCGAAACCGGAATGACGCGCAAACCATATATTATGGATTTCGCGGAACACTGACTCTTGGACAAACGCTTGGAAATCATTCAAGTTCAATATAATTACTTCTGCAGAATGATCGAGAATAAGGTTGCGAACATTTAGCATATATTATGTAAATACCCCACCCTTGCCAAGTCTCGTTTATAGGACTCCACTAACCCAGGGGTTACACGTAATAGTAGAGCTTGCATGCAAGCTGCACCGCCATATTTCTTGCACGAGTAACCTCTACTACCATGCTGGCAGCTCAGCTTTCAGCGAACTTGCATGATGTAAAACCATGGCAGCTGAGATGATAGTGATTTGACATTACACAGTTTTCAATATGGCGGAAAAGAAATGCTTGAGAGATAGTGATAAATTTATACTGAGAAAATGAGATTTTCTGGGATCTTTTGTATTACATCATTTACCAATATCTTCCTCTTAATTTTTTCTTGGGTTTTTATCGTTCTGCTTCTTCGTTTATTGCTATAATTTACCAATATACGCCAGATTTTACCTCTCAATGTCATTTTTGAATGAACTTGCATGCAAGATGATAAGAGATCAACCGAACTGCCTTCTGCTGTTAAGCTTAAAATCGCGTTGGCAGGGAGGCTTGCATGCAAGCTCTACTATCTCGGTAACCCCCCGGTAAATTAAATAATAATTTTCAGGTAGAGTCATGAACATGTGTCAATACAACGAACCATCAAAAGTTTAAGTGTGGCCCATTGCAGGTAATTCGCCAGCAGCAACTTCTATATAACATAATTTCGAATGACTTTATTCAACCATGGAGAAGCCTTGATAGAATCTCCGAATAACGAACTCTAAGATGTCGCCCTTACGATAATCACAGAACAACCAATAATATTGACTAAAGAGTTTACTGACACTGTTGACTCAAAGAAAAAAAAACATATAACATTTATCTTCTTGCGGTATTTTCTTCGTGCAAAGAACAGCGATCCCGTCCACATAGAATAAATGAAAAAGTCTTGCATCTAATAGGTATCCAGCCACATAGTTATTAAAAGTTCGCATAAAACATATGATTTTATTGTGTCTGAAATTGATCTGCAATATTAGATTTATGTTACAATGTAAAAACAAATTTGATGAGAAGTGTTGACACAAATAATTTGTAAGATCAAATTTGAATTTCGGAGAGTTGCTATTACTTGTAGGTACACATATGAAAATAGCAAAAAACTTTGGGATCAACGAAGAGAAAAGCGAAGCAACTGTACCTTCTGGATGCACTTCCATTTGGCCACAAACTTATCAGAAAAATTTCCACCAGATTAATTAAGATGCAGAGCATGATTAGATCATCTTAACAATATCCTCGCTTGGGACAAGGCGAATCGCGTCGAATTCAATGCATCTAAGACCCAAAGCTGCCTCATCTCATTAAAACAAGATCATAGCTTAACCTCACCCGTTTCTTTTGATGGAGCATTAATTTCTGATTCACCGTCACTAAGAATTCTTGGCATTAATATTTCCAGTAAGTTAAACTGGACGGATCACATTTTGAATCCCGCTGAAAACCGCGCACATCCTTTAACCCTTCAAATTACTTACGGTCGTACAGTAAAATTCTGTGATCCTTTTTTATCCCGAACAGTGCGAATGTGGAACAGCTTACCATCTTCTGTTTTTCCTCCGGGATACAATCTGCGGAAGTTTAAGGCGACATACATCGGCACCTCCGCCACTCTCCTCATATCCCATAATTCTTTCCCTATCTCCTTCCTGCCATGCTGTGCTTTGCATAATAGGGTATCCCCTGAGCTTGGCTTAATAATATAAAAAAAAAAATATCCTGGGCATACTCCACGAATAGTCGAAACATGTAAAATGATTCTGAACACTGCCTCGATTGAGTGCATCTCAGAAAAGGCCCAATATATTCAGCTATCTCCAGCTAGCCTTTACCAGTCTCACTTTTCTTTGAAAAAAAAACTGTCTCAAAAATTTTGAAACTGCAAGCCTCTTAAAACTGAAAATATTCCCTGTGAGTTTTACCTATCCAAAATTGTCTATTGAAACTACTTATTGAAGGAGGTCAGCTGTGCTTCCTGGATAGATATAGAAAATCCCATAAAGACATATGTACCAACAGCAATGTAATATAATCTTGTAATATTCTTTACCTATTCAATGTTTTGCGTTGTAATTGAGTGTTCTTGTGACGACAGTACTGTTTTATTGGATTTTTTTTTAAATTTACCTAGTTTACTCTAAATAAAGTTTACAAGCACATGGTAATAATCGAGTCTGTAAGGAGGCTAGATTTTGCCTAACCACTTCAGGGGAATACAAAATAGATCAACTCTGGTCGTGCTGTCCGTAGGGTCTCAGTGTCTACTCAGTTGCCCCTACACTTAACCTTTACCATAATTGTCGTAAGTAATTCGGATTATCATAAACAATTTTCATAATTATAAAATAAGACACTTTCATAAATTTTTAAATGATTTCCATACGTTAATTGGGGTAAGTGACTAAGGTAATGGATATTATGCTGTAACTTTCCTTAATCTACTACTCCATTAAATATGCAACAAAAACGTCTATTCTAAAGGCAAAAATTCATTTTTTCATTTTTTCTATTTTGTGATACACTCTACTTTTCCCTCTACTCCGTTCTGTTTTTCATCGGGAAAACTATGAAATTTTGAAATGCAATATCTTCCTGACAATGGAAAAAAAATTGTTTTAAATATAGAAAAGAAAGTTTTCTATAGATTCCTTTATTTTGTGAATTATAAATTCTTTAAAACATTGCAGCGAACACGGGAAGGTTCTCTTTCTGAATCAAAGGACTTCATTTAACTTTATGAAGAGAATTTTTGAATTGGTTCAAAGTAGTAGCAGTCTTTTGTAAAAGAATGTTTTTTTCTCGCAAGTCATGCGCTTGCTTTAATTAGATTTCTTTTTCAATACATACATATATTATTTTCCCTGTAGGATTTTATATTTTTACGGACCTACATTAAATGCTAAAAGATTATTATTAGAAGCAAGCCTACGTTACTCAGAATGCTTTTATAATTTGACATTTAACAGGTATTGTGGAGTTTGTAATTTTAGATTCTACTTCTTGTAGAAAAAACAATTTTAATTCAAACTTAGAAATGTTTTACATAAATCACTTATCGTGGTTAATTAAGAGTGTTTAATTAAAAAAAAAAACTTACGATATTGATTAGTCGAATAATATTTATCAACCATTCTAGTTTCAATATGACCATAATCAGACCGAAGCAATTTAAATCCAATTTCATTACGGAATGTTTAAAAAATACTTGAACTTGTTGCGCATTTAAGCATTTTTACATAAGCTTTTGCGATAATGAAAGAATAAAAAACCTTATTGAAATGAAGATGCGTGTGGTTTCTTTGACCGTAAGTACAAGAAAAAGGATTTTATTTGGTACAATTTCTTTTGTATACAATTTAGCGTAGAGGTGTTGGCGAATGTTGAATTAAAAATAAAATTAGTTCAATTTGCAACAAAAACTAAGGAGGGGTTCACAATGCTAACAATTCAAGTTAATATGCAGTACAATTACAGTATGAATTCGTAACAGGCTACATTAGTAGGTTATGCCAACCTATCCTAACCTAACCAAACCAAACAAAATATAACATAGAATTTTGGAGAAAATTAAGATTCAGCGTTTCCCAAAATCCGTCTGTTTTAACGCTCATAATAATTCGAAAATAACAAAAAGTTTATTGTAACGAAAAATCAAAGGTACCGTTTTCCAACTTGTTAGTTATCAATGATATTATCGGTGTTTTTCTTTGACTGCATTAATTATGGTCAGATTAAACAAAGCCAAACAAAAACAAAATATTGTTACGTGCGTGGCCTTAGTTCGTTATTTAAAACACAATATTTCAGATATCATTCAAAATTTCTTTCTTTATTTAATTACTTTCACAAACAATTATCAAATATTTACTTTTCACTAGTACTGTACGTCTAATTATCGCAATCCAAATAGTTTACCTCGTTCAATTCACTGTCTGAATTAAGACTCGCCTCCTGGAGTCATAGTCAGAGTCGTCCTTGCGCATTTAAAATAAATTGATCTTAATGTGTAGTCCCAACTTCCCTGTTAGGATTTATTGTAGAGTACATTTAACACTCAGGCTTTTTTTTCGCCCTGATTTCGCAATTGTCTTGATTTTGTCTACCTTTGATACATATATTGATTAAAAAAACTTTTATGTTTGATATGATTTTGTTTATTACTACAGCTTCGCGCGAGACACTAAGCTGTTTCCGTGGCGGTTGTTCGCCTCCTGGATGTGAGAGTATGTGTGTGTATTTATATTCTACAACTAATCTTAGAACCTTCCCGTAAATTCTATTCTCCGAACCTAATATTTATTAAGATCTCATTGACCTAAAGTTGTTTCAATTTCCAATAGATGCCGCTTGTTTTGTTGCGCGTAACATAATTTTAGAGCCATACAGATGCTAACGTCATTACTGCTTTTCTGTAACGCCTGTTTGTTGATCTATGCAACCAAAAAGTACCAACATAAGTGCAAACGAAAAGGGAGACACGCTCTTAATTCATATGAGAATATTAAAAAGGCAAAAACAGGTAAACGTAAAATTTATTACTATTTGGTTGCAGACATCCGATTTACGGACCTCAAGCATTGTTATTTTAGTCATATTGGAGATTAAAATTAGACAACAGTTCTGATGGAGATGAAGAAATTCATTTTGGCTCTACTATAAAAATTTACTATCCAATATTTTTGTGGATATTTTCGAAAGTGAATTCTTGTCTTTGTTTACTAATACCTGAAGCAGTGAAATGGAGGATATTTTCAATATGCGAAGACGGAGAAAAACAGATAGGTTGTCGTGATATTCTGAAGATGGTAATCAAGAAGTTAGAATTTCTGTTGATGGAACTATAGTCAATAAATAAAATGTACATCTACTAAAAGAAGGACGCAGTTACGTTCAGTTTGGGGTTCGTACGGTTACACAAAAAGGCATATAAAGAAAGGAAAACTTCCAACTAATTTGTAAACAGAGCAAAATTAATTTTATTTTTAATTTCGCGTCTAGTAATGCTTTGCTGAACGAAGCCATGCTTAGCTATGCAGTCTTTTGGTTGTATGAAAAAAAAATGTTTAGTGTGATGTCAAGCACAATTTAGCCCTACTGTGTGGCTGCAATTACGAATCAAAAAATTAAAAAACAAAATAATCACGTCCACATATAACAAGATTTAATAAAGGATAATACCCTAGAGGACCAAGCAACTAACGAGCCGACGTTTTTGTTTAATGCTTCCCAGAAAAGTTTTCTCTCAGTGTCCAAATTATCTTGGGTTCAAAATACACGAACTGTCAACTTGGTACCGCAGAAGGCGTACCAGCCAGCAGTAACAGCATTGGAACTGTTGTTTCCCTTGTCGTCGGATCAGCTCCGTCTCAGCACCATCGCCCCTCTAGCGGAATAGCATACTCTCACGCGGTCATAGGGATAGTCTGGACTGAAGAAGTGACACCCTCCTCCGGCTCAGCATCGCAATAACTTCTCTTCGTGGATTTCAAGTTACAGAATAATAGTAAAGAAGCCTCGGAAAGTTTGTGCTGCGTTGCAGAGCCCAAAGATCATCCGAGCGAGTGCGAATAGCTGAACTGGCTTTTGGATGTCTTCAGGATCAATCGGAAGTTAGTAGTAAGGTTTGGCCAGATCCGATGTTGAAAAATAAATAGAATCTTTTAAGTTTTGAGCGATACGTGAGTTAGCAGAATAGGATATCAGTATAAAAATTTATAGGAATTTAACCATTGTTAATTACCATAGGATCTTTTATCGCCGTTGTTGGAACTTTTGCCACGACCGGAGGGCCTCTTGTAAGGATGTGATGCCTCACCAAGTACTTGACTGGATTAGCAAAAACAGTCTAAATTGTAATATCTCTGTATTTGTGTAAGTAACTGGGAGTCACCAGCTTCATGGACTGACTGAGGAGCATTGATTGCGCCGTTGACTGGCAGAAAACTTGCTTTCAGAAGATTTCACGCAGTTAAGGGGTCAATCAGGACCTCCATTTTAATGTCCATCGGGAGCCCGAAGGGATCCAAAATATCGTAATCTAAAACTTCCTTAAGTATACCATGAGATGCCCCAAATTGTCAAGTAACAGAGTCTCCTCTTGTGTCCCCTAATCCTATCCATATCTCCGTCCTGTCGTACTGTGCTTTGCATCATAGAGTATGTCCTGAGCTTAAGAACTGAACCAAAGCTTATAATATTCTTGCGCTATCCTTGTATCGTATCCTCTGGCAATGGGAATGCCTTTACTAGATATTTTAGCAATATGAAGCAAAGGGCTTTACACTCAAAGAAGACATTTTCAGTAGTTTCTTTATCATTCATGCAGAAGCGGCAAGTCTCGTTATCGACCTTACCCATCTTTTTACGGTGGTAGCAATAATGTAGTAAATAATTCCGTTATGAGCCTTAGTTCTTTCTTGCTGAGCGTGAAGAATGTTTGAATCCTCTGTTGCGAATTTGTACCGGATTTCTTCGCTGTCTTAGTTCTGCGGTGTTTCCCAGCGTATTAATTTAAATCTAGCCTCCCAAAGCCTCTTTTGTGCCGAATCTTTGTGCGCAAAAACAGCCGGTAAATGTGGATCTGGCAACATCATTTGCCAGGCAGTCTGCAATATTTAATGTTGCCCTTAATGCCTTTATGTCCTGGCATCCAAATCAGTGTGACCTTATTTAGTTGCTTCAAGACTTGGACAAGCTATGATTCAAAAGCATATGAATTTAACGCTTTTATTGCTTATTGGCTCTCTGAGAATGTATATATTTTTGCTCCACACATGTTTTTTGTAGATGAGCTCGCGAATTCAGAGTTGTATGTCGTAGATCTCTGAATAGGTGGTGGTAAATGAGACCCCTCACTGCCTTAAAGACACAATAATTTTGGGCCATATATGTTCACAACTGCTCTGCCTTCCATTTAGAGTCCATCCGTATACCATTTAGTCATATCATTTATCAAAGAATATGTCACCAGAATGCCACTAGATGGTCCCCTAAAGTCACCTTGAATAGTATTTTAAAGTTATAGTGTTTCGGCATAACTTCTGAGAAATTGTCCTCTATAAATTCTTCACGGACTATCAGAAAGTCGAATATATTTTGCTTATTCTGAGGAGATTTCCATCTGCAGCTTAATTGCGCTGAGGTGCAGTAAAAACAGGGTCAGTATAGCATCTGAGGCTACAGTCGGACAGGTACGCATGATACCACTTAGTTTTGGGCCAATAATCGAGTGAAACGTAAATGCCTATATGTGCCATAATTGATATGTTATTTTTGGTTTGAGCTGTTGACGCTGTAGCTTTCTTCGGAAGTCATTTTAAATTATAATATCAAGTTAGTCTGTTATCAAAGTTAATGCCTCGATATTTGATCTCCATTGAAAATTCTACTAATCTTCCTTCAAGGCATCGTGCTCGTACAGAAAGCTTCCTTTTCCTCATATATGGAACGATTATTGTTTTGTCATACCTGTTATGGACTATATTCAGGGCATTCTGTATTAGATCGTAGATTACTCAATTTTGTTTCCTATGGTTATTATGACCAGGATATCCACATACCCCTAATTATCATAACTGGATTTCTCTTGTAGAAAATCATCGACAACTAGAGACCATGGAAGAGGGAACAATTCTCACATTTCTCCACATCCTTGGTATATAACCCAGAGTATAGCTGGCTCTAAAGATTATGGATATATTCGGTTGTAATACGGTTAGACCTGGCCCTTTAAGTATAAGACTGGAAAAAAATCGTTAGTATCAGGCGACATGCATTCTATTTTGGCTTAATAATATAAAATAAAAAAATCATTCGTTTCAATATGCGAAATACGCGAAATCAATAGTTGAAAGCTGAGATAAGTTTGCCATAGGTTAATAGAGATAGGTTTATATATGTATATCAATTATTGGTAAATTTAGTGTTAATCAGTTACTTTAAGCAAGCGAGGTGGAAGATAATTAGGTTCTGGAGTGACTGTTAGATAGATACACGATTTGCTAAACCACATTATACAATCTATCATCGATTAACGCTCTCCATCGTTATTGTTGAAACAATTATCATAATTTAAAATCACATGGCCAAATTTAAATATAATAAATTAAGAAAAAATAGTTTGCAGACTTGTTAATTAAGCAAAAACCGATTATTTCTAGTACCATGAGCAATGTCGTGACCAAGATTTTACCTATGAAATTGCATAGCAAACCGTTTTTCATCGATTACTCATTATTTTATTCTGCACTACCATAAGCGCATGCAGTTATTGCGCTGCAGTTTGAATTTAGAGTTTTATTATCCGTCACTACAAGCACTCTAATTGTGGTATCTCCGTTATGTAGAAATTTAGTAAAAATTTAATTAGCTTTTCCCAATAGCTTGTAACGAAGTTACAAATTTAAAGCCTAATTAAAGTATTTTTGCCCGCCACTGGGGTATTTAATTAAAACTTGAACTTAAGTTCAAATAACCACGCCACTGAGACATGCAAACAAGCTGCCATAGGCACAGGCTGCATGATCAGCACGACAGCATATGTACTAGTCAATCACAAAGAAAAGCTTTTCAAAAGAGCTTGTAAGCTCTTTTATACTTAATCCAGTAGAAGCATCAGGCACTCATCCACTGAGAAGCTCTGACCCCCGGCTATATAAAGCGCGCCATTCGCCCACAGAAATCAGTTTGATCAGCGAGCTCAACCAAGCAAGTTGGACAGACTATTTTTCTAGGGTACTAGTGGTGAGCGAAATTCCCGCACTAGCAAACCTGACACGTCGAGTGAAATAATCCCCGTGTCTTTCCTAAAATCCTGCGTTGCGGTTTGCGAGAAATATCCCGCCTTGACATTGCACTGGTACGTCGTGTGAGAAATCCCCGTACCATATTAGTCTGTATCACCGCGTTGAGGTTTGCGAGAAATATCCCGCCTCGACATTGCACTGGTACGTCGTGTGGGAAATCCCCGTACAATATTAGTCTGTATTCCCGCGTTGAGGTTTGCGAGAAATATCCCGCCTCGACATTGCACTGGTACGTCGTGTGAGAAATCCCCGTACCATATTAGTTTGTTGAGGTTTGCGAGAAATATTCCGCCTCGACATTACACTGGTACGTCGTGTGAGAAATCCCCGCACCATATTAGTCTGTATTCCTGCGTTGACGATTGCGAGAAATATCCCGCCTCGACGGTTCACTGGTACGTCGTGTGAGAAATCCCCGTACCATATTAGTCTGTATCCCCGCGTTGAGGCTTGCGAGAAATATCCCGCCTCGACGTTGCACTGGTACGTCGTGTGAGAAATCCCCGTACCATATTAGTCTGTATCCCCGCGTTGAGGCTTGCGAGAAATATCCCGCCTTGACATTGCACTGGTACGTCGTGTGAGAAATCCCAGTACCATATTAGTCTGTATTCCCACGTTGAGGTTTGCGAGAAATATCCCGCCTCGACATTGCACTGGTACGTCGTGTGAGAAATCCCCGTACCATATTAGTCTGTTAAGGTTTGCGAGAAATATTCCGACTCGACATTACACTGGTACGTCGTGTGAGAAATCCTCGTGCCATATTAGTCTGTATCCCCGCGTTGAGGTTTGCGAGAAATATCCCGCCGTGACGTTGGAACTAGTCGCACTAAGCTATTTTTTGTTACTTTGGATACGTCGTGAGAAGAATCCCCGTATCCGACCATCAAGCATTTTTGAAATACTACGCGTCTCCCTCTCAGGTCTTAGTGGTAACATAGTATTAAACATAGACTAGTACATATCATAGACCTTAAGAAATTAGTTGTAGGATAGTATATGATTAGCATTGTAAGTGATAGGCTATTCGTTCAATAAAGAATCTATTATTATATGGTAACTAAAGGATTTTCATTTTGAGAAACCCTGATCCGGCGAGCTATCCGCAATAATCCCACCGAAAATCCGTTACAAGCTAATCAGTAACTGCTATTTATGTCTATAGCTTGTTAGTTTGAAATTAGTCGAAAACTAATAATATATTGCTCGTGTTAGATATGATTGTAACGCATGTATGTACTTATATGAGGATGCATACAGGGTAATCTTTATCAATTTCTGCATTAATGCAGGAGGTACTTAATAAAACATATGGAAGGCAACAAAAATGTATATTCAATAGAATGGTTGAATGCATCGGGTTATTAGGACGTTGAGATTTTTTCCATCATATCTTATTAATCACCCTATAGCTCAATTTGTGTACACCCTTTGATGATAATGATTTACAATTTGTTAGATAGATAATCCTTCGAGTTTTCCCATTCGCCTACTACCATTAGTGACGTATATTTTCCAAAAAAAAAAATCTTGTTTAAAAATGGACAAGCACTAATCGTTGGACGGTGAAAAGTTTCTTAATAAAGATAATTAGACAAACCGACGATCGAAAGATGCAGTGATGAAGTGAGTAAAAAATTGTGTCTTATCGTGAATTAAAAAACACAGATCGTGTCCTATCAATTGCAATATTTTGGGAATGAAAAATTTGGATATATTATTCTATGATATTTCCTACTATGATGACATAAATGTGATCTTTTAAATTTCTTACAATACTAAAAACTGTTAAGTTTGCTTGAAATCAATCAAATATGCCATATGGCTTAATAGGACAATAGATTAACTCTGACCGAGTTGTCATCAGGTTCCTGGTAATCTAGGCGGCTCCATTTTTTAGGCTAGGAGGCGAAATATACCAAGCACGGAGGTTGAGGCAGCCCATTGTGCTAACTTCTAAACAGAAAAAGGTACTCCTCAGAAAACCTTCTATACTTCCAGTGATCCGTTCAGATCCAGATACGGTAATCTTTTTAACTCATCCACAGATAGAAAGGCACACACAAGATTATTCAGCCTGCGCACAGAAAGGGCTCCATTGTCTCAGATTCTCCTTCTATGCAATACAGACACTCAGGACCGCTAATATTTGTTAGTTGAGCGTGATGTAAAATATGGCCAGTAATGAAACCAACCATCCGGATCGTATGTTTATTATGTCCAATGTCTCCAGGATCTCCAGAACAATGTCCTAGGATGGATTCCCAGATGTTCAGATTTTATTATATTACATTTTATTGTAAAAAATCCTGCAAAAAATTATCAAATCCTGCAAAAAATCTCAAATTCTGCAAAAAAATCAAATTCTGCATTACATTGCTTGACTATTAATTAAATTAAATGGGATTTCTGGCTCTAGATTGACTATTTAATTCCATTTATATATCTAAGCAGATATGAATGTCGATGTTTGATCTAATCATATATCTGCGCTAATATGATTCATGTATCTAGGCTAATACTGGAACTCTCTGTTTGATCTAAATACTTGATCTATTGTAAGCGTCTAGCCGAATGTGATAACCCGTTCTGGTATCTAATCTATGTAACACGCTGGTTTTTCATGGACGTAGTAGTGGTATACTGTCATATGTCATATCTGGTTGCCAATGTTCTATCTGGTGGCCAATGGTGCATCTGGGGCCCATGTTATGTGTGATGGTGTGGTTTTGTTATATATATATATTGATATTATTATTTATAATTATAGATATATTGATAGGCAGTAGTCAGAGTTTTTGATGGTATATACATCTTAGGGGGCCCAAACATCATCAACAATGATGACAAGAACACACAGGACGACCCAACATTAACCGGTGGTGAGCTGTGACTGGTGGGCAGAATCCAAAGAATACACTCAACCTTAAAAATATGTGTGATGTTCATCATATGTGTGATGTTATGTCGTGAAATTAACTATGTGTGATAGGAATTATGTGTGACCTAAATTGTGTTTGACATTACGTGTTTTTGTGCTTTTTATGCGTTTGGCCTGTATTTGATGTGTAATTGTGTGTCATGTGTCTTTGTGCAAGGCATCTTTGTGATCCCTCTATGGTGATATTGATGCGTCTGTGGTGATGCTGCTCCTTCTATGGTGATGCTGGTGCATCCATGGCGATGCTGACGCTACCATGGAAATATTGACGTGACAATGGTGATGTTGATGTAAGGTCCTTCAAGGTCATGCTAGGTCATCATGATGCTGTGAGGTCATCATGATGAGGTGAGGCCATCACGTATGATTCAGTCTGGGCGATTATATAGGTGTAAGACATTTTGCCGATCTGAGAAATTGTTAGTTAGTCTCAGTAAAAGAAAGTTAGTGAACTTCCTATTAGGCTCATCAAGAAAAAGTTTCGTACACCTGCAAGTGCTCAGGTTCGCCTCCCCATCACTACTGATGCTTCATACGAACATTCGCTTTGATAACCGACTACTAAGGTGACAACGTCAACATCAGGTTTTGGTCCAACAAAGGGAGAACTAAAGCTAGACTTGGCTAGCAGGTCCACCCTCTCATTTTTCTTGATAACTGTGTGCCCATTGTAGAAGCACCACGTGCTATCTATACACAGTTTATAAAAAGATATCCAGTACTTTCCCAGGAATTTGAGTGCTACTTGAGGGCCACTCAGATTAGCTTTCCCTGGATTTTCATATTAAGGGCTACCTTCGCTGCCGCGAAAGATTCAGTATGTAGAACATTCCAAGTCAGAACCGAAATAATATGCCGACACTGGACCGTGGATCGATAAGGCTCTTGCCTCAGTCTCTATCAGGGAAAATTATAATCGGCAGCCAAGTTGAAATTCCGGTATCGTGATCGGCAGCAAATAGCATTCAGGCAGAGAGTTTCTCATTTCAGGCCGCACGACAAAGATTAATGTGAATACCCACTCCAAAACCATCTTCCAAACATCCCCCTTTTGGCAGCTGCCTGAGTGACAAGATCTAGGAGTGCTAAGTTTAGTAAGACTCAAGTGCACCCAATCTTTACCTCAACCATATAATAACCTAGTTGGCATTATCTTATCCACGTTGACATAAATTTATATTTTCTAACATAAAAAATTCCACAAGGAAGACAGTAAATAAATCAATAACAAATAGACTAGCATAAGCCCATACGAGATTTGATCCAGAATTCATTAAATATCCGACGTGGATACATAAGTAACTCTTTGGAAAATTATCAAAATCCTCCTGTTCTTAATATGCACCCAATAACTCCCATACACCTAAAAACAATGACAAGAACGATGGATGATAACACTGAACTTAAACAGATGGCAAGACCTCCTCCGAAAGTTTCTGTTATTAATTTCCATTCTGACATTACTGTCGTAAAAACCTAAGCTGTAGATAAAATAATTGATAAAAAGATGAGAAACGTTTGGAATTGTGTGCAATTTGCTCATGGCGTCATTGCTTCTATTTTACGGCCTATCCAAAAGATACGAACCCACAACGATTTCACCAACCAAACCCATTACGTATGGCAGTGGTCTATCTAAGTTTTCGATATCTATGATTAAAATTATCCAATTTGTGTAGGTGTGGTAGTACCGTCACCGAGAGAATCGATACTAATTTGCTGAAACAGAAAATGATTTGCAACATTCGTTGCGGGAACGAAATTCCTTTATCGTTGGGAGAGTATACGTCTCGTCATCAGATTGAAGTGCCCTTATTAGGGATGGCAAATATAAGGAAAACGTTGGCCCAACACAGACGGAAGCCATTTGATTTGTTGAAAATTCTCAAGAGTTACAACTTCTTTCTGCAACGGCGAAGATAAATAAAACGTGGTTGATGATGTCGTACTACACCTAGGATCATGGCGCTACTGATGCTGGTTCATTTCAAGCGCGAGGGTTATTAATTGAGCAAGTTATTGTGAAAAGGATGCTAGGAATGAAAAGTGCTTTTGTATATTATATAGCTGAACTGCGGCAGCACCTACTACTACTACTACTCGTGCTACTGCTTATGCTTGGAATGGTAATGTTTTCGCTTCTCTAAAAAGGCGCTCGATATGTTGAAGACTTTTTCGACACCATGATGAAATCAATCATTTTTTACTTTCAAAGGAACCAATTACGATGATTCCACTTGAAAGATTTAAGATTTTTTTTTTATTTATTTCTTTTTTTTAACATAGAATAACCGGGCTTATATTATTGTTTTCGAAAGTTTCAACGAAATGGGAGAGTTTTGGTGTAGTGAAACTTTGACAAATAAAGCTACAACCAAAATATAAACAACTCTGAAACTCATTCTAGAGTTTTACAGAGTTTGTAAGGGAGCAATAGTAATAAGTAAATCTTTAAAGTTTCAATAAACAGGAACTTCTGGGTTACCCAAATAATTACGAGATGTGAAAGAAATTTCTTTGGAAAAGAGCGGCTTAATTTTTGGCATCTATTTCTCATTTGGAATTATCCAATTTATGATTTTATACGGATTTAGCTTTAGTTTTACCTAATTTTACATTATTTATTTCGTAGACGAAACCATAGAATATAGACACTAAATTTGTGCGTATCTGTCCATCTTTCTGACTCTCTGTTTCTATGACAACTGATGAGTCTGTTGACACTCATAATCAGGTTTGCTATACTCGGGATTATTTTTTTTAGACCTCGGAAATAAATAAAATCGGAGAACCATTTCACAGGGTTGCGATATGCGATTTTTCACGAATGAGTTGAAGAATTTTGCGAAATATAAAAGGCATTTAAAATTGCTCACGACCATTTTGACGAAATAGAAAAAAAGCTGACAGACAGAATCCAGTCTTAGATCAATTATAAATATATATATACAAAATATAACGGAATGGGATATCTCCAGTGACTGCATAAAAAACAGCCTGAAAGATAGTCTTCTAAGAGCAATTAGTGTGTGAGTCTGAAAAGGAGAGGGAGTGAAGAAGATACAAGGTGCTCTATGCCAGAAATTTCCAAATATCGGGATGTCCTCCCGGCTTTGTAGTTCTTCCCTGGAGTTGCATTTTAGTAGGTCAGGACAGGACCCATACACGAACTGTCGGCTCAACTTTTAGTCAAATCGCTCGCTTATTCTTTTCCCTCTACTCTGTCGAGCTTACTCTGTTAGTTCTAGACAGCAGTTGGAGTATCGTGTTTCAACTCCATACTAGTTTCGAGTCACAGTGTTGAGAACACAGGGGCATGAGCGCACCTTGGCTGTCTGAGCAAGAATAGATGTTTGAGCAATTGCAGCCCTTTGGCTAGGCTCTCTTGAGCTCCAACTTTTATAGCATACACTTCTACCTGAGAAATAAAAATTTAAGCAACAACAGTGGAGAGGTTCACTTCTGGTATCTTTTTCTGTTTTTAAGAACTACTGGCGTGGTGTCAACAAGACAAGAAAAGTAAAGCATTAAAATTCTTCCTGAGGACACCCATAATTATCTATTATGAACATTTTGTAATCTACAAAATACTTTTTGGTAAAAAATATAAAAACAAATTGAGTAAAAAAGAAAAAAAAAGATAACAAGTCACGTAGCACAAAAAGGAAACTCCCGAGGGAATCTAGCAATGATTAAACTGATCTTTTTCTCTTTTAAAAACCCCTAGATTAACTTGATGACTGGGACTGCCTTTGATGGCCCATCGCAAATGAGCCGCCAATCTGATGCGGAAATCGTTGATCCCTCTCTCAGTACCGGCATTACAGTTGCTGTTTTTATGACTATAGAGGCGGCATAGAGTCGACTTGAAACAGGACTCAAGACACACCCTGTCACAGTCGCCCACTCGACATAGGATTGGCTTGGTCCAGACTGCCAAAAGCAAACCCTACAGACAGCACCAGCGTTGTCACTCCTCCAGTCACAGCGAACAAGCCGACCAGGGTTGCCCTGGTCACAGAACTTCCCACTTCTTAACGGAATAGCGCCTGTTCAGGTCCTCCTCGGGTGCGGTATCACTATAGCTTCGTGATTTTCAAGTCGTCTTTAAGACGACTTGATTTTTTTTTTTAAATACAGCAATATTTCCCCAAGTTAGTTATTTAAGTTATTTATAGAGCGAGGAGTTGACCGGTGACCAAGGTCAAAATAGTTCCTGTGCAAAAGGTTCACAAACGTCTCAACTTCCGGAGTTTAGCCAATCTAAGCCAGCCGCAATACAACATTACTAGCTGTGGCAGGGACGTATCCCAGAGCTACAACATCCAATACCGAGACCGGACAATCCACCATTATAGATACACCCGCAGATTAAAAAAAAACTTGTCTAAAGAAGTGAACGTTGTCGACAAATTTCAGGAAATACAGCATGTTTTCTGGTGTAATCTCCATGTATTAGCTTCAAATGGGACGACGAACAATACAGTGTACAACGACAGTATTGTACTACAGAAATGGTAATGATAATTTAATTAATTCTAGTGAATTAGGAATCTTATAATACAATTTGACGTACCCACCCAAATTAAAAATTTTAACAATTTTATAAACTAGTTTCACGCGGGCGATACAAATCGAGATTTTTGTGTAATAGGAAATGAAGTTTTCGAAAAAATGCAATTAAATGGCGTGTATCAAAGTATTTTAACCGAAATCATTCTTATCAACGTGATTTTGTATAATTTCAGCCTGAAATTTTGTGTTTGTATTATTTCTGTGCCAACTTGGCATAGCCATACCCATATTACTTATACGACAAGTATTAGAGCTGATTTCATGAATACATATCAAAAAATAAATTTTAATTAACTCCCACTCGTTTCTGGAAAAGCACTTGGAAGCATATCCCTCAGGGAAACTAAGTATAGATAGTAAACAAAAAAAAAGTACTGCAAAACATACTAAAATCCTCATCTTCAATTTGCAAATTAGCACCATATGTATGAATGTTTGTATGTATGTAAGATTTCTATAAAAAGACGAACAGTAAAATGTTTGTACAAATGTTGACATTCTGGTAAACTAATGCTCTCGCCTTGCACTTTATTTACTCGAAAAAATCACTTTCGTCCAGAAGGGAACGTTATAACATAAATCAGGTGTGCATTTTCAACGCTTCTATGCTCAGACGTCCTCGTCCTATACTGCGTTTCCATTTCTAAAAAAAAAAAAGAATAGAAAGCAGAAAAAAGATGCTAACCAAGTTCGATGCGAATATGCATTTCTGGAGGGTTTTAGCAAAGTTCGATGTTTGCATAACGTTGAGAGACACAAACAGAAAACGATTGAAAATTCTGTTGAAGCACCTATACCCACCTAACTTGGTTGGCACAGGAAAATCTCACTGGAAATTTTCCATTCCGTTTGGAGGTAGATAGGGAAGTTTTTGGGTAGATTTCTATATGTATTTATGTACATTGGGTACGCCTTCCTCAGGTTCACCAAAAATCCCTAATTGAAAACACTTTTGGGTTAGAATTCGCACAAAATTTGATTACCTTGAAGCAGAAGTATCGAACTAGTATACCTACTTCTTCATGTTTTCCGGCAAAATTTTCATGCCTCCATTGCTTTTCAAATTTTGTGTGTATTTTAAAATGTGTTCATAACCCGGCAATCTGCAATCTGGATACCAACATGCATGTTTGCAGAACTGACTAAATTTGAATAGAATTGAATAGAAAATTTCCACCTAGTTTCATTAATAGATTGTATGTACATATGTATATATGGTGAGTAATCATTCCTCAATGCCATTATTTGCGCAACAATGACATATTTCAGTAGAATATAGGTTATGTCGACGATTAGGCATAAACACTGTCAAGCAGATATTGTACACCGGCCCTGAATATAATAGGCTATCCTCCTACTACAGTGGTGGTAACATTAATTGAGGCCCCCAGGTCTGCTCAGAAATGTGTATTCGTAGTAGGTAGGTTAAAAAATTGCAAGACTATTGAAATTATGCAAACATTTAATATTATAAAAAACATTGTAAGGCTGTAAGGTTGAAATCATTGAATACTATAGATTTGTCGGAAATACTTGATATAATTTATATAGATTCGCACTACAAAGCAGGAATGGTAGCTGATGTATGTGAAAAATTTTGTAGTTTCCCAGGTTGTATAGAAATCATTCTTGAAGCTGCTTTGAGTAGGTACTTAAAGCAATTGCTTTAGTATCGGGGTATGTGCAGCCTAGTTAGTGAATTTTAACTACATAGTAACTACATAGAGTATACATACTGAGTCTTATGTTAAACAAAAAATATTAACAAATTTAAAAAAATTAATTAAAATTACCTTAAATTTTGCTGTTTTTCCCATCTAGCGACGCAATCACTTATCATCATCTTGCAAACACTCTAAATTAATATGGACGTGCAGAGTCATCTTTCAAAGTTTTAAAGCTGCAATCTAATTAAGAAATTCCTGTGAGAAAGTGGTAAAAAACAAAAATTACTATTTTTTTATCCGAATTCAATCAATGAGCAGTTATTGAAAAGGTCTTGATGATTACATTACGAATATGTAAAACAATTTACCCTAATGATGCAAATTAGAGAGCAGAAAAGGGGGCGGGGCGGTGTTTTGTACTAGGCATGAAATTAATCATGTGTATCTCCTACAATTATTAACTTATTTTAAAACTCCTTCATATTTCTTTTATTGTGATGTAATAATAAATAATTCAATTGATTGGCAAATTTTTACAAGAAGAATATCATTAAATTGAAAAATTCCCTTTTTTTTTAAACTACATAGGAAATATGTAGAGTATATATAAACAAACAATACTACTTTCAAAAAATTAAATTAAATTATACTAAATTTTTCGGGTTTTTCCATCTGGCGGCGCCCTCTTGAACTGTACAGATTTCCGGTAAGAAGAAAAATGCAGCTGTTTATGTCTTTTAATTAATATTTGAAGAAGTTGTCTTTTATCGTTCAAGAGATATTAACAATCAAAGTTTCAAAGCTGAAATCTAATTAAAAAAATCCTAGGTAGTAACCCTATGAAAAAATGGAAAAAAGTCGTATTTTTTATCCGATTGCAACACATGAGTAGTCATCGGAAAGGTCTTGATGAGTACATTACGAATGTGTAAAAGTATTTTACCCTTTCCATACAATTAACGTTAAATATATTTGAAATCATTTTTTTTCACTGAATACGGATGTCTGACTTTAGCCTTTAACAATGAAATGTCCAATTTTTTCAATTTTATGATCAAATATTGTTCTTCCTCCGTACGGTGGACCATTTGTTTGTTTTATGTTGCTTAGGTTATTAACATGTTTTCTTTTCCACATTGTTCTCTTTCTACTGCTTTGCTTTTTTCTAATTTCCTCACTACTTCGCAGTTGTTGGCTTCCGGCATCCTCCATTGCTAATACCCTGGAGAAGCGGTTGCAGACTGACTGTGTCTATACGGACTTCTCTAAAGCCTTTGACAAGCTTTCCTACAGAGTGATGCTGTTTGAGCTGTTAGAAAATAGGTTTTTCTTCATTGTTGGTTGATTGGATCTCATCCTATTTAAGCGGTAGAAATTTTAAAGTGCTCTTCAAAAACGCGCTTTCAAATGTTGTTTGTACGAAGTCTGGAGTTCCACAGGGAAGCCATCTGAGTCCCTTATTGTTTGTCGTATTTATTAATGATCTTGTTTCTGTGATAAAAATCTCTGAAATTTTAATATATACTGACGATGTTAAAATCTGTGTGTATGCATAATAATTTATTTCTTAATATTCTCAAATGTAATGTTATTGTCTTTAGCCGTAAGTTTACTTCTTTTGCGTACCAGTATCACAAAGGCAATGTTCCTATAAATGTAGTAGATGACCTTAAGGATATGGGCATTATCTTTGACTCAAAACTGACTTTTTCTCGCCATCTTGATTATATTATAGGGAGAGCCTTATCAATTCTTAGGTTTGTTAGACGCTGGGCTAAAGAATTTAATGACACGTACACATTGCGCTCCTTGTATGATTCATTTGTGAGGTCTATACTGGAATCCGGCTGTCAAGTGTGGAGTCCTTATTGCAGTGTACATATTAATAGGATTGAATCTGAATGTTTCTACGTTTTGCCCTTCGTAACCTTCCGTGGAATGATAGGTTTTAACTTCTAGCATATTCTGATCGCCTGGTTTTAATTAATATGACTTCACTCCATAAGAGAAGTGGGTTCTTATTGTGTGTTTTTATTCATAAAGTTTTGATGGATTAATAGATTCTCCTGAAATGCATCACGACATCTTGCACATTTTTTTCCCAGAGCGATCGCTAAAAATACACCAATATCCGAGTTTGTCATACCGAACGTCGTCCGCAGGTGCGTTGGCTTTCTTCGGTAGTTTTTTGGTGGATGTAGTGATGCACGCGATGGGCGGCCAATTCTCCTTGTTGGAAGCTGATTGCCGATTTTGCACAATGTTTCTGCTACTTCGGTTCGAAAATTCGGCAGAGATTGTTTTATATCGGGGTTTGCCAGATGAAACAGTATGTAAGAGTTGACCATAGCGACATCAAGAAGGTGATCGAACAGCCTGTTAAGAGTATTTTCTTGTTTTTATTCTTATATGATAGCGTCCAATCAATCCGTCCATCAAGTCAGCGCCACCCATGTGCTTATTATATTCGCAAATAATTATCGGGCACTCTATTTCCACCTTCTGTTTTTCCTTCTTGTCCCAACGGGAAACATTTTTCCGTTCTGAAAATTCTTTGCTTGTTGCGAAGGGTTTCAAATCGACATAAGTTGACAAAAGTCGAGCCGTTTTAGTGTCTTGCAACAAAACAGAAGATATATCAACTCCATATGCATTTTGTACATATTCTTCAGAGTATTCTCGTTCAACTTTTTGAAAAACCAGTTGTTTATCACTGGACAGTTTACAGTTCGGTACGCGATTCGTACGTACTGTACCTAATGCATAAAGACCCCGACTTCGTAAATAAACGAGCAATCCAAGAGAGGTGTAAAAATTGTCGAAATATATTATGTGCTTAACGAAATCTGGGACATTTTTCGTCAGACGAATCACAACATTGGATGATGCGCTAAGGTCAGGACCGCCTTCAGTTATAACATTGTCACCTGCTCCTGTGTAAATATCAAATCCGTAACAAAACCCAGAGGAATCACAAAGGGTAAAGAATTTGAAGCCCCATTTATGGGGTTTGTTAGGCATGTATTGGCGGAGATTTGTTCCTCTCATTTTTTGGCGCACATTTGTTCATCAACACATAGTCTCGAAAGCATAGGAATCGATGAAAATTTCTCATTGAAATGTGTGATGAGAGGGCGAACTTTGTAAACACTGCCGTATCCTGACTGTCCTTTATGGATTTCTTTTGAATTATCATTGAAATGCAAATTACGTCGAATCGACTCAAAATCCGAGACTGTCATTGTTGTCCTACTAGGCTCAAACGAATTTTTCCCCAATAGCTTCTTACGTTTGGGTATCGATAAACGGACATACCTATAGATCAAAATTCCAACGAACTTACGCAATTGGTTTACATCTACATTGAATTTTGTATTGATGTCCTTTTGACGTGCGTATAAATTCGACTGATAAGCAAGTTTTTCGAAAAACTCTGCGTTCACAAAGAACGAGAGACAATCGTATGGAGTCAGTTCTTTCAAATGTGGTTGCAGGTCTTTTTTTCCACGAAACACTACCTCGTTAATATTAAGTTGAAAGTTTCTCTTTGTCCAAACTATTTTTTTGAATTCACTTGAGTCATTTTTTATCTTGCATGGAGAAGGACCCGAGAAATATCCTGTTGTAAAACTAATAGGGTCACCCTGTTCCGCCCGTAAATCCGGTGAGTGAACTTTTTCAAGATCAAAATGAAGTAAAGTACTTGAAGATGAACTAGCAACAGCATCATTAATAGCAACATTACTTATCGAAGAACTGTTAATAGTTTCGTCAACAGGTGAATTTTCAGTGATTGTAGTTCGATTTTCGCTTTCTACAATACCTAACTTGCAGGTACTATCAAAAAGAGCACTAAAATCAGGATCTCCCAAATCATCATCGTCATCAAATTCTATTTCTCCTTCATCTCCAGAAATATTTCCATCGAAATCATTCGGTTCCATGAAATTTATGATTTCATCATCAGAGAGGCCGGACAATTTATTAACATGTCGTCTCGCCATAACTGTAAAAGAAAATTACCTGTTTCTCTGAGGATACACCCAAAAATATTCGAGGAAGTCATACAAATTTCTATAGTTTTAAAATTTGTGTAAATGTAAAACCGCATGAGTCCGCTTAAAGGCAGGCTGACTATTGTTTTTATTTTTTTCGGTCCAAGCCAACTTTTTATACAAAAATTAATGTTTACTGAAAACTGGATCAATTATTCTACTCACCAAAAATTTTTTTTACACAAATTACGATATTCAACACAAGTTTTAAGAAAATTTCTAGATCAGACCAACGTAAATGCCTTGAGTTCCGACTGTGGAATTAACTTCTTTATATGCACGAATTTTCCAGTTGAAGAGTAGAAAAACTGGCCTTATGCAAAACATAACTGTTCTCCGAAAGGAAAAGTATTGCAAGAGATGTGAAAACTATTCATTTCTTAGACAGAAATGACTTAGCAGATACCCTGCCTTTAGGCGGGCTCATGCATTAGAGGGTTAAGAGTCATCGAACGAATTATGGATTTTATGAGCCCCTCAGTAATATGTGTAGAATTTACAACAAATATTCAAATTATTTAGATTTGATTATTGATTTAAGAGCAATTAGAAATTTCATTCTTTAAAGGGGTTTGTGATTTTATTTTTTATTGGTTTATCGCAAAATAACTTTTGTTGTTGAATTTATACACTATGTTACTTTATATATAAGTCAGATCATATTTATATACATATGTTGGCTACATAAATAAAATAAATCATGTCGCACTCCTATATGTTATTGTTTAGCTGATGCAGCATCTTCATTACATAGAAATATTATAAGTATTCTGGTAGTTTTGTCTTTATAAAATTTCAATTATCGGCTACGCTTAGTCATACGGATAAGAAAATACCTTTAGAATTTATAGTTCACTTTTCAGAGTATCACAAAAATCTCTGCTAAAATAAAAGTTCATGGTGTTAGTATGAAAATTATATACCTTCCATTATTTCATTAATTTACTAGCATACTATTTTTGTTTCTACAAAAATGCAGGGTGTCCCGAATTGTGATAGCCATATGAAAGGAGCTGACAAATATCGGTAAGAAACGCAAAAAATACATGGTGGGTCTAACTTCACTCTCCTGGTAGCTAAGGGGGTTTGAAGTTTTTTCCTAGTGTTGAGTAAGTGCTTCAACATATTTCCCAAAATCTCCTAGGCTATTTTAAATATCAGAAAAAGTCTTTATCTAATATTTGGCAAATCAATTGTCTATTAAATAAGTGTGAAATGCTTTTCCTATTGTTAATGTATTCGAAGTTATAGACCTTCAAATTTAAAATTTTGAGTCAAAAAATTAATTTTTTCGTATTCAAATGCAATTATCCCAACCTTTTACCCTATAATTTTTTCTTTTTTGCTCGGCTTGAAAGAAATCCCGATCGGTTCTCTACAAGCCATTCTTAACAGCACTCAAACATATTGGACCGTTCTCAAATCATAATGTAAAATGTACAGGTAATATTTGAATCCCATTTTATGAATTTAAGATTTTCACCAAAACAAAATGAAACAAAGTGAAAACTTTTTCTGAAATAACTACAACAATGTTCAGTAGTCCAAGAACTGAACCAAGCAGTATAAAATTACAGACAAAAAGCGAGATACAAGAAGACAAGTACACATTTTTACACAGAAAAACTAACTAACTAAAACTAACTGACCATAACTATTCAAAATATTCTCGAAATGTCTGTCATTATTATTAATGCATAGGAAACATCTGCGTGTAATAGATCTTTTAAGATCTGTCGTCCTTAATTCCTCCCCAACTTTTAGGCCCTAACTTTTAGGGCAGCTTCTTCGATCCCCCCTTTTAACAGATCTTCAGTTGATATTTGTACTGAATATCCCATCATATATCCCCAGAGACAAAAATCCAAAGGAGTCAAACCCGGCGATCGTGGCGGCCAAAGTATGGACCCATCCAGTCCAATGAATTTCCCCGTGTAGTTTCTTTGAAACCAGTTCAAAGCTGGTTGCGCACCATGTGCTGGAGCCAACGTGACTCCTTGTTGCTAAGGGCGCATTCTCCAATAATCCTGGTAGATCATCTTGGACGAAATCCAAATAATTACTGCTATTCAGTCTTGGAAGAAGTATATGTGGACCAATCAGCAAATTTCCTAGAATGCCTGCCAGCCCACACGTTAACTGCAAATCAATGCTATGTTGATGATCGACGACACGCATCAGGATTTTCTGCAGCCCGAATATGTTGGTTGTGGACGTTTATCACGTCAAATTTCATGAACTGACAATCATCTGTCTATAAAATGTGGTCCAAAAATGTGTAATCTTCCACGCCGTGCTCAAGGATCCAGTTGCAGAGCAACTTTCGCTTTCCAAAATCCATAGGGAAGAGCTCCTGAACAGGTGTTAAATGGTATAGGTGCATTCTGGAATTGGTGTCGTGTATAATCCTAGAAACAGATGAACCTCCAGTCTGAAGAGCAATACTTCTTATGCTTATTGCTAAGTCTCTCCTTACAAGATCTCGAAGTCGTTCTTCCACTTCGACCATAACTGCTGATCTTTGGCTGTCTTCTCTTCATCTGCTGACTATTCCACTCCTCCGCCATCATTAGTAAATTACTAAAAACACGGATCTGTGTGGCACTCTACGTTGAGGAAATGCTTCGGAACAAAGCCTTTGAGCCTCTCGAATACTTCCTAGAGCAGTGCCGTAAAATTTGTACATTCGTATTCTTCGTTACTATACCCGGATATTTCTTTTTAATTATTACTTTTGATGTGTGCTAATAGTTACACATTTAGTAAAACTGCAATTTATATTCTAAGCGACACTTAATTATCCACACCCTACCATGAAAATATCTTTTGTGAGTGGTAATTTTGACCACAAATCGTAGAAGATAATAAAATTTATGGATCCAAATAAACAAATAAATATTCAAACCGCAATATTTACAAGTAATGCACGTGCCCCTAAAAACAATCCCTTAGATTACCTGCAATTAGTCCGAAAACTGAAATTGATTTATGGATTGCTTTAAATTTGAGGATGTGACTAATCAAGTGCAGTTTCGGTACAGTCACCAGATAGTCATCATTCCTTTCGAATACATTTGTTATTTTATTAGATTATGGAAATTGTTGTAGTTATTTCTGAAAAAGGTTTGACTTTATTTCACTTTGTTCTGGTGATAACCTTAAATTCATAAATTCAGGTAAGACCTGTACATTTTGCGTTCTGATTTGAGAACGGTCAAATATTTTTGAGTGCTATGAAGACTGATTTGTAAAGATCCGATTGGGGTTTCGTCCAAGCCAAAAAAAAAACCAAAAAATTATAGGGTAAAATGTTGAGATAATTGCATTTGGATCCGAAAAAAATAATTTTTTGACTCAAAATTTTGACTTTGAAGGTCTCTTTAATTCGAAGGCATTAACAACAGGAAAAATCATTTCACACCGCCTTAATGGGCAATTGATTAGCCATAGATTAGAAGAAGGCTCATTCCGATATTTAAAAAACCTAGGAGATTTTGGGAAATATATTGAAGCACTTACTCAATAGTAGGAAAAACCTTCAAACCCTCTTAGCTCCAGGAGGGCGAAGTTAGACACCACTCCCATACATTTCATTTCTTTTTCGTCTCTTACTGAGATCTATCACCTCCTTTCATATGGCCATCTTAATTCGGGACACCTTGCTAATTTAAAATCTATTCTAAATATTCGAATTTCAGGAGAAGAGTTGGAAGGGAACTTTATTATTTTCAATGTCTTCCATTATGACCTTTTCATAGATACCCATATTGCTGTTGTTTTTCAAATTTTTTAATAGATTTGTCCAGGGAGTCGAGAGAGAGGAAGGATCGTGTCAAATTTGATTGAATATTATACTGTCATTAGAAATATTTGATGGATATACGTGTACAAGTTTCAGAAAATTGATTCGATGCCAGTGGAGGAAAAATCATGTAGAAAAATTTGAGTCATTCAAAAATCAAAATTAAATTAAAAAATTTGCGTTATAAGTATAAGTCGGTTTTGTTCTCATAATGTATGAAAAAACATTAAAGAACCAAAAAACAGTAAGGAACCAAAATACTCGATGGATTAAAAGTTATTGTTTCCAAAGTAGCGTCGTAAGCGTAAGCGTCGTAACTAAATTGGAATAACTGAAAAAGCGGAAAAACGGCTAAATGTTTTAAATTTATCTAATCGTTTTCGGTCCTTGGTATAAACTAATTATTTAAAAAT
Source organism: Dioctria linearis (assembly GCA_963930735.1). Lineage (NCBI taxonomy): Eukaryota > Metazoa > Arthropoda > Insecta > Diptera > Asilidae > Dioctria > Dioctria linearis. Next base: position 35,965,439 of record OZ005743.1, on the reverse strand, counting down.
AATTAACGATTTTTAATAACTTTATTCAAAATTATTGCAATTTCCTCTAAATTTTCCTTTTTTTTATTTTTAAGAGTTTTAAAAATCATAATAACGTGCCTCCAAAGGCTTAATTCTTCCATTTAAAATGGAAAACAATTAAATATATAAAATATTTCTGTGTATCTAAGAATATTTTTAATTAAATGCAAAAATACAAAAAGCGTTTATACATTTTTTTTTAAACATTTTTGATACACTTTCTAAGAAAATATCTGAACTGTTTAGGAAACAGCTATAAACATTTTAGAAACATTTTTGAAACAATTTTATTTCTGTTGCTTTAATATTTCTTTTGGGTGTGATGGCACTTTAGAAGTCTTTGTTTTTGTAGAAATATTCTTGCTTGAAAATGCGTCTCTTCATTAGCAGTAGCTAAGTACCTGCTCGAGTTAAGTTGATACTTTTATGAATATATTTTTGAATGAACTCAGTTGAATCCCTATTAATATGTATTTGCCTCAATACTAGGTATTTAGATACATATACTATATATATGTAGGAAAGTACAACATAAGAAACAAATTTCAATACAATTTAATTCATCTACTAAGGTTAACCCATACACGACTGCTTTCCACCATCAATAAAAAAAAATATAGAAAGAGTTCTGAAAGCTAAAACATATATGTAGATGCAATGGCTGGAAAAAAATAAATATGATATGTGTGCTTTGCGGTCTATGGAACTGTCATATACGCCCTACGTAGGAGTCAGTACTCCTACCAAACTCATTGTAAATTTCTTCAGAGATTGAATCCTTTATCCAACGTCATTCTTAGAGACTGCAGATTTTGTTGGCCTAAATTTACTTCCTCCAGTATCATGTCACAAAATTTAATGAAGGTCTTAAAGATAAATCACATATAGCTGGAGTGAATAAGCTTGCTGCTAGTCTATACTATCAAGATTTACTTTGGATGGATCTTGCAAAGCTTCGCAAATGCTCGAAATTTTTTAAACGTTTTCCTTCGTGACTTGCACTGAATCGTGGTGAGTACTCCAGCAAGTATCGAGCAAATGTTTCAAGTTTGAAACTACATTTGGCTTTAGGTTTTTCTCGATCAGGCTGTTTTGAATGGTGGTGTGACTTGCAATGTTTTTATCTCCTTGCTGATGAACTCTCTGTTTTTTATCAGTATTGTTTCAGTGTACAACATAGCGGCCATTTAAGTATCTGGTTGAATTATTTACGAAAAAGTCTCCAAGGAACGATAATCCACGGGGGTATATATATATATATATCAGTGGCGGTTCGTGGGATTCAGAAGAAGGGAAGCAAAACATTTTCTGTAAATTATAGCTCCGCTTTTTAGACTATTTCATTGCTACTATAAGTAATTATACATGTATCAAAGTCAATGATGTCAATAATACACAATATAAATATTCATATTTATTCTTGCGCTTGAAAGAGAAGGAAGCCATTATCATCGTTAAATAAATCAGTGATGCAATCATATCTTTCATTTAATCCATTCACAGCAAATACTGCCTGCCCCATAATTAAGCAAATACAAAAATTTCACTCAATATCCCCCTTCACAACGTACGCAAAAAATCTAATCATCTAATTCATTCCTTTCAATTCAATTACCATTATTATTATACTTAGGTATACTCGTTCGCCGGAGTACTCAAATAAAAGCAAGAATTCTACATTCTCTCGCAATTAAACAGAAACGTACGTAGTATTATAGATAGTCAATATCTTATTTTTGCACAATATGAATAAAATATGTTTAAAAAATTTTTATAATAAAAAACATTCAAACATTTAAAGTCAAACGAGATAATATAATTTTAAAATATTGTTATTGGGTAGATTAAGTTTTTAATTAACTTTTCTTGGGTGAAAGAAAATTTTTACTTAGCCTATAATTTATTTATGAAAGTTATTTATTTAAAACGTTTTGTTAATACATTTGATTTTCTAATCATTACATTTTTGCTAAAAACTCATAAAACAGGACATACAGTACGTTTACATAAATACTTGGCTTGAAATCCACTTGAAGCTCAGGTAGGGCGGTTGATTGAATTAACTCCAATTACTTGAGTTGAATTTTTCTTGAATTCAATTTTCCAATTACTTAAGTTGAAATTTACGGATTGAATAAGCGTTTTCATGATATTTTGATTACTTCAAGCATACTTCAAGTATGCTTCAAGTATTCATGTAAACGTACTGATAATCTATCTAATATATGCATATTAACTCGCATCTACGTTCTTTTGCGAATGTTGTGATGTAATTTTTTACCTCTGCGGTAAGTATAGCTTAGAAGATTATGGCACTTTAATGTAGTACTTCCATGTTAAAACGATTTACACGAAAAAACTGGAAAATTTATTTCACATCAAAACCCATCGGTTAAACATATAAAATTTAAATGTTCACATGAGATATGTAAAACATCATGCGGAAGCGTTTAAAAGAAAAATCAGCCCCCGCAAGAACGTAACCCTCCTTTGTACACAAATTCGAAAATCACGCATTTTAAAGATATTCGGGTGAAAAAAGTCGGTTATAAAGTTTCTTACAGAGCAAAAGAAAATATGCCATTTAATAAATTTCATCAAAAGCTTCAATTTATTCACACGGCCAAAATTGGACAACGCCATGGGTGTAGCTACCATCCTCCCCCCAAAACCCCCCAAAAACGTAAACAATTAAGCCCACTGACTAATTCTAAAACAAAAAATCCCATGTATGTAAATCCATCCACGATTACTATTCTAAAACTATTCCTAAAATTTCACAATATTCGTCACGAAGGTCGGATAAAAGTTATTTAAAAAAAGCTACGAATTTGTTAACATCTGACAGCATTTAAATAAATCGTGAGCAAGACCGACACCCACCCGCACCGGCATATACTTCTGAATTTATCAATGAAAGTTACTATCTCGGGTTGTAAATCAATTGCCAAACGCTACGCTGCGGCCAGCGTACCATACCAATGTACGCATGCAAACTCTTGAGTGAATATGAGTCTAAAATGTTAAATGTATTTAACTTTTTACATTGGCTTTGTTGTTGTAAATACGCTGTAGGGATTTCAGCGTGATGCCAGTGGCAACGGTGTTTGATTCTAATGCCGTTCCATCCATACCACGCGAATATTATGTAGCTTGCTTGACAAGACAAATCGGGGTGGATCTGGTGCTGGGTGGAATGATGGTGGGTGGGTCATACGCTACATTTTGGACAGCGTACCATACAGAATGTTAGTAGCGATATAATGACATTGGGCTGTGTGTTATGTTCTTAGTTTGTAGGAGAAAATTGGGCGTTACTTATGAAATATTTCAGGTTGTATCTAGTGATGCCAGAGCAGTAAGCTTCTTTGAATTTTATACATTTTTTTAAATATTCTAAGAATATTTTAAAGCAAAATGTTATGTTTGGATTTTTTTATTTTGTCAAGGGAAGCAGTGCTTCCTTTGCTTCCAATGAGGAGCCGCCCCTGATATATATATATATACACTGCCGTATAAGTACACTAATTAATTTTTTTTGTCTCCTTAAAGTTTGATTACTTATTTTACTATTTTGGTTCTTTTTTATTTTTTTCAATAGGTCCTCATTGACTTTTTCTCTGAAGTCTAATAAATTCTGATAATTGGTTCATTGTGCTCTTCCGAGGAATATGTCGCTAGGTTTTTACGTGGTTAAGGAGTGTATGATATTATTGCTTATATCTACGGATATATTTATTATTTCCTTCAGCCATAAATCCGGATATTCCTTTGCAGACATCTAGCGATTTCGATGATAGTTGAATGGACTCTTTCCACAGTTCCATATATCTCACTTTTTTCAGATGGAGATCTATATAATTCTATTTTTAACATTTTAATGTAGTTGGTTACAGTAGGACTAATTAAACCCTTCTCGTTGTCTACTATAAGAATTTTAGGTGCGGTAAAATAATGCAATATTTTTGATATCTTATGACTTTAAGTTAGCACTGATTTGTCCTTTATTCGGAAAAACTTTGTAAATTTTGAAAACTTGTCCACACAAGAGATGAACTTTTCCCGGTTAAATATCATAATATTCAAATGTATTATTTCTGATTAGTAAGTTGGAATGGGTGTTTCTAGCAATTCGGGCCTATTGGGATATTGATTATATTTGTTGGAATTACATATATGGCAGGATTTATCGTACTTCTTAATGTTGCCTGCCATGCGGGGAAAGTTTTTTTTTTTTTATATTTGGTTCTTGTTTGCATTAAAATTCCTATGGGCTCTTCAATGCTAGCGAATTGGAATTAGTTTTCTGGGTTGACGATATCTTGAATCACTCTTTGTATTATGCGGATTTTAAATTTACTGAAATATTTTCTAAAGACTTCCTGCAGTACTTGAATATGTTGTTCTGGAATTTTAAGTCCGTTCAGAATATTTGGGCTAAGAAGTTCTTTAATATTTTTACAAGGTTCCCTTTGGTTATTTCCTTAAGTTTTATGTAGGTACTATGTCAGTCTTAGAGACTGCAGATATTGTTGGCCTAAATTTATTTCCTCCAGTATCATGTCACAAAATTTAATGTAGGTCTTAAAGATAAATCACATATAGCTGGAGAGAATAAACTCGTTGCTAATCTATACTATCAGGATTTACTTTGGATGCATCTTGCAAATCTTCGCAAATGCTCGAAATTTTTTCAACGTTTTCCTGCATGACTTGCAATGAATCCTGATGAGTACTCCAGCGAGTATCGTGCAAATGTTTCAAACGCTTGCCTATTTTTCTACAAACATATATATATATAGAGCACGAGAAGATGAATGTGAATTCTCTACAGTTCCAAAACAGGCTGTTAGAGGGAACGCATGAGAAAGCATGGATTCCTCAAACATTTAAGAAAATATTAGCACATGGACTTGCACAGAGATTTTGAATTGATTTTTCGAATTTTATGACGTGTATTGCCATAACCTTGAGTCCGAGAAACACAATATCCAACCCATCATTTTTCAGCTTCTGTTAATGTCTTTTGTCATTCGACAGTCTTTTCCGATGTTAAGAAAAACTAAGAAGGATTTTTGAAGTTCCACAATGCCATCTTCTACATGCAAGTATCTAATTATTTGACTTCTACTTTCATCGGGAGTGCTGTCAAAAATTATTCCCTAATATTTAGCCACCTTTAAATCTGCAATAATTGTTCTTTAACATGTTCACCCAAACTAAAAATTTATTGATTTTGTATCTGTTTCGACAACTATGGAACCAATGGAATCTTCTAGTTTTAAAGAATACTTTTGAAAATTTGCAAGAGTGACTGTGTCAGGTATAGTAGTGAAAAGTGGTTCTTTGAAAATTAGAACATCGAAGTATATAAAAAATATCATTTTTGTAATTAGATAGAGATATGCTTTATTAATATTGGAAATTGGCAACAAAAGGATGATGAGTCTAATAGAAATGTCTCTTACTTTTTCTTGGAGCTCGGAAAAAAACAATAGCAGAACAATGGTTGGGATCATCACTCGCCACACCTCACATCACGCTCATCTAACAGGGGTGGAAGTTGTTGACAGCCCTAAGTATCTATTCTTCCTGAAAGGAGAGATTGACACAACGGTGCACTTTCTGAGTGCTTGTCCGGTTTTTGCCTGGAGAAGGCTGGATACACTTGAGTCTCCCCACCTATCTGTGGATGAGCTGAAAAAATTACCTCACCAATATCTGATGCGCTTCATTAAGAGGACTGGATGGTTTTGCTGAAAGTGTTTCTAGTAGGTTAGCTCAATAGGCCGCTTTGCCCTCTTGCCTATATAAGAAAAAAATACTTATATTATATAATAAGAAAGCTGCAGTATTAACGTTTAAAGTGAACAAATTTACATCCACGTTGACATGGGACTGTCTGAGTAATAACTCAAAATTCTTTCATCCTAATTTATAATATTGCAGGCAATAACTAGAATTTAAGCCACTAAGCTAAGATACTGAAATGCATTTGTTTTCTCTTATGAATATAATTAATAAAGTTTCACTCGAAACCCGTTTTGTATTCATTTTTCTAAATATATTTCAAATTACAATGAATGTAGAAATGAAAAAAAAAAATAATAATAATTTCGTTTAATCCTTAAACCTAGATTCTACCAATACGCACAATTAAAATTTTCATCTCAGTTAAATTAAATTAAAAAATTATCAAATTTAATAAATTTGTAATTTAAAATTGATATGGACCCAAATAATGATGTTTTTTTGTAATGAAAATTGCCCCTCTAAATAGTTTAAATGTTTTTCAAGGTAAGTGGCAACACTAACATTTGAGACAAATTCTCGAAGATAGTTGGTTTATTTTTCTCTGTTTTTTAGTGTTTGAAAATAGCTGTAATTCTGTACTAAAAGGTTATTTGTAAATATCTTGCCATGTATGTACATATATGAATTATTTTAACATAATAAACTAAACATCTGGACTAAGTATATTTATTTAAATAAAAAAGAAAGAAACAAAACCAAATTTGTTTCAGAAAAAGGCGTCGCTTGTAGAAATCGACGAATGTAGAAAAAATATAATTTAATTGCGTTGCTCAAAGCATCGTAAACTTCCACCATATCAAATGCTTTCACTTCACCCCTTTTTACAATTTCGAAATTCGAACTTCAATTTATCCAAAACGACTTATAACGATGGACTGAGCGTATTGTAATTTTCCTATAAGAAAGCATGACACACGTTTTATAGTTCTCTCTTTCGCCCTATGGCAGAGTTGGAGCTACCAACACAAAATATTGCATTCTGGAACGTTTGCATATGCCATTTGATGTTTTTATGTTGGCTACAGATGCAATCACCGCAGAAGAAATAAGGTAAAGATAGTCTTTACCATGCTCCGTCTCTCTTGCCCATAAGCAGGATTCAGTTAAGAATAACTTTTGAAAATTAAAGTCGGAATGAGTTTAATTCCTTATAAGCGATTAAAATATCACTTGGGCACAAGAAAATATATTTTTTTAATTAAATTCGATTTTCGGATGTAAAATTTCATCTGAGTGGTTGAGTTTTACATTTTTTTTATGTAATCGTTTTAAAGGGTGCTCTAACGGTGATATACAAAAACACAATATTTTTTGTGCCACATGAAATAGCAAATCGCTCAGTCCATTGTTATAAGTCAGTGTGCCAGCCACAGAAATCGCTCGGCCTGTCCAGTCCGTCGATCTCAGATCGCAAATCGCAACATCTATCAAAAATCAAAAGACGGCGTGCAATTGCAACAACAAAAACATGGCATAAAATTGTAATGTTCACTTTAGGCGAAGCGTTCATTACGCTTCTTTTCCTCACTCTTATAAATGGGTACAGCCGCGACGGAATTTTCGCTTTGTGTACATCGTGAACGTAATTTCTAATATGGTGGCAATTAATACCGGCTAGATTTTCTGTTATCATGTGAATATTTGCACCTTCATAGATGCGTTCGGAAGTTTGGAATTAAAAAATTCTAAATTTCGTGTAATTTTATTTATTAGTGCGATTCGTGCGATAAGTGAAATTGAAGAGCTGTGCACAAGCTTAAAGTTATTCTCATCGCAACCCAAGAATCAAATCCGATTTATCGTTAACATTATTTTTTAATGCAATACATAAAAGCACAGTTAAGTTAAATCAAGCTTCCGGTATCTATGTATGTATGTACACCACACCACGGTGCTTTTGATATATTTTTCAGTTGGAAAAACCTGTTGAGGATGCGAATGCATACATTCATACGCGGGAGCAATTTGTTTTTTTTTAATCAAATTTTCTATGCCACCGCAGTGCAGTGTTAACTTTTCTGTGTTATCTCATTGATGGAAAACATAAAATTTCAACATAAATAATGGTAAGTCTTTTTTTTTATTTTTGCCTTTTTAGAATTGTTTATTTACATATTTGTCCATAAAATACTGCTGCGAAGCATTTTTAATTCATCCCTTCAGCATATTTTTTTCATTCTACTGTAATGATTCGTCTTGCCGGCTTTCAAGCATGCAGCATGACACAAGGTTTGGCGATAGATTCATGGTAGGGTAGTGACAAGGAAGTCGGTTCGTTCTTTCCTATTTTTATAAATTGTTTTGAATTTCTGGAGTAAGATGCGAAATTGAAAACACTCTCGTTCATCAGTTTGTCAAAGATACATAAATGCAAGCTCGAATTCAAGAGTTGTATTTTCTGAAACATTTAAATACTAAATCTAAATAATATCTAATTAAAAGTTCTACTGTTTCATCCCTTCGATAAAGACATAATTTTTTTTAGTTATTTCTTAACTTTTTGCACACCACGAGGACTATCATTTATATAACGTGACAAAAAAAATTAATTACTAATTACACGCCTAGGGAAATAACGTCCCAGCAGCTACGACCAAAATAGAATTTGCCTTTTCTGGATTCCATTTGTAAGAAAATTTGAAAATTTTAACAAAATATGTACTCAAAAAATATTGTTTCCCATTAAATGCATTCAAATTTTCAAGTAGGGAAATTATACGGTAGGTATATCAGACCGGTAGGAAGGTTATTTTGTAAATTTTCTGTCAGTTTCAGACGTACAATGCACGCTGACAGTTATAAATTTGTACGGTCTTAGTTTTCTTTTTAAATTTTTGTGAAAGCGGCACAAATTGCGTGGGTTGTAAATAAATAAATAAATGGGTTTATTGAAATAAAATAAAATAGTGACTTTATGGTCCGTGCCGGGATTTTAGCAGATAAAAGTGTCCTGATCATAACCTTTGTTTAGACCTCCCTCCGTAAAATCATTCCCTCCCCTTCAAATTTACGTTTCTATTTTAAGACGAAATTGTATTCAGAACCTCAAGATCTTTCCTATGAATGATAAACCACCCTGATAGCCCTCCCCCCTCTAGAGTTATGACGCTCCAAATTCAAAATTTCGGTTGTTAAATGTTGTTTTTTTTTTTTTATATAGTTTCCCATAATTTTTTTAAAAATATTAACACACATTTCTGTTACAAAATTTCGAAAGCCTAGATTCTCCTTTTTAACTTAACCTTACCTGTGACGGTTATGGAGTTATTGCCATTCAACCATTCAGGTCACAAATAATTTGTTTTCTTTTTCCTCTTGTATTTATGATTCGATTTAGAGTGAAAACACGTCATTTAAAAACAAATATCGTCAAATTTCGATATGACCTGAATAGGTTAAGAGCTAATAACTCCTTAACCCTAACAGATAGAACATAAGTTTAATAGGTTAAATTAAGCAGGAGATTCTAGGCTTTCGAAATATTGTAAGACAAATGTACGTTAGTGTGGGTATTTAAAAAAAATGAAAAATGAAAAATAAAAAAAATAAATTTAATAACCGAACTTTTGAATTTGGAGCGTCATAACTCTGGAGTGGGTAGGGCTACGGGCGCGATTTAATATTCATAGAAAAGATCTTAAGGTTATGCATGCAATGTCGTATAAATAGACCGCATACTCTGTACTTTTCAAGATATGTGGTGTTTAATGAGAAAAGAGCATAATTTACTAATCACCCTGTAACTCGGTAGGTTTTCATTTTGTCCCCCTCTTGCCAGACAATTTTTTGCTTGTCTGAATAATTTGACACAATATAGTCATATTAGTCTAGGACACCCTGTATGTTCCTGTCAGTGCCAAATGTAGATCTGCATGTTTAAAGTGTAGATATCACTGTAGTTAACCCGTGTTCGTGGAGTGACTCGAATAAAGGAAGCGGATTTAGGGCGGCCAATTTCATAGTCAGGGCTGTCCTTATGATTGTCCGGCTGCAGCATGTAACTTACGGAAACGCTGGATGGCTGGACCCTCAGTATGGCGATGAGTTGCCCCTCTAAGTCAAGCAGTACTATTACAGTCCAGCTGATATATTACCCCAAATGGATGGAAAGTCCTCTTTTCATTTGTCACACAATGGGGTAATATATTTTGTTTTTTTCTTGTTTCTCATCAAGCGACAAAAATTGCCAGTCCGTAATTAAATTTATTCTGTTATTTGTGTTCTGAATTAAAAATAGAAAAAATTTCAACAAATAAATTCAGGACTCAAATTATGAAATTCACTCTTTGCTAATGACTTTGTATGTGGAAATTAGTAAAATCATAGTAGACATGAATAGACAGTTTTTACTTTGAATATGGAATCTGTCAAAATCTTAGCATACATTTGCTAAAAAAGTATTATAAAAAGGCGATTCAAATTTAAAAACGAGGAGCCACCACCAATTGACGTTCAAGAGCCAAAAATTTTAATTAACTATTTTTTTTCCTACGTTTTTCAGTTGTTCGTTTTTGCAAACCATTTTAATTTTGTTTCAAGTGTTAAATTACTTACAAAAAATCTGCACACAGTATTAGGAACGCAGAAAGGCTTAGCTATAGGTAGGCTTTTAATTTTGTACAATCATTGAAGAACAAATTCTAAATAGTCCATTGTCAACTTCCGAAATAAAAAGAAAAAAAAAACTTATTGCACAACAAGCTAACTAAGGATTTTTATAGTATACCGCAAAATATGAAAGCTTATTTCATTCTTTCTTAATTGAGGTAATTGTTATCTGAATTGAGCATCACCCTCGGATTCAGCCAGTTACCTTCGAGAACGTCGGCTTTCAGCAATCCTGGTATTGCAACCTTAAGGCTGGGTCTTTGTCATAATTGGGACAACTCGGTGCACAGTTAGCAAGATGGGCGTGGCGTTAAGATTTTTGAATAAATCGCAAATTGATTAATGGAATATTTATTTAAACACCTACGGCCCCCAAATTTTATTGAAAATGATTTAAAAATGAAAATTCAAGATTTTTTTTTAATTTCTCTGGTTTTCGGAGCGGGGCTGCCTCAAATTTGAACTAGATTAAATAAATCTTTAACATAAGCTTATTGAAGTTAATAAGCAGAAAATAACGATTTCCGATTTTTAAAATTCTACCTATTTTTGTGAAAATTTGATGCAATAGATTGCTTTCTTAATGGGTAAAATGCAGGTAAAACAAATTATTGCATCGAATTATCGTAGATATAAGTAGTACTTTAAAAATCGGAAACCGTTATTTTCTGCTTACTAACTTCAAAAAGCTTATGTTAAAAATTTATTTAATTTAGTTCAAATTTGTGGCAGCCCCGCTCCGCAAACCAGAGAATTTAAAAAAAAATCGTTGCATTTTCATTTTTAAATAATTTTCAGTAAAACTTGGGGGACAAATTTAAAAATTAGAAAACGTTAATTTGTTATCTTAGGTGTTTAAATAAATATTCCATTAATCAATTTGCGATTTATTCAAAAATCTTAACGCCACCCCCATCTTGCTAACTGCGCACCGAGTTGTCCCAATTATGACATAGACCCAGCACCGACTGTTATTGGGACAGTTCAAGCTGACACATACAGTATTCTGGTGCCACAACCCTAGCGTAAGCTAATTAGGCAGGTGGTTATCGGGAAAACCTGATCCCCAAATCCCTCTGGACGCTTGAACACAAAGTGCATCAGCCTAATTGCTTTTCAAATCAGCACAAGTGCTCGTAAATGCTGCAGCTTTGGTCGTGAATATCCCCCTGGGCACGGTGGTAGATTCGTAGAGGTAGTCGCTATCGGTGATAGCTGGTTGAAGATCAGAACTGTCAATAGTGTAATCAAACCTTGATACACCTCTGAAGTTACTCTGCGTTAGGATTACTACTGTCGCTCCTACCGAAGCCCACACTACCAGCAAAAGGAATACGTTAGACAACCGATCTACGACCATTGGTCACGACAAATCTTCGCTTAGCGCCAAACGTTGATTACAATAAGAAACTCTATTGCCTGAATGATTTGAGGCCTCAGAAACGATGAAACAATCGCAATTGGAGAACTCTGCCAAAATAATTTAGAACTGAATTTAAATCTTTATGGTTCCAAGGATGAGGGCTATCAATGCAGATAGACAATTGGTAGAATGAATAAGTCTCAATGAATAGTATTTTGAACAGTGATAAATACATAGTCTTGCATCCATTGCTACGTTGTTGATTACAGATCTGAAAACGTCCCTTCCTAGTATCTTTAAATACTCAGAGCTTAGAAGACTTTCATCGTCATAGCATGGCAGAACCAAGCCGTAGTAAAAACCACAGAGTAGGTATTGAAAACTTAATACAGAAGAAGTATTCTTAAGTTCTCAAAGCGTACACGTTTTCGTTGTAGGACTTTCTGGGTGCGGGACATCAGCTACTCCTTCAGTTAAAAAGAGGGATCCGTACGAGAAAAGTAGAAATCAATTCAGATCTATCAATTTAAATAAAGAAATATTACCTGGATTGCGACAATTTTAATACAGCTGGATGTTTCTGCCCTGAATTGAAAAATAAAATAATTTTTTAAGTTCATGAGGATAGTAGTCTTACTGTTGATTAGCGCATGAATTTTGCTTTATTTTCTGTTGATTTTGTTGCTATTGACTCAGATGTTGATGATATTATTGTCATTCGAGATAAAGTTGCTGTTGGAACTTTTGTTTTTTCTCTCTTAAAATTGCAGCTCATATTTCGGATGTAGCAGCTGCCGAAGTTATCGCTGAGTTTGTTGATGATGTTCTGTTTTTAGTTATTGCTGAGCTTGTTGATGTTGTAACTGGTGTCCTTGTTTATCATGGGATTTGTACTGCAGCAGTGATTTACAAAAGTCTTAATTCAAGCGATAGTCAGAGCTTATAATATTTACCGACTGAGTACAAACCCCGTAAGCTCTTTTGCTTAACATAACAACCCCACTTTTGTGATAAGTCCGGATAGATCAATGAATTTTAGGTGAACGATTCTATCACATGAACCACATCATTTCATAAAACGTCTATTGGAATCATCATATCTTGAAAAAAATTCATGGAAGGTGGTTCGTTCAAAACTTATTTAGGTTAGGTTACTTTACGTTAGAGTGGCGGCCATTGTAAAAGCCAGTGCGAACAGCCACACTTAGGCCATGAAATTGTCTAAAATAATGCGACAAACCTACTATGAAAATATATTTAATGTTTTCTACACAGTAAAAGAATTTTAGCAAATTGTTGCCAACAACTTTCGGTATTTTTCGATAAGATTAGGGAATATTCCTTAAAATGTAGCAAATATTTCCTAAATTTTAGGGAAATTTTCCCCTAAATTTTAGGGAGTATTCCTACATTTTACGGAGTATTCCCTACGTTTTAGGGAATAGTCCTAATATATGTTGTGTGTGTGTATGTTCTAAAGTTCACCGAATTTCGACACCGAAGTCCCCACAAGTAAAATGTTGCCATAATACTCCTATTGATTTTAATGCACTTAGCTGTCATCACTATCACAACATATCAGTCATAGCTACATTCACACTAGCACAAGAGTTCCGCACGAATCCATCTTTGAATTCGTACATTATATAGCACCTGACATATAGGGACATCGACCACCTCCTAGAGACTGTGCAACTTTAACTCGAAAATTTCATCTAGTGCAGATTGGGAATCACGCTCTGTCCTACAGTCATTGTAATTTATCTACACATATGGCTCTAAATCTGATGAAAACGTCAAGCGGCAAGCGGAAGTTAAAGCCATCCTTGAGGCAAGAAGGTATCTTCGTAACTCAGACACAGAGAATAAGGAGACTGCCATCTGCTGGTATAGTCAATCAGCTACCAAGGCCTAATCAAAACCCTTTGCAACCTCCAGTATTATTGAAGTGTAAGACTACCCTGTATTCCGCCTCTGGTATAAGTAATGTGCTCGTTCATGGGGTACCAGGTTACAGCGATATCAGCGGAAACGAAGAGTTGGACGAGCGTGCTCGTTTTGATGAAGCCTCAGAGGTATCTTCCTCCACACAAACCTGACAACTCTAGTGTCAATTCTCTGGGAACTCTTTTCACAGTGGTCACCTGCACAGGGTTGGACTTGTTGAGGATCCTGCGAAGAGAAGATGCGGAGCGGAATCCGATTCGCCCTCTTACATACAGTTCTGGGAACTAGGCTTTGTTATGGTTGGTTTGTCAGGCTTTGTTCAAGTTATAGAAAATTGATGTTATGAAAACCTAAGATGGAGTAGATAGAGTTTTTAGTGAAAAAAATGGCCTAGAGTTTCTGCCAAATATGAATAATTAAAATTATAGGCAAATTCAGCTCATTTTAGAAAAGTTGAACTAAATTTGTTTTTTTTTTTTTTTTTTGTAAATTAATTTATTGGCGCTGTATTCTTAAGATATAAGCAAGCAAAAAGCAAAGAATTTCTAATTGATTTTTCACTGTCCGGCTCTATGAAGAAATAGATTCCTTGCCTAATACCTTCTTACGAATTTGTCATGTACATATGTGCTGCCTAAGGAGACGGATGTGTGTTTATTACACATTCAAATAGGCTGGCACTGGGTCTTTCGCGATTAGCGGGATAAACTCATGGTCTAGAAATTGGTATGTCGAAAGCCACTCAGTCAACTAATAGAATTAAAACTTTTGTTTCACTCCCTCCTCGTTATAAAGCGTATCGCGGGGCTTTCATACCGCAAAAAAAAATTCTTAATATCTAGGTATACATCTGCCACTTAATAAATTAGCCTAAGAATCGCCGTTGCCAAACACCCGCGTGTTTGATCGAAATAATATTAACACTAAACAATATTTAACAATATTATAGCCAGAAAGTTATGAATATATGTACTTAACTTTTTCTTTTCCGAATCCTTCGTTCCTCGTGGTAATTCTGATGTTTTTTTTTTATTTTTTTTTTATATCTCGTCCAAATCACGTTTCCTCGACTTTAAATTATTTTGTCGCTTTTGTCCTTCTTTTCAGGGCTGATATTTTAATTTTACGCCCTTCAGTAGTTCTAGCTATAGTGACCGTGGTTTTTTCTACTTTGTTTAATGCTCTTTCTTGGACCTCACGTCTGAGTCACTGACTTTTAACAATGGACTGAGCGTATTGTCATTTTCCTATAGGAAAGCATGGCACAAGTTTTATAGTTCTCTCTTTCGCCCTATGGCAGAGTAGGAGCTATCAACACAAAATATTGCATTCTGGAACGTTTGCTTATGCCATTTGATGTTTTTATGTTGGCTACAGATGCAATCACCTCAGAAGGAATAAGGTCAAGGCCGTATATATGGGGTGGGCTTGAGGGGTTCAAACCCCCTCCATCGGTGTAGCCTACACTTTCGTTAATCTGATAAGCTTAATTTTTACCCACAATTCTTTATAATGTAGCGGCTCACAACAATTGGTTTTCTCAGTTTTTATCTTTTCTCCGTGGCCCTTGCAGACAAAGCAACTTTAGGAAAAACGTGTGTTAAATAGAGAAGAAAATAAGCAGTCCAGTATGTATGTATGTGTATACACATCAGTAGATGTTACCCTGGTAGAAATTGCTCATAGTTTTACCTTAGTTCTTCCCTGGTAGACAACACTCATCAGTTTACAAAATGTTAGTACCGGTGCGGGCGGGGGATCTTATGACACTAACACAACTTTTTAGTCAAGTACGACAGTACAGTTGTACTTTCGTCCAGGCATATGGGCATATTACATGCGTGATAATCCCAAATCTCTTATTCTCTGAATTTAAAAACAATATCATCCCTAATAATCATGATTACGCTCACCGATGAGGTATTTAATTTACTCACCAATGAGAATCATGATTACGCTCAGCGATGAGTGATTTGATTTATTCGCAAGGGAAATAATTGAATTGCTTATCATATGAATGCGAAGTATATAAGTGAGTTTAGTCCCGGAGCTAGAACAAAATTTACCATTACATTCATCCAACCAATCATCATGAGCTCATCAGTGCGCTCATGATGATTGGACTACCAGGATTGTCCCGCAAGTGGTGGTGATTATATAAACCAATACTAATTTGACTGAAGAGCATCAAGGTGTTTGTAATTCATGACGAAACATATAGAAAATAAGTCCCGATGAGCGTTCATTAAAACTCATCGAAGAGCTAATTGAATATCATGAAACTGCTCCTTATGTACTAAACCAACAATAAATAAATATTTATTTTTGTCATCACCGTGTCAGATGACATTTCTTGTAGATAAATTTGAATTGATTTTTGTGATTTACTGGATTTTAAATTAAATTTTTATTATTAATTTTAAATTAATTATTTGATTTCCTCTTCTGCGTAAAAACTGTCGCCCATATGCTGAATAAGACGTTATGCCCAAATCCTTACGATTCAGTGTTTCAGAGTTTGGTTTGCAGCCAGAGTTAGAATTTGAAAAAATATATTAAACCTATCTTAAAAACATATTTTCATTTATGAACTCATCATGACACTCGTTGACATGCTCATTTATAATCACGTCGAGACACTCATTGATATGCTCATTATAATAAGCTCATCGTGACACTAATAATGTACTCATCGAAGTGCTCATAGAATATTGTAAAATGCACAAAAGGGAAGCAAATTATACATTTCTAAATAAATGAAAGAGATGCAATATCTCGTGCACACTATCTGTGAAAAGTTAATAAATGATTTTAATCTGAGTTATGAATCAAACGCGAATAAATTCCATCAGGGCGTTAATCTCATTTCTCATGAGGAGCTCATTGATGATTGATTTGTCTGCCAAGTTAGCTTCGTTTGATACATCGTAGTTTAATCGCAGTTTAATTATAAATTTTCATCACATTTTA
This sequence comes from Dioctria linearis, assembly GCA_963930735.1. Taxonomy (NCBI): domain Eukaryota; kingdom Metazoa; phylum Arthropoda; class Insecta; order Diptera; family Asilidae; genus Dioctria; species Dioctria linearis. The sequence continues at coordinate 35,948,716 of OZ005743.1, read as the reverse complement.
AAGGAAATATTAATTCCAAGTTTAATTTGTTTTCCGTCCTTAAAACACAAACTTTATTAAAATATGGTAAGTGCAATTTTCCATGATTTTATTTAAATAGCGTAAAAAATTATTTGTTTCTCCCTTTATAGGTGAATATAATTTATCGATTCAATTGAAATGTCATTATAAATTAAATTCTTAATAAATTAATATATTAAGTTTACATAAAATTTCAAGTAGTGAGTTCAGACTAATTCAGAGATATTCTTTTGTTTCTAGAGGGTATTAATTACTGGCCTAAGCCCCTCCCATTCATGATCTATATATACGGCCTTGAATAAGGTAAAGATAGTCTTTACCATGCTCCATCTCTTTTGCCCATAAGCAGGATTCAGTCAAGAATAACTTTTGAAAATTAAAGTCTGAATGAGTTTAATTCCTTATAAGCGATAAAAATATCACTTGGGCACAAGAAAATATATTTTTTAATTTAATTCGATTTTCGGGTGTAAAATTTCATCGTTTTAAAGGGTGCTCTAACGATGATATACAGAAACACAATATTTTTTGTGCCATATGAAATAGCAAATCACTCAGTCCATTGTTATAAGTCAATGGTCTGAGCACTAGTACGACTGAAAACAGAACTGCCTTTTTTGCTTTTATGCCGCTGGCCTCTCCGTGGCTTACTTTTCGTACTTTGGGAGATCGAGCATCAATGTTGTCACTGTTGCCAATTGATTTTCGACTAATTCGCGGCTTAGTTTATACATTTGCTTTCTTTTGAATTGAGTTTATAAATAATTGTTAGACACTTTGTACACGTATTATTTCTTTGCTTTGGTTATGTTCATTTGGTCTTAAAAAGGTTAATATCTTAGTTACTATAGTTCCTTTAAAATAGTTTGCTTATATAGCCCTTTTGTATACTTGCACACATAGTGTTTATTTAGATAAAATTGTTTTGCTGCTTTTTGTTTTGTTTTGTAGTTTATATTGACCCTTTTGAACACTTGTACGCATAGTGTTTATTTAGTTTAAGTAGTTGAAATTGTCTTTACCTTCTTAGTTTATAATTTAATTACATCAGGGACCTAGACTATCTTTGACTACCCCTATTTATGTGGGCATACAATATTATTATCTGCGGCTATATTCCACCGGAGTACTAGACACTCGTCCTTTTATTCTTAAACTCGCCGACCCACAACGAGACTAGTTACTTCTGAGAAAATTTGCTCGTTTAAAACAAATACCATAATTGGGATTGTTTTATTAATGTCTAATGACTTAGAGAAATATAATTCAAATTAAAGAAACATTTGGAACTACAAAGAGTAAACTAGTTACTGCTTCTCCAATTGTTGTAAAATACTAAAATTTGTTACTGGCAATTTAGACAGGTCACTTTTATTATGGAACTCGATTTTAATTAGCAACAGAGGTTATTCTTAAATAACTTAAACTATGTTCTACCTATGAGTATGATAGCGCCCCTTAAATCTATAGACAATAACCTCCTATTAATTAGCTGTCCGCATATTGTCTCGAGTCTGGAATTTCATTGTGGCTATTGAGAGATACCTGTTACCCTACAATCGATCGGTCACAAGACGAATGTAGTATAGCTTGCTACGAAATGATCGATGTTGGCGCACCGAAGCTCCACAGCCCAAGTTTTGTCCACCCGAGAAGTTGAGAATTAGGTACTTGATTATGGTTCTGGAATTACGAATTGGTAGCAGCATCACTAACTTGTCTTCTTGTACACGAAATGAATAACAGTAAAGGTTAACACAAAATACTTTGGGGGCGTAATAACCTCCTGGATGAACTGCATGAAGGCTGAACAATGGCCCTTGTTGTAGCCTAAGCTCCAGAGACCTCGCCTTTGTAGAGAATATTTCTAAACACCATTTTAAATTGATATGCAAACATTAACATGCATGAAAACATTGATCAGGCAAAACACCCATAAAGTGATTCACTGAATTTGTATGTATGTCCATCCAGAAATAATGTAATACTAATAAAAGGACAAAAGTCATGTCTACTTTGTTATGGACAAGCGAAAGCATTATGCACATCTACATATAAGTGTCATGTATCAATGAATACACGGCAATCAAGCTTTTCGCGATGTTTATGCTTTACAATAATTAAAGCAAAACCAATAGTACATGTACAAGGGAGAAAAGGAACAATGAAAACCATTTCATTGTAGCTTTTTTTTTGTTTACTTCTACCTGGCTGCAACTTTGGGTAATGCCCGGTGTGCAAAACTTGCAAGCGCAGCAATTATGAACAATAACGAATAAATCTATGACCCAAAGTATTTCAGCGATCAAAGGTATGTATTAGAAATGAGTGATGTCAACATATTTTGAAGTGTATAAATACAGTACAGTTGGATTGAATAAAGTAAATTTTAAACTCTAGAAGTGCTTTTAATTTCGAACCTAAGTGAGAGCTCCCTTAGCTCCGACATGGCTGCACTTCAAGGTAATTGAGCTTGGCCAACAGAGAGTTCCATAGGTCCTATCTGCATATTCCGCGCTTTTCAAAGCACTTTCACGATAAAGCAGAAAACTCATATATATTCTATTCATCGGCATATTTAAAGAATAAAAGAACAAGTTTTCTACACTCTTTTGAATTCATCCATCCGTCATCATCACTAGAACATTGTCACGTAACAAATTATTTGTATAAAACTACAACAAAATTCACAAAAGAAAAATTAATACAACGAAGATATATGTATATATGTATTATGCATTGAGAATCAAGTGCTGCCACACATCATGGTTCTAGTATTACTCTCACTATTCTCTGCATCCATGTGATGAAAGTTTTCCAAATTAATTCATGTTTTCTATTACATAATTCCACGACGACTTTCACCATTTACTTTACAATCGTCAATAAATTCAGGCAGTAAATAAAATATGCAAGGTACGACCTGTTTCTACGTTTTTATTTATTTTCTACTCGGGAATTAATACTAATTAAAAAAAAAACAGAGATATTAGAAAAAGTAGAAGTTCTAGAAATGATCACTGCGATACACCACATATAGTCAGAAGAATAATAGAAAAAGTATCGTAATAGTAGATATCAGTGAGGTCCATATAATAAAATCCGTTTAACGTCGAAACGCTTAACATACATAAAATAATAACATTGTCAACATAATGCCCGATCGATTTTTTTGGTTTATCCAGTTTTTGTGATAAATGGATATCTACTAGTATTTGACAGAGGGTGGAGTCAGCAAGTGCTTTAAAGGTGTACACGAAGCCAAAGATGCTGTCATCAGCACAACATTGGCCGATATTGAAACAATGAATTTTTTATTCTCTTTGTTTAAGTTCCAGGAAAAGTTAGAATTTTGACTTACACCAACCAAAAGTAATATCGGATAGGAGCAAAGATTTTATATATAATCCTACATAAATTTTAGCAAAAGAAAAAAACTCTTCAACTACGATCAACACCAGACTCTGAGCCAGCGGAATAACATCATTTACAAGCTATTCCAAAGGATAACATAGCAAACATTACCATCCCCTTTAGAGGTAAATACTATATAGTCAATTACTAGATACTTCTTTCCAGTAAGTAAGTTTTCTCTCAACTTTCATGTCCGTGGATATTATGTAAGAGTTTTAGCTTTACCCTGAATTTAAAATTCTTTCCAGATGCTACCTTAACAGGAATATTTATGAACATTGTACGAAGTTATAGTTCAACATATTTCACTGCAGGTATAGTAGGTCGTAATTAGTTGGAATTTAACAAGTGAAATTTACTGCTGTAATTCTCCAAGGTTTTAATAGTATACTTAGAGCTTTTATTTATTTTTTGTATTTTTGAAATTGTGGTAGAAATGCAGTCATACATGTAGGTAGGTACCTAGTAGGAAAGAAAGTTAGAGTGAAGTTTTGATATAATAAATATCTCTCCAAATTTATTGCCGGTATTTGCAAATATTTAAATTTTGGTTTTGCTTTTATAGATTTTGATTATTATAAAATTTTTATTAGACAATTTTGTTATTCAAAAAAATTCTGACATCAAAACTGCAAAGTCAATAAAACATCGAGTATGTAATCATAATACTGATAGATGAATAGACAGACGAGTCAACACGCAAGTTACATATATTGACCTCAAAAATATCCGAGACGAATATACGAGGGCAGAAATAATGAAAACGCCAAAAGTGCAACCTAAGGAAAAACCCATGACATGGTAAAATTAAAGTAACCATGTTCCCACCGTTAATGAAATGGTATGCTTTTTTGTTTAGGTTGCATCTACTCCGTTTTCAAGAAAAAAAGATAAGTTCCGCTCTCACGGTTAAAGCAAATTGCTTAGATAAGAATATAAACCTGTAAAAAGCTCTGTGAAGTGAAAATGACTAAGAATAAATTGTCAGTCTGTCGAGAGCTTTAAAATCGTCTTAACGGATAACTGTAAAAATATATAAAAGTAATAAAGTTCATTTTTCTTGTTTTTGATATATATGTTACAGTCAAAACAAGAAATCCGTCAAAACCCGATTTTACTAGGAAATTCTAGTTCTAACAAAGCACTCTCGGTAATTCTAGTTATAACTAATATAACACAGTTAAAACTAGGATTAACGAGAGCGCTTTGTTAGAACTAGTATTAACTAAACAATATTTAGTTAATTCTGGTTGTGGCTGAATTCTCGCGTAGCTCTTAGTTAAATCTAGTTAAATCTAGAACTGACTGGTTGCTATTAGTATGGTATGGTCAACATTTAAAAACATAAGCCACACGAAACAAGGATATTTTCGGCTTGGTCCTTTTCGTCGTTTCTGAGGATGCATTTTGGCTACATTGAAGAATTTTCAATAGGTATACCACTTTTTTTCTAATTTGATTTGCAGTTATTCAATGTAGCCAAAATGCGCGCGCGGATGTGTGTGTGTGTATGCGCGATCGAATGTGTGTGTGTATGTGTCGCTACGTGTGCGGGGGGGGGGGGTGTCACGGATCTGTACGCCTTCGCCCCCCCCCCCCGACCACCACCACCACCTATTGCGTATACATACTGTATGTATAAATAGCCACATCCTTAATAAACATCAAGGTTTAATGGCGAGAGAATTCAATTGTAACTCAAATTTACTAATAGCAACCAGTCAGTTCTAGATTTAGCTAGAATTAACTAAGAGCTACGCGAGAATTCAGCCACAACCAGAATTAACTAAATATTCTTTAGTTAATACTAGTTTTAACAAAGCGCTCTCGTTAATTCTAGTTTTAACTGTGATATATAAGTTATAACTAGAATTACCGAGAGTGCTTTGTTAGAACTAGAATTTCCTAGTAAAATCGGGTTTTGACGGATTTCTTGTTTTGACTGTAACATATATATGTATATATATGAAGTGTTTTACTTGATTGATTTTCTCCAACGGATGATTGTGTTTTTTTTTCTCTCCATCGCTAAGCGAATTATATAAGTCGCACGAAACGGAAACGAAATAGAAATGTCAATATACATTTCCGTTGCTGTGATTATCTAAAAACGGTCAGAGATCAACTGAAACTGAAAGAAGTTCGAAAGATTTATATATTTACAATCCGAGTTAGATCCTCTTTGTGTGGATAGTGAGAAGACCTCCCCAAATTTCTTTACCCGAATTCGACGCCCTTTCTTTTAATTTCTTTTCATTTCTGCTTTATCGAGTACGGATACAATTGTTATTAGGAAAATAATAATTATATAATACAGTTTTTATACTGCACCATAGTATTAACACTGACAACAATTAACAAAGATCTAATGTGGAGACAAAACACACATTTCATGGGTATATTTTAGATACTTACTTTTTTCGTATAGTATCCACAAACCGCACTGTTTTAATTTCTGAGACAAAAGTCTATTGACGTGTAGACATTTAAAGATTTTAGTTTCCGTAAACCGGAGATTGCAGAACAGAGTTCTCTCACCGTATATATATACCAAAGACTCCTATTTTTTGCCAGACCCTACCATAGGTATTACTACATCCGGTAGTTGGAATCGTGATATGATTCCCGAAACCGTTCTTACAACCCTATATACGTCAAATGAGTGTCCTTTATTATCCCCAATTCTTACAAAATTCATCTATGTTTGTTCGGTTTTTTACAGATATGCAATGGACACTTTAGAATCTGTTATTTGCTTGCTCCGACCATCTCTTGCTTAAAATAAGTTAATATTGTACAGAATTGGTATTATTGTTACACTTACTTAGTACAAGCTAGATTTGTACCATCATTAAAATGTTAATTTTTCATTGATGCAATTTAAACACTAAAATTGCTTTTGTCTTGAAAATTCAATTATATTTCTCTAAACTCTGACCAATACTCAATTAGCGTAATAAACATTGTTGCGAATGCAGACAAAAATCCTAAAACGAATCCATTATTTAATTGAAAAAATCCACAAATACAAATTCTAGGTTCCTTCAAGATAGCCCCAATATACAAAATTTCAATCTGTAAAACAAAAAAAAATAATCATTCAACATCAGCTTGAATTAATCCTCGAGATAAATCTTACATTTTGTTCAGATCTTTTGTTAAAACAAAATTGATGAACCCCTTGCAGTTCAGAATGAAATCTCGATTTTTTCAACAATACTTCTGCCAAAAAAACAAACATAACAACTTCCAGCAATTCTAGAAATATGCCAGTAAATAACATAATCGACTTTTCCGTAATTAAAATCAAAAACAGATTAAGCACAGCATTGAAGAACCTCGTAGTAAGTATAAAAAAATATTGGAATTTTAAAGATATATTGAAAATCATCAATAATTTTACAAAACTTTGAATAAAGTCTATCAATATTTCTAATTCTGCTGCAATTAGGTAGACTTTCCAGGTGATCACCGAATCGACTCATTTCATTAGAAATCGTTATCACATAGATGCCGAAATGTTCAAAATGTAAAGCTACCACGACAAGACCTACAAAACAAAGGTCGAACAAAATAATTTCTAGCAGTCGAACGAATACAACTATTAAGGCGGCACAATAACTTAAAACTGAAGGTGTAAACCTTCTCTGAAAAACGTATAGTGTTGATATTGAAAAATATAAAAGACTTAAAATAAGTTTAAATATGACAACCAATAAATATTTAAAATCGATATCGTCTTGCACTTCTTCTAGAAATGTACGCGTTTCTCTAAAATTTCTAATTGTCCGATTTAATCGGAGTACGTTAGATTTGCGGACGATAATTTGCTGTATTAAACTTGTTATTATGTTGGTGAAAAATTTGAGAAAGTCTTTAGGAATCTTTTCTACTATTGGTCCACCATAAATTATATGAACGGGGACACTTGAGATTAAGAGAAATACACACACAAAACCACTGTACACAATAGAGGCCGAGGAATATTCAATTAAATTTCCATCCGTATTCCAATTAAAAATCGTCAGACCTAAATATTTCGAACAATAATATAAAAATGATATTAGAAATGAGAATATTGAGTGTGTGCGAATCGACATGATATTTAGAACTGAACTAGACTGCTATTATAAGAAAAGTGCAAAAAATATCTGAAACGTGTGGATAACTAGGAAAATACATTTCATGATGAATTATGAAATTATTTTTTTTAAGTTGATGCGATCTTTCCGAAACCATTTAAATTAATTGAATTATCATTCAGCGATGTACAAAAACTCTTTCTTTGTGAAATTTGAAATTTTTGTTACATACATATCTAACTAGCTCCTTGCTTAGTAGTTACACAAAATCAATATGAACACTTCATGTACATATATTAAAACATAAATTACGGAAAGCATATAAAGAAGCAAATAATAATCATGTGTTGCGAGAGTTCTCCAGATAATTTGCACATAAGCCTAACAGCGCTCCCTTTTTAAAACTACACATTGATATAATGGTTTCTAAAATGAAATATATACGAAAGAAGAATCCAATGGACGGAAATATGGAGTAGTAAAGAAGGCTGCAGGCTTCTTAGAACTCCTTTTCTACCAACCAATGCACCTCTTTAAAATAACCGCGTTCCTAGAAGTAACTTAAACAGATACTTAATCAGGTCTCATCCCATACCGTAATGAGATCTAAAGAGCTTCGCTTTATAAAGAATTATACAAAACATTTTTTTTTAATATCGAATTTCTTTTAAATGTATAAAATTCGTTGTGTTATGCTATTTATGTGAGCGAGTGATGGTGGTAGACGTACAGTCTGAGTGAGCGATGGTGGTGGACATACAGTCCAGTGTGTCAACTGAAGCTGATAGTTTACTCCGGTGTAGCTTTTAATTCACATCGGTACGCTGGTATCTCGACAAAGAAGTACGTGTCTTTAGAAACCAAAATTGTCACATACATTCAGTCCTGAAGGGACTAAGCACCACTTCGTTTTTGAGATGTACGGAGAATCGGGTTTTACTGATCCTCCGCGTATCGTGCCCCAACGTGCTATGGTACTAGTTGACCCTGAATTCTAATGCCAATATGACTTGAAATTGGAAAATGAGCGGATCAATTCAACCCTCATCAGTGAAAGGGGCTCCGAGAGAGAGGAGGAAAAAACTAAGTCTCTAGCGCATCATTACGTTATAAAGCACATTCATTTTTATGGTTATGGCAACAATTTTTTTATAAAACGCTCTAAGCTAACAGCTTAATTAAAGGTAATATGTTACATATGTAGATAGTTAACTTAGGACATAATGGTCAATTGTAAATTCTAAAGCGATTTTTTAAAAAAAAACTTTGTTTTGCCTCGCAACGAATAAGTCCACAATATCAAAATCTGATTTGCTAATAAATATTTGTTCGAGAAGAACCAACTTCACCTAATATTAAATTATATGAAAATCAGACTAACGCAATGTTCGGTCCGTCGAAGGAGCTCCCTGATTTTCTTTTCTATTATTCCATTTATTGTGGTTACGATTATGAACTATCTTTCAATGACAAAAAATTTTTAAATGAAGAAATTACACTCCGTTGACGCTATTACTTACGCGTGGGCCGGCCTTTCTTTGTTTGCAAATGAAAATCTTCAATTTTGGTCTCGGGTTACTAAAGATGTCGTGTAGCTGAGGCCACTAATGTTATTAATGCTACTGCATTATAATAGCTTCACTTTAATAGCTGAAAATCATTATGATTACATCAACCGCCTTTGGCAGTGAGGAGCTATACGTTTTATATATCACACAATTTTTTCGACGTTACATCCACTCCACTAACCTGCGCATACCTACAAGCTTATTATTATCAGCAAAGCATAAATTGCTTATGTCACAATTCAAAGCAAATCCTTACGCACAAAACACATCGGGAACAAAAATTTCAGGCTCGATGATAAAATATAAATTTTTGCTATTTAGCACACAACTTTTTATGAGGTGATGGAAAACATTGGAAGATCCAACGATTATCTATCTACCAAAGTTTAAATCATCATCATAGGGTATAACGTTCAGAAGTTACAGGGTGATCGATAAAAACATACCCTAATATTTTTAAGTCCCGTTATCTCGGAAGCCGTTACGATCCCCCCCCCCCCTCCCAACCTACTCATACAATTTTTTTTCTTCTAAGCATGACCTATCCGTAGAATTCGAGTGCCAGACCACAAACAGGGACACCTGTATAAATTGGAAAATTAGATAATATAGTACTAACAATGGAAAATGAGCTTGATTTTTGACTTCGATCTCGTGAGCGTAACTAGGTATAGGCCAAGGAGGTCTTCACCCCCCCCCCCCCCCCCCCACCCCAGGAATGCGGATTTGCTCCAAATTATTCCTGCAATGCTATACATTGACGTAACTAGGTAGTGGCCAAGGAAGTATCCACCCCCTCCCCCCCCCCCCCCCCCCCCCCCTTCCGAATGCCGTCAGCCCCCTGGAAATTATGAAAATATCCAAAAAAACACTCGTTAATCCGTACAATCTTAGGCACTAATAAATTGAACCCGTCGGATCAAAATCGAAAAGGCTTTAAGAGTTTTTTTCTGCAAGAAAACCTATTAAAAGATTTTTTAATTTTTAAAAACTATTTTGAGATTGCTCTGCTTTCACAGAATTTTGACAAAGGCGTGATCTGTAGGAGAAATTATGCAAAAATCTTTTAACAATTTTAATTGATAACCTTTGATATTAATGAAGTTTTGAAAATTTCGTAAAACTTATTTATTTTTACAGAAAAAAGCTTTTTTAAGCTTTGTCGATTCTAATGCATAATGGATTAGTAATAAGGCGGATTATCTTTATAAGGAAGAAATAAATAATATTCAACAAGATTCTTCTTACGTTACAATATGGAATAAAATGTTGTCTAGAACCTACTCGAGTGTCGAAAAGGAGACGGCAACCAGAGAGAGCAAAAGACTTTCTAATAAAGTCGACTCTAAGTAAAAGTAATTTAGTAGACTTTCCATCAGACATAAAGCCAAAGCCATCCCAATATTGGAAGATATATATTTACAACCAAGTGATGGACAACATTATCACTAACTTCAAAATAGGTTTAAAAATCTACCTTTGGCACAAGCAGTTGACTCATTTATAAAGTTGTACATGGAGAGGCATTTGTAGAAAATTAAAAATTGAATGTTTTCAATTTAAACATTTCCACCTTACAGGCTGAAACAAAAATAATAAATAATATGTTCCAAAACAAGAGCATTGTGGTAAGTTTGGAAAGACTAAAAACAGAAATTAATAGTCAAGTCAAGTGTGTTTTGTGCAGAATTTTTATTTGCTTTGTCGTAGGTTCCCTCGATGTTTTCTCTATTTGTCCTAATTTTTTTCGTTGGGGCTCATCTTTAGCCCTCAGTTCAGCTGGACGTCATCTTTTTTTCTCTAGTTGACAGAAATTAATAAAGACTTCTGCCCAAATGTATACAAAAAGGTGCAAGCAGCTCTGGGTCTTCTGTCAGCTTGGCCGGCTGTGAACGGAGCTTTTCTAGGTCATATAATTAAAACTTGGGTAAGAGCAACTGCTTCAGGAGAGGTTTTTGAACACAGCACTCATAAACATTGAAAATGAGATAATGGAAAACAAACTAACAGGGCAAAAGGTGCTAACTAAGTTTGCAGAAAAAAACCGTAAACTAAAACGTACACAGACTAATTATCTCTTTATTAGTACCTACTTAATAAAAACGTAAATAATTGATCTAAAATGTGTATCTAATTTTAAACCTGTAAAACACTTAAGTACAATGGTACTTAAGTATTAGTACCAGTACCAGGACCGGGATTTGAATGTTTTTTAAGGGCAAGTGCAAGTCCCGGTACTGCTACTTAAAAAATACTCAAGTACAAGTTCCAATACTGGTATTTAACGCACAATACAATACAAATACCTCCATAACGCGAAGTAATTTAGATATTGTAAATTATTTGAATACGTCTTCTAATAATAAAGTTTATCTGCATCTCGAGAGTGCCTCAACAAATCTTACCGCCTTCAGTAAAATAAAAAGAAAATTAACGCAATATATGAGTAACTGTAGGACAGAAATTGACATGCTACAATCCGCTCTCTTCCTCCGGATTTGCAGTACATTACAAATGCTAATCTAGTTTTTCTTTTGCTTTCTTGGGAGCGAAGTTAAAGTTTCACGTAGGAAGACTACATATTACAAAAATAGTGACGCGATGTCTGGACTTGTAAAATGAGGATTATTTTATTTTTTTTTGTGTGTGGAGCAATTTTAGCGGAAATTATATTCTAGAATTTAGATTATGTTTCTTGTGGGCAATATAACTTATAGACTCTCTGAACTCTCTGTAACATTAGAAACTTTATGGTTTTTTAAATCTATGCAATTTCATTGGCTCTAGGCATTATATCAACATATTGAATGTGCTAGGAGCAATGCATAAAAATGTTGGTCAAAGCTGGTAATATTGGCCCACTTTTGAAAAAGTCCTAGTTACGCCAATGATGCTACATATGCAAAGTAAAGAGATCAACCTCTTGAGTAAACTAATGATTAGTGAGAGCAATATCAAAGCTTTTACCACATAGTCTATGTTAATCAGTTCGTCTTGCAACACCTACTTATTATATATGTCTGATAGCGAATCAAGAAGTGAAAGTAATTTAGGTTTAACTGAGAATGACAACGAAAAGTTAGCTCATTTCCTTGTCGCGGAATTGAAAAGTCAAGGGTTTTCAACAGTAAAAGCACAGTCACCGATACAGATAATAAAATCATTATAAACCGTAAGTATAAAAACAGTGTTGAGAGAACCTACTTACTATCGATAAAAAGAAAATAATAAAAGATCTTTCCAATATGAAGTGCAGAGCATAGAAAAACTCTGATCAAATAGGGTCGGAAACAAGAAAATAATTTTGAAAGAAAGCATTTTAAGAGATGAACAAAGTTCTACCAAATTGACAGATATACATCCAGTTGACTTGAATGTACTCTTACTCTCTTAGAGCATATAAAACACACATTTTTTTTTGTTGAGGTCAAAACTAAAGGAAATCATGAAGAAGTTATCCTAATTAGAGTGCAAATTATTTGTTAGAATTTTTACTCGCTGCCATTCATTTATTACCTATGGGTCCCACTGGTTACCTGTTTTTCTTTTTGTGCTATCATCTCATTCGCTCTGTACTTTCCATCCTTCATTACGACTTACCGCTTCGAGATATTATGAGGGGTTTTCGGCTTCAAACATCGACACGAATTTTATACGATACACACATTTCTGTTTGTGAGGTATTGAAGGGTATCCCTTATGTGGTACTGCATCCAAAGCCTATATGTATAAATCATGCTTAGACGAATAAGAAATTGTATGAGAATGGTGGAGGTGAGCCTCACCCTTTTTCGAGATAGCGTGACTTAAAGATATTTGGATACGTTTCTATAGATCAACCTGTAACTTCTGAATGATCTTTTTCAGCCACTTTCGCTGGATATGCTTACGAAAAGGTGTAAAAGCACTCGCTGGCATAGAACTGGAACACTTAGGCCGAAAGTATTTATGACGTTCCCAGTGGTGCCGAAGACAATATTTAGTTCGTCCAGTGCCAGAGGCATGGATGAAGAGGCAGCGGTGTCCGCCCTCAATTACACTTGCGGTTACATGTTACACAGCCCCTGTAACAATGGAAGCAAGAGGTCTTCTACGGACGAGTAGTGAAGCGTAAAAAATCAAGCGAAATCCTTCTCCATTTATTTAATGCGGAAGAGGAGTTACTTCTGTGGAGAAACAATAGCGGCTGCGAATTGTAAAATAAAAAACTCCTCTTGTTCGGTTTCCAATAAAGAATGATATTTTATTTCGGAGTTTTTCTTCCAATCTTTACTGATATCGAAATGTTCTAAAAAACATGTCGATTCGCGCTAATTCAATATTGTCATTTCTAATTACATTTTTGTATTATTGCTCAAAATATTTAGGTCTGACGATTTAAAATTTGAATACGGATGGAATTTTAATTGAATATTCCTCGGCCTCTATTGTGTACAGTGATTTCATTTGTAGAATCCTTTTACTGTCAAGTGTCCCCGTTCATGTAATTTATGTTGGACCAATTGTAGAGAAGATACCGGAAAACTTTCTCAAATTTTTCGCTTATATGAAATTAAGTCAAGGTTTTACGAACATAATAACAAGCTTAACTCATCAAATTATCGTTCGCAAATCTAACGTATTCCGATTAAATAGGATGATTAGAAATTTTAGAGAAACTCATCCACATTTAACGATGCAAGACTATGTCGATTTAAAATATTTAATGCCCGTCGCATTGAAACTTATTTTAAGTGTGTTAAATGTTTCAATGCTAACACTATTTGTTTTTCAGAGAAGGGTTACACCTTCAGTTTTAAGTTATTGTGCCGCCTTAATTATTCTATTCGTTCGACTGTTAGAAATTATTTTGTTTGACCTTTGTTTTGTAGGTCTTGTCGTGGTAGCTTTACATTTTGAACATTTCAGTATCTATGTGATAACGATTTCCAATGAAATGAATCGATTCGGTGATCACCTGGAAATTCTACCTAATTGCAGCAGAATTAGAAATATTGATAGACTTTATTCAAAGCTTTGTGAAATTATGGATGATTTTCAATATATTCTTAAAATTCCATTATTTTTTATACTTACTACGAGATTCTTCAATGCTGTGCTTCATGTGTTTTTGATTTTAATTAAAGAAAAGTCGCTTATGTTATTTGCTAGCGTGTTTCTAGAATTACTGGAAGTTTTTATTTTTATTTTTTTTAGTAAAAGTATTGTTGAAGAAAACGAGATTTCAATCAAAACTTCAAGGGGTTCATCAATTTAACAAAAGAACTGAGCAAACTGTAAGATTTATCGCGATCTATTCATGATGATGTTGAATGGTTGTTGTTGTTTTTTTTGTTTTTTTTACAGATTGAAATTTTGTATATTGGGGCTATCTTGAAGGAACCTAGAATTTGTATTTGTGGATTTTTTCAATTAAATAATGGTCAGAGCTTAGAGAAATATAATTGAATTTTTAAAACGAAAGCAATTTTAGTGTTTAAATTGATGGAATGAAAAAGTGATATTTTAATGATGGTACAAATCAAGCTTGTACTACGTGTAACAATAATACAAATGCTGTACCATAATAACTTATTTTAAACAAGTGAAGATCGGATCAAAGAACGGGATCAAGCAAAATAACAGATTCTAAAGTGTCCATTGCATATCTGTAAAAAACCGAACAAACATAGATGAATCCTGTAAGAATTGGGGATAATGAAGGACACTCATTTGACGTATATATGTTTGTAAGAACGCCTGGAGAAATCATATCACCATTCCGTCTACCGGATGTAGTAATGCATATGGTAGGATTTGGCCTAGAAATGGGAGTCCTGAGATAAAGATACGTCGGGAGACCCTTGATCTCTAGTCTCCAGTTTGCATGGCAAAAGACTTTCATTTCTGGAGACTATAAGAAAAAAATCACATATCTAAAATGAACCCATAAGATGTGTGGTTGGTGCTATATAAAATCTCTAGAGATGTTTGTTAATTTGTTTCTGTCAGAAATAACAACAGGAGCATATTGTTGAAAAATGAAAACAAATCTTAAGAGAGGACGTCGAATTCGGGTAAAGAAATGGATAGGACGGCGAGTTAGGATGGTCGATAATTTATTATTGGAGTTACGTCATGTAGATGGCGAGAGAATGTATTTATAAATTTCATTTGAAAATCTATAAAAGATTTTGATTGGTTGCTCAAAGCAACCCAACCACGCCGTAAGTACCAATTATACAACTTGTTTTTGTTGTCCTATTTATTTAACACCTTGAAAAGTGTATCGCATATTATGCAACTTCTTCTATTCTTCCAGATCCGTTTGCAGCTCTGCAGTATACTGTATGAAAGCTTTCGCAGTCCGCGTTCGGCGCTGCCAAGTATTAGACGTTCTTCAGTTATAATTCCTTCATTACTTTAATTTTCCGGTCAACCATTCCGACAATAAAGGTGAAACTACACGGCAATAGAACAGAGAGTCATTTTTACGTTCTGTTGACTATCAGGACCATCTTAACGCAAGCTCGCTGCATGGACACGTTTAATAAATAAACGTCTCAACAATACATGCGTTTCATCACTTAGTCGGTGTTAGTATTAGTATGTTACCCTAAACATAGACCAAACACCAGATGAAATGTCATGCAATGCGACATAGAACAAAAAGTTAAAAAATTAAAATAAATTTAACAAAGATTAAATATTATATAGACGTTTTTTTAAGACATGCTTAGAGTCGTCAACAACAAAATACTCAGCCAAATATTAACATTAATGCACATGCGATTAATAGGTTCATACATGCCAAAGTTAGACCTTGAGGAGTTGACATGCAACAGAGGTAGCCTTCTCAAATTGTGCCTATTATCACGGAAAGAGATTCTGTCAAGTAATAACGGGGAATCAGCATTCGCGTTTAAGAGTTGGTGAACAAAAATTACATCGGCAACCATGCGACGTTTCTCAAGCGAGTGCATATTCAAGAGCTGCAAGCGATCCTCATAGGGTGGAAGAATCAATGAGTTATTCCAGGGTAGGTCCATAAGAGCAAAGCGCAGGAAGTTTCGCTGAACAGACTCGATACGGATGATGTGTGTACTGTAAAAGGGCGACAGACCTGGCTAGCGTATTCAAGAAGTGGTCTCACAAAACAAGTATATAAACGTAATGTTATGGAGGGATTCGAGAACTCTCGGGACCAAAGTTTTATAAAGCCCAGCATAGAACTACTCTTAGATACCATGTGGTTTATGTGAGAGTTAAAATTCAATCTATGGTCACATTTGACTCCCAAGTCACAGACAGAACTAACGCGGCGAATCGAGGAAGCCGAGAACCCATAGACATAAGAGATAGGATTCAGATTCCTGTGGAAAGTCATCACCTCACATTTGTCGATATTGAGTACCAAATTATTGCTTTTGCACCAATCATAAAATTTGTGGAGGTCATCCTGTATCAGTTGACAATCATTAAAAGATTTAATCTGAGCGAAAAGTTTAATGTCATCAGCATAAATTAAGACTTTGCAGTGCTTCACTACGGAGACAATGTCGTCAATAGATAGAATAAAGAGCAACGGGCACAAATAACTCCTTGAGGTATGCCAGACGAAGTTTTCAAGACTCTAGAAATGGAATGGCGGAAATAGATTTGGTATGTTCTGTTATCTAGATATGACTCCGTCCATTTTAGGAGCGTTGTGGGAAACCATACTTTTCCATTTTGAACAGTATCACGGAGTGAGATAGTTTGTCGAAAGCTTTACTAAAGTCTGTGTAAATACAATCTGTCTGGTTGCCTTTTACAAACCGTGAATGGTATCAGAGACAAATTCCTATAAGTTAGTGGTTGTAGACCGACCCGAAACAAACCCATGTTGGTTTGAAGAGAGCAAATTCTTGCAGATTATTGATAACGCAGAGTAGATGATAGATTCAAATAACTTGGGCATGCAAGATAATTTTGCAATAGGCCTATAGTTAGTGATTTCTTTTTTACTTTTTTTTGTAGACAGGTATGATAAAAGAATTTTTCCATAGCTGAGGAAAACAACCACTATCGAGCGATTTTTGGAAAATAATTCTCAGCGGGGTTACCAGGGAGAGGCAACATGACTTAAAAAAGGCTGGAGGGATCCCATCAGGACCCGTTGTAAAGTCATTGGAAGCCTATTAATATGATCAAGTATATCCTCTTCTGACATTGGAGGGATAGTGAATGAAACGTTATGAGAGTCGTTCATATGACTGAAGTTGCTACTTTGAGGTTGAAAATTTGACGAGACAAAGGCATTGTCAAAAAAGAAGCAAACATATCGCAAATCTCAGACGAATCATCACTGGAAGAATCCTTGTACTTCATGGTATTGGGGTATTTGTCCATTTCTTTCTTCATCTTAATAAACTTAAAAAAGTTACGTGGGTCACTAAATAATTTCGCACGCATACTTTGAATATACTCATCATAGAGTGATGAGGAAAGATCTTTGAACTCATTATATGATGTGAGGAAGTTGTTGTGACTTATAATGTCCTTGTCCCTCATATAACTTTTCCACAATTTATTCTTTTTATTTTTTAGACGCTTCAGTTCTTTATTGAACCATGGTGGACACGTTTTAGAGAGCCGCTGACGCTCACGGGGAACGTGAGAGGGAAAACAAATCGAAAAGAATTATATAAAATTTAGAAACGTCTTCGTCAACATTATTGCTAGCCAGTAATGTGTTAAAGTCAGTAGATGTAAGTGTACTGGAAAGTCCGAAAAGTTATCCTTTCTAAAATTGAAAAAGTATTCTGTTTCGTCACAATTTGTAAAGTTTTCAGTTTCATAGCAATATGTAATTAGTAGGGGGGGGGGGTGATAATTGTCAAGAGTAGACATTATAACTGGGCTAGGTTCAACTAATAAGTTACCCGTGTCAGTAGAAAATACCAGATCTAACTGCCTACCCATGTCATTCTTAACATTACTGATTTGACTGAGACCAAGAGATGAAATAGTGTCCAGAAAGAGTGATTCTCTTATTGTCAAGTTATTAAGTGGGAGATAGTCTTCGTTATCATCGTTTAATACCCATTGTATATTGGGTAAGTTAAAGTCACCAAAAAGTAGTAATTCGTCAAGAGGCTCCATCTTACCATGGATAAAATTAGAAGTTGAAATGAGCAGGTCGTATAAATTTTGACCTTTGTCATCAACAATATTTATACAATCTGGAGGAATATAACAACAAAGTATATATAAGTCGTGTCTTAAAAGAGACAGCTTAAGAACTATAAGTTCGGTGTCAGAGAGTTGGAAAATCTGGGAACCACAATTTGGGTGCAATTGAAATGGTTTTTACATGCGAGGAGTACGCCACCTCCGCGAGCTTCAGAGTCAATATATCTAACTTTCCTAAAAATTTTGTAAGAATTGTCTAAGATTTCGGCATCGCGAAAGCCATGATGCAACCAAGTTTCAGTGAAAGCAACTATATCAAAACAAGTTGCAGTAGAGGATTTGAAGATATTAACAGTTTTTGTCCGAATCCCCCTTACATTTTGATAGTAAAGGGAAATCGACTTCAGTTTTTTGGAACAACATTGCTTGTCTTGGATGTATTTCTGGGATGGCGCTCAGAAGGCACAAATAATTTAGTAAAGGCTCCGGAGGGCCAAAATAAGGGATCCAATAACCGGTCCCGCAGATCCGCTGAAACAGTTAGGACAAAGGATGCAACCGGTTTGAGGATTTACTAATCTTACGACACGAAATACTCTCCGCTGCAACATTTCTGGACCTTAGATATTCCAATATGTCCTCACACAACGTTTCAGGAGAGAAACGGGTGACGAAAATACTCGAAGGATTTGGTACTGTTCTCAAAGAGGGACCAATAACACTTCCAAACGAGGACACAGGTGAAGCACATTCATAGCTGTAGAATTAGATGCAGGTGCAAGCGAGAATTGACGCACAGCGTTTCCTGAGGCGACATCAGTCGAGGTTACCGGACTGATATTGTAGCGGAAAGGTGCAAATTAGGTCGCTTTCCATGGCGCGACTGGTGCTTGCGACGAGGCTTAGAAGCAGGTAGGATAGGTGGCACATCAGTTCCTCTATTTGGAGCAGAAGTCCTTATATCGGAGGCTGTATTCTTTAACAATTCAGCATTGTTAGTTAGAGCATTATTAACATTGACATTATTAAGAGAGGTAGACGGCGAGTTATCATTAAGCACAATGATATCGTTAAGGGCGAAACCGGCGAGTTAGCAATAGACCCATTATTTGAGTAAGCACTGCATTGAGTTCACTGCGTAAATCAGAGCAGCAAGTGGTGGGAGGCGGTAGATTATATTGGTAGCGGGCCGCACCTTTATTTCATCAGCTATGTCCCCAATTAAAATTTTTGCAACAGACACCTCATCAGCAAGCTTTACAAGAATGGAATTGTACTCGGATTTAGAAGCTGTATCCTTAACGATGTTTTCAATCGAATGTGGAATTCGTTGATGTATGTTTTTAAATCCGACAGATGATTATTTAATGACGACGAGATCACCTCATAATGTTTCGAATGTGTAGCACAATCCATGAATTTGCACGCGAGCGAATCGAAGAGCTTGCATATCTTCTCGTCAAGAGTTTGAGCATTTTGTGAAAAGCTGTTCTTGAGTTTATTGCTGAGGAAGTCAAGTTGGATCTCAATGCCTTCAAGCTTCTTACCGAGGGCGTCAATGTTGTTTACCTTGGCAGCGACGGAAGTAATCAACTCAGCTTTAGAAGACAGAACGTCAAAAGCAGACAGCATGAATGCAACATTTGAGGCCAGCTCAGTTTGTGTAGATCTAATAGAACTAAGGTGAGTGCTCAGATTGTCAGAGTTGCTGGCCAAGTCCTTCAATTGATCATTGTTGATCTAGACGTACAGAGACCCATGTCTACACTTTGCGTCTTGCATCTGCATCGTAAGTAACCAAACTTCTGTGCTTATTTTGGTTTTCATCACTCTTAAGGATACCGTATTCGGCTCTCTCGATTATTTATCCGGTTGAGGACTGAGGACATCTACATGTACTATTACTTGCACTTTATGTCTCAACTATAACAGTATCATAGTTAACTTAGTAAACTTTTACAGTATTCTTGTAAACAGACCCACCATCTGGCTATTTTTGTAGAGTAGTTTTCAGTTCAGCATAATCAGTGAAGGCTTCTTCAAGAAAGTAATACTTGAATCTCTCTAAAGATTCAACTCCGGCCAATGCCACCATCTCACAGCTTTGAAATTTTCTTTCTGTATCGTCGCTTGCTCGGCTGAAGTAAGCAATGGCCTTCATAGACCATCTTCTTCTTATATTAAGGTTTCAGAAATTCGCCACCACTAACGTCTGTATAGACTTCGTGACGTTTATTCATAGAAAATGCCGCTAATACTTGTTCGTTGGTTACAGATTTCTTAAGAGATATAAAAAAGTCTTCATGCGTACCTTGCCATTGAAAAGGAACATCTTTCCGCAAAAACTTCTTCAGTGGTTGGCATGCGTATCAAATCTCTGTATAAATTTACGATAGTAGCCGCTCAGGTCTGCGAATTGTCTCACTTCAGAAACATTTCCTGGCCGTTTGAAGTTAAATATTGCTCTCGTCTTGATATCGTATGATTGGAAACTTTGTGCTGTAATTTTGTGCCCTAAATATTATATGTCTTCTGGTTAGTTTCTGTTGTTTCCGAAATTAATATGTTTTTACTTCGTGTTGAATTTCGATCAATAGCTGAACTTTTTATTCTCATTTTAATCCCTAGTTTCTACTAATCAATACAGGCGTTGGAATCCCTTTATCTGCCACCATAAAAAATTTGGCAGGAAAATTACTACAATTATCGATTTTTATCCTAACCAACAGTTTATCGTATGCCATCACTCCCACCAAAAGGTCCACTGATTCCTGTACGAACCTGCTCTCGTTTCCATGAGCTTTCCTTAATTCTATCGTTTGCATTGAACTTATGAATTTGTGTGGCTTTTCATGTGACTGCCGTTTCCTATTCATCATTGTAATATGAATAACAGACTCATTTTCATAGAGAGAAAACCTCTTCATCAAGGCTTCAGAGGACTCTTCCGAGGCTCTAACATATTGTCAGTCCAGTCCTTAGCTTTAGCTTTCCCCAGAAGATTATTTGTAGCAGAAAAGAGAGCTAATTTTACGTCCCATTTATATATTCGATTTAACACATGTACTTTTTCTACCCATCAACTTATTTGCAGGATCAAATTTAGATACTACGTCAGCTACATCTCTAGGAATAAAATAAGTTTGCTCCGCAGGGAACGTTGAGCATTACACTTACGTAATCTCCGCTCCTTCTTAAAATGCTTAGTTTCCTTATAGGTATAAGCTTACATTCCTTTTGGAGTAGTCTTAGTTCTATTGACGTTTCTGCTTCCCATTACCCAGGTGAGAGAAAATCGTTGTCTGGAATCAGCTCGCGAATAGTACCTACATGATCGTTTGTCTCAGTTTCTAACAATCTAACTATCAAACGCGATTTACGAGAGCTTGACTTTTAACCATGTTCTTTAAATTTTGACAGTAATTGCTCCAATGTTAATGTTTTCAAATTTTCGTCTCTAAGGTTGAGTAAAATATTAACCTTTTGCACTCTTATCTCATGCTAGAGATTACAATACAAACTTGTAATGGAACTCGTATGTCATGCTGGAGATGACAAATCTAATTTACTCTGTCTTTATTTGCAATGTTGTTTGCTGTTAACTTGTTTTTATTCAAATACTATTTTACCGTCATTATCCTGCATGTTTTCATAACCCATTTTGGTTTGGAAAATTAGTTTATGTATATACTGAATCAGACAAAAAGAAAAATTTCCTCGAACGGTTTGAAAGCAACAACTGTACTGATAAATCAACAAAGGTTGGCAAGAGACCTCAAATGCCACATAACGTTTTACAGTTTTTTAATGTTGTCATATACAGGGGGTTTCTGAATGATTAGTGCTGCTACCTCCAGCATGACACATGAGTGCAACAGGGTTAATATAGTAACACAGGGTGCCCCGTATATGTGGTCTTGCGCCCGCAGGCTAGGGATAGTATCCTTAAACAGGCATTTAGTTGGATAGGAGATTCTAACGTTTCCGAGATAACTTGACTTAAAGATATTTGCGTATGTTTTTATAGATCACACTGTAATTTCTGAACATTACACCCTATGATGATGATTTAAAATTTGTTAGCCATATAATCTTTTGACCTTTCGAATGGTTTATAAATTCTCCCCTCCTGCTCCTCTCCATTTTGAAGTTATAGCTAAATAAAGTTAAAATTTCGGAATTCTCAGTTATTTCATTTAACTACTATATTTATCAAAATACACCTCATCAATATCAATTTTTCATACTGAATTTAAAAAGGCTAAAAGCTTCCATTTGAGATGACCTATCACACTCTGTAACCAAAATGTAAGCTTTTCTGTGTTTTCTTCAGTTTAGTAATAGTATACAGGGTTACTAAAAATAAATACAAGGTAACACCCAACAACATTGAAAATAAATCGAGTGCAAAGGGTTAGTACATAGTGTCGTTTGTATTAAGTACATTTTATCATAGATGGCACAAGAAGTAAATGTAGCATGCAGTATCAAAAGAGCATACACAATTTATATGGCTGGGTGGTCCATTCCGGAATGGACCACAACATTTGAAATGACGTATACGTTGAGTGATTAATATTTTTTCGTATCTGAAGTGTTGAGGAAGTCGATCAAATGTATACAAAACTGCTATTAGAAAAACATTTGCTTTCGGCACGCTCCAAAACATGTTATGGTCCATTCCAGAATGCAATACCCATTTCACAATCTGTATACTCCGCTCTAGTATGCCATGCAACATCTAGTTCTTGTGCCATCTATGCTTTTATCAACGCACAGACCCGTGACTTAAAAGCGTCATGTTTGAGCGCCTGAGTGGCTGAATGCTTGAGACTGCCGCTCATGTCGAAAGAGTTTTAGAGTAGTAAACGTGGATGGATTTACATGGTTTTTTGTAATGAGTGAAAAGGGGAGCTTTCCGATGGGGTAAAATTTTGTTACCTTTTGTAGGTTTTAGGCTGGGGCTGGTAACTATCACCCTTGGGATTGTCCAATTCGGGTCGCGTGTGACACGAGTCGAGAAAATTAAAGTGGAGAGTCGAGAGTGGAGTGTGGAGAGAGTGTATAGAATTTATAACTAAAAAGTCGGAAATAAAATATATTAAAAAAAATTTTAAAATTAATAACATCCATACATAAATTGTACTAAAAAGCAAAAAATATTTTTTTCTTTCTCTGTGATAAACACAAAATAAAGGTTTATTGCAAAATATGAAATGCTAGACCTCAGATTAAATCTTCAAAGTTTGGGCATGAGTTGCAGTTAGACAATTGAGATTATAGTTAGGGATGCCCAAACTTTCAAGATTTAATCTGGGTTCTAGCATTTCATGTTTTGCAATAAAACTTTTCTTATGTATATCGCAGAGAAAGAAGAAGTATTTTTTTTATTTTTAGTACAATTTCTATCTGAATGTTATTTATTTAAATTTTTTTTTAATATATTTTATTGTTTTACTTTCTTTTCTTTTATTGGTCCAAGCACAATTTTCTCTCGTTGTTCCCTTTCGTTCCATGGAAAATAACGACGAAACTAATGAAAATTAATATTCGTAATTCGTGTACATGGGCAAACCTCAGTTCTGTTACATACTGTTAATTAAATCAGTAATCCCTTAACCACCTGAAAATTATCCATCCATACTGAACAAGTCCAGAAGAAAGTAATTAAAAAAAAAGGAACAAACGAAAATGCATTTATTAATCAATTTTATCGTAGATTGTCGAATCCACGCCTACCATAACTTGCTATTTTTTCTGATTCTTTATTTTCTTTTCATTGGGCCAATACGAATAACGTACGGATGCCGTAGGTATAGTCAATACGAAGGAATATAAATACTGGGACTGGGAGGACGATGTTCAGTCGAGCTGCTGGACGGCAACTGACTTCTACTTTAGTGCGATGCCTGTTTTATAATTCCCTCTGGTGTAGAGACAAAGTTATTGTAATAAGGACACAGAACAGATTTTCGACTGTTTTCCATTTAAATGTTAACAGTAACAGCTAGAAAAGAAAAAAAGTATATTTAATAAACAATGTGAATGTCCCAAAGTTGTTGCTGTAATCTTACGATATGTTCCCAAAGTTGGTACTGTAATCCAATGATTTTTGAACCAAACATTCTTCTGTTTACATTCGATTTACTCTAAAGGAGGGACTGACAATAATGATTATTTTTCATTACTTCTATAAAAAAAATCATTTAACAAGGGATATGAAAAACCGGTCGGGGATGAATTATGTGCACATAATCTGGCATCTACTTTCATTATGCGGTAGAATTCGAAAATATAATTAAAAAAAAAAATCAACTTGTAATAATTATTTTTGAGTTTTAATTTTGAAACCACTAATAATCATTACATTTGAGTTTTACGCCATTCACTCAAGAATAAAACTCACATCTAAGTTTTTCGTTTTAAAATCCTCAATAATCATCAGACTTGAGTTTTATTTTTTCGCTCAAAAATAAAACTCAGGTCTGATTTTTAAAATTTGGAATCAGAAATAATCATTATCGGTTGAGTTTTATTTTTTCGATCAAAAATAAAACTCAAAACAGTATTCCAGGTCCAAATTGCGTTGAATATTATTTCTAATATTGGTTTTCGGTACTTCTTGGGTAGTAGAATACACTGATAATTTTCATAATTTTTCAGCTTTTTTTTTAATGATGTTATAAGCCATTTGTTAAGATTTATCTCATCGCTTCTCATCACAATTGTGGGGGAACGTAGCAATGTGAAGAGTTGGAATTTTTTTAGAGAACTCTGAATATGATTTTAGGTATCTGGTTTGAATATGCGCAAAATCGGATGAGGGGAACCTGCTTTTCCATATTTGAGGTGGGTTAGAAATTTTGTAATCTGTAAATGTAAAGGAATTTTTTTCATAATAGTTTCCTGCAGTCTTCCTTTTTATTATCTTATTGTTTTTTTGAATCATTAGATAGAAAAAAATACGTAGAAAAAGCTAGAATTGCTATAAGACCAATTTTTAAGATACTCTAGATTAATGCCCGCTGTATGTAATTTCGTATGATCACCCCTCTGTGCCAGTTTGATTGTTAAAGTGGATTTTTATTTCTAGAATGATTCGTCGAGCAGTGAAAATCATCATAACCAATTTCGTATTATTTCAAATTCTGAAGAAGTTTTCCGTACAATAGAAACGTCTAGGACTGATCCTTCTTATTCATACAGTACACGTGAAAACATAAATTTTTGTATGGACAAAATGTATAAACTATTTTTATGAAAACGAAGTACGTACCAAGTACATACAATTACAGAATAAATTGAACGCGTTGGTTATTTTTAAACGCAAGAGCACTACGGCTTCTGGAGGATGAAACTATGATCTCTGTCCTCTTTCTAGACCCAAGGCTTGGCCGTTTGGTAGGGATGGAGAAGAAGGTTCTGGAAAAAAGCAATTCAAAGGCATTGTTTCTAGGATGCTATCTTTAAAAAAGGTATGTAAAGGGTATCACTTCAAGAAAATTTAAAAGATTTCAATATTTTATTGGTTCTAGGGACAAAGATTTTTCCATTGAAATGTCATTGTGAAAAAATGTCGTATTTAGATTATAAAACTAATTATATCTGACTTTAATTCTATTATACCAAAACCGCGATATTTTCATAATTGGTTAGGGCCCTATCCTAATCTATGTCTTCAGCTTCGCCTTTTTCTACTTGCTAGCGATGTCACACCTAGAAAGCTCTGCACAAGTATACAAGTTAATTCTTCCTTTTGTCTCCAGAGTTAATCAATACTTAGATAAGGGCTTTCTTTGTTTTGTTGCTCCTATCGAGGTAAGCAAAATAATTATCATTAGTTATAGCGTTACCTACATGTAAACTTTATAATAGCTACAATTTTAATAAAAAGACGAGGGCGAAAACGAAGAGATGGGTTGGAACAGGCCGCTAACATATAAAGCATTCAATTTCATTGGTTTCCATCTAGTAGCTTTTAACATATATATGTTCGTACATACTGTAACAAAATTACTAACCTGGCCCCCTTGCATACCCCATCAACGTATCCGCAACCATTTCTCCAAAAAGTGGCCGCATATCTTTCGTTTTGAAAGGAAAACGCAAGTAAACAAATTTCTCGCTCCAAGTGTACATTTTTCGATGTACACAAACGTCAAAATGCCATCGTACCACCGACTTGACATTTCTACCAGCTGATCGGTCGGAGATAGACACAGCGTAACCTCAAACCCCATCGCTACAATTTTTCTTCAAATCTGCTCCAATTCAAATGAACCACCCCAGCCGATGTCAGAAAGTGCCAACTCACACGTAGCAGCACGAAACACGAACGTTTTGCTGTAGTTGTGCCTCGACATAAACCACAATAACTCAGCACATGAACTAGTTCAACGCTGACGTTTAGTAAAGAATCGAAATCAAAGAAAAGCGTTGACGCGTAGTCGAAAACAGAACTCAATTAGAAAGAATTTTGACATTTAGTGTAAAGCGTTAACATGCAGTAAAGAATTAGAATCAAAGAAAAACTCTGACGCGTAGTCAAAAAACAGAATTCAACGCGAAAGAGATTTGACATTTGTAAAACGTTAACATGTAGTAGGGAATTAACTGTCTAGAGTTTGACATTCGTTGTAGAATCGAAATCAAAGAAAAGCGTTGACGCGTAGTCGAAAACGGAACTCAATTAGAAAGAATTTTGACATTTAGTGTAAAGCGTTAACATGCAGTAAAGAATTAAAATCAAAGAAAAACTCTGACGCGTAGTCAAAAAACAGAATTCAACGCGAAAGAGATTTGACATTTGTAAAACGTTAACATTTAGTAGGGAATTAAATGTCTAGAGTTTGACATTCGTTGTAGAATCGAAATCAAAGAAAAGCGTTGACGCGTAGTCGAAAACAAAACTCAATTAGAAAGAATTTTGACATTTAGTGTAAAGCGTTAACATGCTGTAAAGAATTAGAATCAAAGAAAAACTCTGACGCGTAGTCAAAAAACAGAATTCAACGCGAAAGAGATTTGACATTTGTAAAACGTTAACATGTAGTAAAGAATTAAATGCCTAGAGTTTGACAATTGTTAAGAATCGGAATCAGATAAAAACTTTGACACGTAATAAAAGAAAGAAAAAAAAAGAAAACAAAATGAGATGTATTAGAATTAGAAAAGAAACGGTAGAGATAGCCCAATATGTAGAACTAGAGGTCAGCCCAGAAAAAATTTTGTAAAAGAAGACCGAAAAATTGTAGTAGTTTAAGTCACGTAGGCCCGCGTAAAAATGTAAGCCGCGATTCTGATATAGTCTAGCGAGCAAGCAAGAAGCAAGAAAAACAATTTGTGTAGTCGATATAGAAAGCAAGTAAAAAAAAAAAAAAAAAGAAGTTAAAAGTTTGTGAAGTTGCTAAAATTTGTGTAGTCAAACAAAAAGAAATTAGAAGCAAAAAAAAAAAAATAAAAACGAAATTGAACT
The DNA here is from genome assembly GCA_963930735.1 of Dioctria linearis. Lineage (NCBI taxonomy): Eukaryota > Metazoa > Arthropoda > Insecta > Diptera > Asilidae > Dioctria > Dioctria linearis. The sequence goes on along the minus strand of OZ005743.1, from coordinate 35,921,003 downwards.
GGAGTTGTGTTGTTTTGGAATAAGAACGAAAATCACAGGTAAAGCGTTCGCCTCCTTTTTTTTCTTTTGTCACTGGAAGCCCTTGGCAAATCCGCCCAAAACCCACTGGCATCTCTCGCTTGTGACCTGGGAATCGCTCGGCCAGGTGGCCACGCTGTAGCGGAGAGGCTCACGGACCACGTGCAACACGGCCTGGACAAAGTTATGCAGACAAAAACGAAGCAAACGGTAACAATTTAATAAATCCCGTTACATTGGTGCCAAGTGTGGGGTATACCTCAGTCCCGTAAAGGGGCCCCCACGAGCTCTCAACAAATCGATCGCCTAGCGGAATCCTAACGGTTGCTGGAACTAATTGAAGCAGACATTTTGGGACCTATACTAACAAAGGAATTAAATAGAGCCAAGATATAGTTCTTTTAGTTTAGTTTTTTATTCTTATATATTTCCAGGTTAATTACGATTATTTAAGATATTTCTCATATTTATATTGATTCCAGGAATTTTATCTTATTTTATTATATTTCTTTATTTTTTTTTTTACTACATGCCATATAACATTACTAGTTTAAAATTATTTCCAAATGCAATATTCGACGCATCCATACTGATGCCAGAATTCTTTTTATTACGTGCCATATAAAATAACTGTTTCTTTTTGCAATTGTTTCTAAATGAGATATTCAACGCATACATACTGACGTCAAAATTATTTTTACTACATGCTATATAAATTACCAAGTTTGAAATTATTTCTTAATGCGATATTCGACGCATCCCTATTGACGTCAGAACTTTGTTACTACATGGTATACAATTTACTTGCGTAAGATTATTAGTGAAGGCGAAATTCGACGCATCCACACTGATGTCAGAATTCTTTTTAGTACGTGCTATATGAAATAACTTCCTTGAAATTACTTTGTTCAAATGTGATACTCGACGCATCCATATTGACGTCAGAACTTTGTTACTACATGTTATACAATTTACTTGCGTAAGATTATTGGTGAAGGCGAAATTCGACGCAGCCACACTGATGTCAGAATTCTTTTTAGTACGTGCTATATGAAATAACTTTCTTGAAATTACTTTGTTCAAAGGTGATACTCGACGCATCCATACTGACGTCAGAACTTTGTTACTACATGCTGGACAATTTACTTGCTTAAAATTATTGCTAAAGGAGAAATTCGACGCATTCATACTGATGTCAAGGTTCTTTTACTACAGGCTATATAAATTACTAAGTTTGGAATTATTTCTAAATGCGATATTTGACGCATCCATACTAATGCCAAATTCTTTTACCACATGCTATATAAACTACCAACCTAAGATTATTACTAAATGCTATATTCGACACGTTTATCGTGGTTACAAGATTTTCTGCTAGAAGCAAGCTAGTTCACTACGAGTAAGTATAGTGCTATGTACTATATTCTATAAACTCTATTCAGTTAAACCCGGGTTGTTGTACTCCAGGCCATACACTCTAGGAACACGTTTATTACAAATCACGGCTAGGCCCAATACACATCAGCTTTTTATGTTGAGGGACGCTATATTCCAAGAAATATTTTCTGAATTTTCCACGTTTGTTTATCAACGATTTGGAATTCTGACAGGAATACAGGAAATCTTTCTGGCAGTTTGTTTTGTCGTGTATATTCCAAGAAATATTTTCTGAATTTTCCACGTTTGTTTATCAACGATTTGGAATTCTAACAGGAATACAGGAAATATTTCTGGCAGTTTGCTTTTGTCGTGTATATTTCAAGAAATATTCTCTGAATTTTCCGCGTTTGTTTATCAACGATTTGGAATTCTAACAGGAATACAGGAAATCTTTCTGGCAGTTAGCTTTTGTCGTGTATATTTCAAGAAATATTCTCTGAATTTTCCGCGTTTGTTTATCAACGATTTGGAATTCTAACAGGAATACAGGAAATCTTTCTGGCAGTTAGCTTTTGTCGTGTATATTTCAAGAAATATTCTCTGAATTTTCCGCGTTTGTTTATCAACGATTTGGAATTCTAACAGGAATACAGGAAATCTTTCTGGCAGTTAGCTTTTGTCGTGTATATTTCAAGAAATATTTTCTGAATTTTCCACGTTTGTTTATCAACGATTTGGAATTCTAACAGGAATACAGGAAATCTTTCTGGCAGTTTGCTTTTGTCGTGTATATTTCAAGAAATATTCTCTGAATTTTCCGCGTTTGTTTATCAACGATTTGGAATTCTAACAGGAATACAGGAAATCTTTCTGGCGGTTAGCTTTTGTCGTGTATATTTCAAGAAATATTTTCTGAATTTTCCACGTTTGTTTATCAACGATTTGGAATTCTAACAGGAATACAGGAAATCTTTCTGGCAGTTTGCTTTTGTCGTGTATATTTCAAGAAATATTCTCTGAATTTTCCGCGCTTGTTTATCAACGATTTGGAATTCTAACAGGAATACAGGAAATCTTTCTGGCAGTTAGGTTTTGTCGTGTATATTCCAAGAAATATTTTCTGAATTTTCCACGTTTGTTTATCAACGATTTGGAATTCTGACAGGAATACAGGAAATCTTTCCGGCAGTTTGTTTTGTCGTGTATATTCCAAGAAATATTTTCTGAATTTTCCACGTTTGTTTATCAACGATTTGGAATTCTAACAGGAATACAGGAAATCTTTCTGGCAGTTTGCTTTTGTCGTGTATATTTCAAGAAATATTTTCTGAATTTACCGCGTTTGTTTATCAACGATTTGGAATTCTGACAGGAATACAGGAAATCTTTCTGGCAGTTTGCTTTTGTCGTGTATATTTCAAGAAATATTTTCTGAATTTTCCACGTTTGTTTATCAACGATTTGGAATTCTAACAGGAATACAGGAAATCTTTCTGGCAGTTTGCTTTTGTCGTGTATATTCCAAGAAATATTTTCTGAACTTTCCGCGTTTGTTTATCAACGATCTGGAATTCTAACCGGAAGGCAGGGAATCTTTCCGACAGTTTGCCTTTGTCGTGTATAATAACTAAGAAACTCTCTAATTTGCTGCGATCGACTATCTAGATTGGAATTTCTAACAAGGAAGAAAATAGCGATTGAGCAGAATGGCAGAAGAACAGCTGGACAAGATCCTAGAGAAGCTCGGAGAATTGGACGACAAATTTAGCATACAGTCAAATGCAATAGCGGAAATCAGCAACGAGGTAAGAGCTCTGAGAGGGCAGCATTCGTCCTTCCGAGAAGAGCTAAGCACCCTGCAGAGGCAGATGGCCGATTTTTCAGTCCTCGGTGCCACTACATTTGCCAATAAGGTAATGGAAGATACGGAGGGGCACTCCGATGTAAAGTCCGCCGACAAAGAAACTGACATTCCGCCACCTAACGGTCAATCTACTCCGTCATCGAAATTTCCAAAGGAAAGCCCAGAACGCAACGAACCGAACCCAGTGGAGACAAACCAGCCTGCAGCCATCCGTTCCGATTCCGTAGGGTCACCACGATCGAGTGAGGCACCTTCGTCCTTACCTCGTCGACCACCGCACCTAGCAAACGACCGGCACATCAGGAAGCCAATGCTTTCGCCGACGGAGTACGACTGAAAGGCTCCATGGAATCACTACGAATTGCACTTCGAAGCAATCGCGGAGGCGAATGGTTGGGACGACGGAACCAAAGCGCTCTACTTGGCTGCATCCCTACGCGGCATGGCTTTGGGCTTCTACGAAACACTAAGTCAGGAGGCTAGGAGGTCGTACGTTAAAGCACGAAACTCGTTGTCAATACAATTTGGGGCAGAATATAAGCAATCGATGAGTCACGGCCAGCTGAGCACAAGAGTTCAGAGGAATGGAGAGACTTTTTCGGAATATGCCACTGATCTTTTACGACTAACCCGGCTCAAATTCGCGTATTGTCCGGAGGATGCCAGAGATCAGATCGCTCTAGAGCACTTCCTAGATGGAATCCTTAACCTCGATGTACAGGAAAGAGTGCGAGACTTCAATCCGCCTACTCTACAGGACGCCGTACAAACGGCTTTCCGAATTGAAGCTAATCATCGAGCAACCAGAGCCGCGAGACGAAATATACGGGTCGCTGTGGCAACTAGCAATAATAGATCGCCACCACGAGAACCGCCGGACTCTAGACGGGAGCAAATGGACAGAAATTCGACACGGATGCAGTCGGGAAACGCCAGCGAGCTAGCGTGAGGGAGCCGCAGCTAGCTCAACCGAACTCCATGGCTCCTAAATCCGCCCACACCTTCTCTGAACCGAGTCTGATAGCCCGAAATGTAACCGGAACAATCCGTCGATGCGATTTCCGAAGAAGGTTCGGCTTTATAGTGCGTGACGAGACTCAGATAGATGTATTCTTTCACTTCGCCAACTTTAAAAACACAATCGTAAATCCGGAAACTGAGTTAGCCCCTGGAAACCGGGTAGAATTCGATCTAATCGTAGGGAGCCCTACTAACAGGGCGATCAATATCTTTCTGGTTTCCGACGAATCCCCTCCTGAAGCCAGTCAGCCAAACCAAGGCATATCCCAGTCAAACATGCAGCAAGCTCAAACCCAGCAGCTCGCTGGAAACAAAGAGTATAGTAAGAATATCACTCCGTCTAGTTCAAAAGGAACTTTAAACCCAGGTCAGCTGATCTCAGGGAGCAGAGACCAGCACACCTTATGAACGCTCCACATACCGCTCGCCAGGACGCCCATACCCTAACATACCCTACACCAACCTCCGACCCCCCACCACTAAACACTCAAACACTAACCAATCATACACCAACCACCAACACACTAAACACTCAAACACTAACCAATCATACACCAACCACCAACACACCCAACACTAAAACACTAACCAAACATACCCCAATCACCAACACACTCCACACTAAAGCACTAACCAAACATACCCCAATCGCCAACCCAGCAAACACTAAAACACTAACTAATCACACACATATCACTAACACACCAAACACTAAAACACTAACCAACAAACTTACACTAAACACCCACACATCGATCGCATCCCACACACTAGTAGATAGTACCTCAATCCCCGTAACACCAATAACCCTGGGCAGCGTGGAAACGCTGGGCACCGCGACACCGGCAGCGTGGAGGCTACCACCTCCACCTATCATAACTGTAAGCCAAGGTACGATTTGTAGTACGATCAAGGTAAAGGGAAAAATTGAAGGACTTGTCTGCCACATGATTGTGGATACCGGAGCTACGCATTCCATTCTTAACAGAAGGATACTCGCCCGTTTGCCAAACCATTTTCGTCTCCAACCCTCCTTCACACAAATCCGGAATGTCACAAGAGAAACCAGCATCGTAGATGGTGTCGTTGAACTGCGCATAGCTATCAAGAACTTTTCCGCCACACATACCTTCTATGTAGCTGATGTCTTCGATGACTGCATTATTGGAATGGATTTTCTTGCGGGTCACCGTTGTTCAATTAACTTAGAGAAACGTTTTGTTCAGATTGCCCAGGAGATCATGCCAATAATGGAAGAAAGGAGTGACCTTTTTGTCAGAACCATACAAGATCGTACCTTACCCGCCGAATCAACCTGCCTTGTAGCGCTTTTCAACCCGATGGTCGGCGAACAAGAAACAGTCTTCCTATCACCAAAGAATGTCCCACCTTCTCTCTGGGTGGAACCGGCGGTCTGCCTGTCACATCATGGAAGTATGATAGTTCGTGTAACTAACATCACTGAACACCCGGTCAAACTCAAAGCTAACACCTCTCTGGCAGATGTTGAAGTGCCTGCAGACATTGTCAGTCCGTCCGAGGAATTAAAACCTAACTTGAATAGTTTACCACCTGAATTATGCCTCTTGCTGGAACCCACAACTGTACACCTTGATAATCAACAGAAAGTGATACTGGAAAAACTACTCATGGAACATCAAGACGTTTTTGCGAAAACCAAAACGGAACTCGGTCGAGCCACGATAATGAGGCATCGGATCGACGTGGGCGGCAGTAAACCAATTAAGCAGCCCCCAAGGAGGCTTCCGCTAGCGAAGCGTCATGAGGCAGAAAATCTAGTACACGATATGAGAAGCCAAGGTGTTATAAATCCCTCTAACAGCCCGTGGACCTCTCCAGTGGTCCTGGTTAAAAAAAGGGATGGCTCGACTAGATTTTGCGTCGACTACAGGCGACTAAACGAGGTCACCAAAAAAGATTCATATCCGCTGCCACGTATTGATCTAACTCTTGATGCACTCGCCGGTTCAACTTGGTTTTCGACATTGGATTTACAGTCAGGCTACTGGCAAGTAGAAGTGGAAGAAGAAGACCGTGAAAAGACCGCGTTCACTACAGGCAGCGGATTGTGGGAGTTTTCAGTTATGCCATTTGGACTAACTAACGCCCCTGCAACCTTTCAGAGGCTCATGGAAATCGTCCTCCAAGGAATTCCACCTCAGGCGTGCCTAGTATATTTGGACGATGTCATCGTACATGGCGCCACGTTCGAACAAATGGTAGAAAATCTCCGCCTTGTCTTAGCCCGATTAAGAGTAGCAAATCTAAAAATTTCACCGAAGAAGTGTCAGTTGTGCCAGAGAGAGGTGAAGTTCTTGGGACACGTCATCAGTGACTCTGGATTATCAACGGACCACGACAAAACGAATGCCGTTAAGAGTTGGCCCGAACCGCAAACACGAAGGGATATACAGTCATTCCTCGGTCTGTGTGCTTACTATAGGCGGTTTGTGAAAAATTTCTCAGCTATTGCGAAGCCACTAACAGAGCTTACGGAGAAAGGTCGAAAGTTTATCTGGTCAGATGCTTGTCAAGAAGCGTTCGAAGAGTTAAAAGACCGCTTAACCACTGCACCTATCCTCACTCAGCCTGACGAAAATTTACCTTTTATCTTGGACACAGACGCCAGTCAACACGCGTGGGGAGCTATTCTCTCGCAAGTTAAGGACGGGATGGAACACGTGGTGGAGTACCACAGCAAGACATTCAGTCGCCCGGAGCGAAACTACTGTGTCACCAGGAAAGAACTGGTTGCGATAGTCAAAGCCTGCTCACATTTTCAGCCCTACTTACTGGGAAAAAAGTTCATAATTCGAACAGACCATGCATCTTTGAGATGGTTGATGAACTTTCGGAGTCCCGAAGGACAAGTAGCAAGATGGATAGAACGCATGCAGGCCTATGATTTTGAAATCATGCACCGTCCAGGTAAAAGTCACAGTAACGCAGATGCAATGTCGCGTCGTCCTTGTTCAACGACTGAATGTCAGTATTGTCAGCGGCTCGAAGAGAAAGACACCATCACTATTCGTCTAGTTACCGCGCAAGACGATATAGCTCAACACCAGGAGAATGACCTCACCTTACGTTGCATTCGAAGTTGGCTGTCTACAGGTCAACGCCCAGATAAAGAGAGCATCAAAGATCTTAGCCCGGAGGTTAAAGCATATTGGTCAATGTGGTCTGTACTGAAATTAGAAAACAACATCGCCGTTCGAGCAATTAGTCAAGGAACAGAGACTATTAAGCAAATTTTGGTCCCGGAATCCCTCCAAAAACTTGTTCTGAAGCAGGTGCACGACTCTCTAAGCGGAGGACAATTCGGCGTTGACAAGACGATAGGTAAACTTCGACAGAAATATTATTGGATTGGTAGTAGTACTGATGTAAAGGATTGGTGTGCGGGATGTCTACAATGTCAAGCACGGAAAGGGCCACGGCCAAGATGGAAAGCTCCTTTGCAAGTATGTAACATTGGCGCACCTTTCGAAAGAGTTGCGGTAGACATATTGGGACCACTCCCAAAGACAAATAAAGGTAACCGCTACTTAGTAGTCTGTATGGACTACTTCACAAAATGGCCCGAAGCAATTCCAGTACCAGATCAGACAGCCGAAACTGTGTCCGATGCACTCATATCAGGCGTATTCAGCCGACACGGAGCTCCACTACAGCTCCATTCAGATCAGGGCAGAAATTTCGAAAGTGCCGTTTTCCAAGAAGTATTGCAGAAGTTCGGGGTAGAGAAAACGCGCACAACAGCTTTACACCCACAGTCAGATGGTTTAGTCGAAAGATTTAACCGGACAATCCTGGACTATCTGGCGAAATTTCTAAATTCACACCAAAGAGAATGGGACCAGTATGTGCCTTACCTACTGTTATCGTATCGCGCAAGTATACAGGATAGCACTAAACAAACCCCTGCTAAACTCCTTTTTGGTCGAGAACTTCGTTTGCCACTGGAGATGGTCTTGGGAAGTCCACCTACCGAAGTTATGTCGATTAGCGAGTACCTGGACAATCTGACCACGACACTGAACACGATCCACGAGAATAATCGAGCTATGCTGCACACCGCAAGCCGGCGTATGAAGACGTACTATGATTTGCGGACGAAGAAACCCTGCTTTCAAGTAGGGCAACTTGTGTGGTTATATTTCCCAAGACGCGTAATTGGGCGGTGCCCAAAACTGCAGTGCGACTGGGATGGGCCATACAAAATCACGGAGGCTGTAACCGATGTGGTGTTCAGGATAAAAAAGTGTCACGGTGGGAAGATGCGAACTGTCCATGTCGACAGACTGGCCCCATACCGCGAAAGAAACGACCTCCCCCTATAACCACTAACAAATCCTGGTAGCCCTAAGAAGGCATCCAGCCAGCTTAACTGGTAACTACAGGATACCAATGTGCCGCTTAGGACCTACCCAACCTAGCGGCCGGTATACCTCTTGTAAATTAGTCCACTTTTTCACACGCCCTTGCTTGACAATGAGTCAAAACCCCTCCCACATGGCACCCTACGTATAGGCCGCGCTGCCGTAGGAATTCCACAGTAAAGACTGTCTTCGAAATTTTAACCCCTGCTGGGGACCTTGGCGCACACCCTCAAACGAATGTCGATCTGCGGTCAGAGGGAGATGCCCGTGCGGAGGGGTCCTGCAATCAGTTGGTTAGGTTACTGGTTGCAGAGGCTTCTCCGACTGGTCTTGGCATTGGAGGCCGGAGGTGTACTGGTAGACCAGATTCTTTGGGTTGCTGGGCTGTGAGTGCACCTTTGGTTTTCGATGCCGAGACCAATATCGAGCTCTGACCAAGGATCGGCGTGACTTCGGAGATGTGTCTCTGAGCCTCCATGCGCAGATCAAACCGGACAAAGCCTTAGTGGTTTCTCTTCTTCATTCTTTCTACAATCCGTGGTGGCCGAGTAATATTTTATAAGGACACGATCCTTGTTTAACCTGCCTCTGCCTTAAATGAGCAGATAATTTCTCACTAACTCCTTCTGAGTTAGCCTTCGTTGAAGGTTTTAATTTTCCTTTCTCTTCTTCATCCTTTCTACAATCCGTGGTGGCCGGGTAACATTTTATAAGGACACGATCCTTGTTTAACCTGCCTCTGCCTTAAATGAGCAGATAATTTCTCACTAACTCCTTCTGAGTTAGCCTTCGTTGAAGGTTTTAATTTTCCTTTCTCTTCTTCATCCTTTCTACAATCCGTGGTGGCTGAGTAACATTTTATAAGGACACGATCCTTGTTTAACCTGCCTCTGCCTTAAATGAGCAGATAATTTCTCACTAACTCCTTCTGAGTTAGCCATCGTTAGAAGGTTTTACCTGTCATATTTCGATTCTTTACTTCTGTAATACGCGTTGGCTGGTAAAAATTTAAAAGGCATCCAGCTATACCTTAAAGGAGCAGATAGATTTCCCAATATACTGGGGGTATTGCATAAACTGTGGAGCGTATAGGCATCAAGCCCATTTTCCACCAGAGATAGCCAGCTTGGACGGAGCTACAAGCTTGTGAGGGGGGGGGGGGGTAGTGTAACAAAATTACTAACCTGGCCCCCTTGCATACCCCATCAACGTATCCGCAACCATTTCTCCAAAAAGTGGCCGCATATCTTTCGTTTTGAAAGGAAAACGCAAGTAAACAAATTTCTCGCTCCAAGTGTACATTTTTCGATGTACACAAACGTCAAAATGCCATCGTACCACCGACTTGACATTTCTACCAGCTGATCGGTCGGAGATAGACACAGCGTAACCTCAAACCCCATCGCTACAATTTTTCTTCAAATCTGCTCCAATTCAAATGAACCACCCCAGCCGATGTCAGAAAGTGCCAACTCACACGTAGCAGCACGAAACACGAACGTTTTGCTGTAGTTGTGCCTCGACATAAACCACAATAACTCAGCACATGAACTAGTTCAACGCTGACGTTTAGTAAAGAATCGAAATCAAAGAAAAGCGTTGACGCGTAGTCGAAAACAGAACTCAATTAGAAAGAATTTTGACATTTAGTGTAAAGCGTTAACATGCAGTAAAGAATTAGAATCAAAGAAAAACTCTGACGCGTAGTCAAAAAACAGAATTCAACGCGAAAGAGATTTGACATTTGTAAAACGTTAACATGTAGTAGGGAATTAAATGTCTAGAGTTTGACATTCGTTGTAGAATCGAAATCAAAGAAAAGCGTTGACGCGTAGTCGAAAACGGAACTCAATTAGAAAGAATTTTGACATTTAGTGTAAAGCGTTAACATGCAGTAAAGAATTAAAATCAAAGAAAAACTCTGACGCGTAGTCAAAAAACAGAATTCAACGCGAAAGAGATTTGACATTTGTAAAACGTTAACATGTAGTAGGGAATTAAATGTCTAGAGTTTGACATTCGTTGTAGAATCGAAATCAAAGAAAAGCGTTGACGCGTAGTCGAAAACAGAACTCAATTAGAAAGAATTTTGACATTTAGTGTAAAGCGTTAACATGCTGTAAAGAATTAGAATCAAAGAAAAACTCTGACGCGTAGTCAAAAAACAGAATTCAACGCGAAAGAGATTTGACATTTGTAAAACGTTAACATGTAGTAAAGAATTAAATGCCTAGAGTTTGACAATTGTTAAGAATCGGAATCAGATAAAAACTTTGACACGTAATAAAGGAAAGAAAAAAAAAGAAAACAAAATGAGATGTATTAGAATTAGAAAAGAAACGGTAGAGATAGCCCAATATGTAGAACTAGAGGTCAGCCCAGAAAAAATTTTGTAAAAGAAGACCGAAAAATTGTAGCAGTTTAAGTCACGTAGGCCCGCGTAAAAATGTAAGCCGCGATTCTGATATAGTCTAGCGAGCAAGCAAGAAGCAAGAAAAACAATTTGTGTAGTCGATATAGAAAGCAAGTAAAAAAAAAAAAAAAAAAAGAAGTTAAAAGTTTGTGAAGTTGCTAAAATTTGTGTAGTCAAACAAAAAGGAATTAGAAGCAAAAAAAAAAATAAAAACGAAATTGAACTGGAGTTGTGTTGTTTTGGAATAAGAACGAAAATCGCAGGTAAAGCGTTCGCCTCCTTTTTTTTCTTTTGTCACTGGAAGCCCTTGGCAAATCCGCCCAAAACCCACTGGCATCTCTCGCTTGTGACCTGGGAATCGCTCGGCCAGGTGGCCACGCTGTAGCGGAGAGGCTCACGGACCACGTGCAACACGGCCTGGACAAAGTTATGCAGACAAAAACGAAGCAAACGGTAACAATTTAATAAATCCCGTTACAATACTTTAATAAAACTAGACTTTCACCAACTTGGGCTTCCATTATTGATATCTTCATATTTTTATTAGTCATTCCACACGAAACTCGACCATCTCCGATTTGGATGAGACTTTCACAGTTTGTAGGGAATACCAAAATAGCTCACCCATATTTGCTTCTCTCTGGAGGATTAGAGATTGCGTGATTTAACGATGAAGCACCATTTTCTAAGCCCCTAGTGAGTGGAAAAAATGGGCGAGCTATTTTGGCATTCTGTACAAACTGTGAAAGTTTCATCCAAATCGGAGATGGTCGGGTTCCAAGGTGATCGGTTTTGTGTGGAATGGCTGTTATATTCAATAAAAACGTGAGTACATGTAATATGGATTATATGTAATGGAATTTTTTTGAACACCTATATATAATTCTTGGTTTATTATATTATTAATGTAATATTTAATTATTCTAGCAACAATTTAATAACGAACTACCATGCTCACCCAGGGATATGGAGTCCAGTTTTTGTCTACGAATCTTCTGTTCAAAGTTGTGTTTCTCTTTTAGGGCAATCAATAATTGAATTAGAGGTTGATTCATCCTCAGAAAATGACTTTTACTTTGAGTTGATTGCAGCAAGGAACGAAATCGAATCATACAAAGAAAAGCTAGTTGACATAGATTCGAAATTACTGGACTATTGGGAAGGCAACAAACATAAGACTTCCTTCTTATATAGAATAGCATTCATTTTGCATGCTGTTCCAGACACACAAGTCATCGTAGAAAGAACGTTTTCCGCGCTGAAGTTAATTCCTAGTGACCTGAGATATAACTTGTCGGATGCAAATTTGAGAAAATTGTGTTTCGTTAAATTAAATACAAATTTAGAAATAATACGAAATTTTTGTAAAATGTTCGTACTATATCTATATATTTTTTGTTTGCATTTCTTGAAGATGCAACAGAACGTCCTCTAAATAATAGGAATAATATTATTACACAAAACAATGACATAATAGAAAAGGAAGGAAGGAAACTATTATGAAAAAAATTCCTTCACATTTACAGATTTTAAAATTTCTAACCTCCCTCAAATATGGAAAAGCAGGTTCCCCTCATCCGATTTTGCGCATATTCAAACCAGATGCCTAAAATCATATTCAGAGTTCTCTAAAAAAATTCCAACTCTTCACATTGCTACGTTCCCCCACAATTGTGATGAGAAGCGTTCTTACATGCATAAATCTTAACAAATGGCTTATAACATCATTAAAAAAAAAGCTGAAACTTATGAAAATTATCAGTGCATTTTACTACCCAAGAAGTACCAAAAACTAAAGTTAGAAATAATATTCAACAATCTGGACCTGGTATACTGTTTTGAGTTTTATTTTTGATCGAAAAAATAAAACTCAACCGATAATGATTGTTTCTGATTCCAAATTTTAAAAATCTGACCTGAGTTTTATTATTGAGCGAAAAAATAAAACTCAAGTCTGATGATTATTGATGATTTTAAAACGAAAAACTTAGATGTGAGTTTTATTCTTGAGTAAGTGGCGTAAAACTCAGATGTAATGATTATTACTGATTTCAAAGTTAAAACTCAAATTTTAATTTTTACTGGTGATTGAAAAAGTAAAATTTGGATGATGATGATTAAATCGTAATTTTTACTATTTTGATCGTAATGATTACGGTCCCTGCTCTAAAGAGATTAAGTGAGTGTAACTCATGCTGGATTCTCCGATATTTGGGAAAATGAGAATTTTATTTGAGAAATTTTTATTTTGCACCTTGGCCAAAGCGAAATTTATCTTTTTCTTAAAAAAATGAGGTAGTGTGACCTGATGTACATTATTATGAATAGTTTGAATGGATTTTGAAGGTATTCAAACAGATGTTATCATTCGGGAATCCTACGTTCTCTGAACTTTTTGTTCTTAACTCTTTGTCTCAGTCGCACTACAATAATGCATAGTCAAGTTCTTTTCCCACATTCATGCAAAAGACTAAAGAATATGGCATATATCTCTTTCCATTTCCATTACGAACCACGTTCCGCCATTAGTGGCGAAATATTGTGAAAATGTATAGGAAAGTACGGTACAAAGAAAACAACACTCACTCTTCTCTTTCTTTCTTTCAAATAAAAATGTATATACATTAATCACAGAATTACGTTATACGCTATCAGCTGCAATGTGCCAAAATTTTAATGGGAATACCTTGTCTTTTATGTACATATATACCTTTTTTCTTTCTTTCTCTTGAAAACAAGAAATACCTCCAGTTCTGTTCTTCTGTGTCCTAACTTGTTAATAAATAACTTTTGTACCGTGACGGTCGGCTGCCTGCTGACGTGATCTCTCTTTGGTGCCCAGATTCGTGGACTGGACTGGACTACGGCTCTGGTTCACTAGTGGTAGATCTACTGGATTTGCTTGGTGGAAGTGCATCGTTTTGTGTTCGCTTACTGGCGGTAAGTTAACTGGCTTCATTGCAATGACGGCCCCCTTTTTATAAACATGGCGCACTGTAGTGTCGTGCGCAAACAGAAGAGCAATCATCTGAGTGAAGTATGCTCTCGATGATTGTACTCTGTGGAGAAGCTTGTATTTGGGTATATATTCACTTGTATATTTTATACTGTACGGACTGATTCATAGTCATCAGTCATAGTGGTAAAGCCAAAGTGATAACAACATATTCTGAAATTGTAATTTTCAAATATTCATCCAAACACATAAATTTTGCCGACGGCATTCACGTAGTTCACATTGCGCGTGAGCCCGTGTAGATGTGTAAGCTGGTGCGTGCTATTCAAATACAGACACATATAGTGTTTGTACTGTCCGTTAATAGAACGTACACGCAAATTTGATTAAGTGACTGAAATGATTGCACTGGTAAATTTGGATCAATATCAGCGGTATATTTCCTAACAACAAATCAACACTGTTCACTTTCTTTTACTTTCAAGAAACTAATGCACTTATTTTTTAGAATTTCCCACTATTAAGATCAGATTATGTATAAAAGTTTTCCGGTCAACGATTCAAACGTATGGGGAAATACACTTCCAGGATTGTTAAAAATAGATATGTATATCAATAGATAACGAATATATATGGTTAATATAGAGCAAAGTCAGAATAACTTAACTTCAAAACACTGGCACACTTACTTAGCTTAAATATCTTCAGAAATTGTATTAAGACAGGATTATATAAACTGTTGCGTCAGAGATCAAAACACAATAGAAAACACACTATTTGACACCGATTTATGATGTACGATTTTCAGAAATAGATTTGTTGGGGAAAAACTATGTACATAAGTTTGGGTCTGAGAATTTTGTATCACACTGAAAACACTTATTAGTACTAAATTGTAATATAAGATCGTAAAACAAAAATGTAATAAAAATATATATGTAAAATAGATATGCACACGAAATGTATAATATATATATATATTAGTTAAAATATAGTCAACTAGGTATATGAATAAGTATTAAAATATTACAAGTGACTGGTTCTCACCGATCTCCACCTTCGCACTTGAGGAATTGGCTTTAAGCTAATGTTAAGACCCTTTGTTCTCATATTTTGTTAGAACAATTCCCGTCGAGACCAGAAATAAAGTGTTAATGTTAGTAATCTTATCTTAACTTCAGTCGAGACCCGAAGCAAGATTCTTTATTTTCGTCGAGTAAAGTGTTTTGTTAGTAAAAGATTATATCAGTCGAGACCCGAGATAATATTCTTTAAGCTAGTCGAGACCCGACTTAAAGTGAATGTTAGTAAATATCTTAACTTCAGTCGAGACGCGAAGCAAGATACTTTATTTCCGTCGAGACCAGAAATAAAGTGGTTTGTTAGTAAAAGATTATCTCAGTCGAGACCCGAGATAATATTCTTTAAGCCAGTCGAGACCCGACTTAAAGTGAGTGTTAGTATATATCTTAACTTCAGTCGCGACCCGAAGCAAGATTCCTTATTTCCGTCGAGACCAGAAATAAAGTGTTTGGTTAGTAAAAGATTATCTCAGTCGAGACCCGAGATAATATTCTTTAAGCCAGTCGAGACCGGACTTAAAGTGAATGTTAGTAAATATCTTAACTTCAGTCGAGACCAGAAGCAAGATTCTTTATTTCCGTCGAGACCAGAAATAAAGTGTTTTGTTAGTAAAAGATTATCTCAGTCGCAACCCGAGATAATATTCTTTAAGCCAGTCGAGACCCGACTTAAAGTGAATGTTAGTATATATCTTAACTTCAGTCGAGACCCGAAGCAAGATTCTTTATTTCCGTCGAGACCAGAAATAAAGTGTTTTGTTAGTAAAAGATTATCTCAGTCGAGACCTGAGATAATATTCTTTAAGCCAGTCGAGACCGGACTTAAAGTGAATGTTAGTAAATATCTTAACTTCAGTCGAGACCAGAAGCAAGATTCTTCATTTCCGTCGAGACCAGAAATAAAGTGTTTGGTTAGTAAAAGATTATCTCAGTCGAGACCCGAGATAATATTCTTTAAGCCAGTCGAGACCCGACTTAAAGTGAATGTTAGTATATATCTTAACTTCAGTCGAGACCCGAAGCAAGATTCTTTATTTCCGTCGAGACCAGAAATAAAGTGTTTTGTTAGTAAAAGATTATCTCAGTCGAGACCTGAGATAATATTCTTTAAGCCAGTCGAGACCGGACTTAAAGTGAATGTTAGTAAATATCTTAACTTCAGTCGAGACCAGAAGCAAGATTCTTCATTTCCGTCGAGACCAGAAATAAAGTGTTTGGTTAGTAAAAGATTATCTCAGTCGAGACCCGAGATAATATTCTTTAAGCCAGTCGAGACCCGACTTAAAGTGAATGTTAGTATATATCTTAACTTCAGTCGAGACCCGAAGCAAGATTCTTTATTTCCGTCGAGACCAGAAATAAAGTGTTTTGTTAGTAAAAGATTATCTCAGTCGAGACCTGAGATAATATTCTTTAAGCCAGTCGAGACCGGACTTAAAGTGAATGTTAGTAAATATCTTAACTTCAGTCGAGACCAGAAGCAATATTCTTCATTTCCGTCGAGACCAGAAATAAAGTGTTTGGTTAGTAAAAGATTATCTCAGTCGAGACCCGAGATAATATTCTTTAAGCCAGTCGAGACCCGACTTAAAGTGAATGTTAGTATATATCTTAACTTCAGTCGAGACCAGAAGCAAGATTCTTTATTTCCGTCGAGACCAGAAATAAAGTGTTTTGTTAGTAAAAGATTATCTCAGTCGCGACCCGAGATAATATTCTTTAAGCCAGTCGAGACCCGACTTAAAGTGAATGTTAGTATATATCTTAACTTCAGTCGAGACCAGAAGCAAGATTCTTTATTTCCGTCGAGACCAGAAATAAAGTGTTTTAATTAGTTGTTAAAAAATTATATATCAGTTGATACCCGATATAAATGTTAGCCCCTAACTAGCCAACTTACCCCAAGCGATACCCAGTACAAAAAGAGATCGAGATCAGTCAGCTTGTCGTTTATATAGCCCTTGCTTGCACACGACACCACTGATGGAGTAGCAGAGGCGCATGATTACAAGAATTCGCAGTGCAGCTGTGATCTTACGGTACTAGTGATAAAATTTGCATAGCAACGAACAAAAATGCATAGCAATAAGAATTTTTAGATCAACCTATGCTGCTGTATTAAGTTGAATTATATTTGCAAAAAATGTTATCTCTATCACGTAGAGAAGAAATTCCCGCTCGATAGTACTTATAATGATGATAGAGTTGAAAATTGATCTGCTTGATCTGATCGTATTTTTGCCACGTATTGTATGTTACATGACTACACATGCTTTTATTAGAAGTTATGCTCCTTTTTTTGGGAAAATTGATTAGATTGAATTTTTTTTTCAGAACTCAATTTCAGGAATTGTTTTTAACACGAATCTAACAGTTCGAACATATGATAATGATCTCAATTTGATCTGCTCGATGAGGCTATACTTTTGTATTGTATTTGTGCAATATGTTATGTAGATTACAAATACATGGCTTTGTTGGGTTGTGTACCTGTTTTTGACAAAGAGTAATTAGATTTGATTTAAGTTTACTAAAAGTTTTGATGCTTTGTTTTCAGGATTTTTTTCTTTTCAGAAGGTATCTGTTAAATATATATATTCGAAGCGATTTGGTTCGAACAGTGTTAGTGTACAGTAAAGTGCTAAAGACAAATACTAAATTTAAAGTGTTACGTGCTGTGATTGTGATAGAGACACATGGTAATATAGACACATATAATTATACGTGAGTGAAAACAACAAGCGAAGAGCAAGGAATAGCCCAGAGACGTCTCCTCAATCTTCAGGAACTCCACCCAAGAGGAAGCCATCAAGGTCAGAGCAACAACCGCCCAGGGAGGAAACACGGGTGGTTTCTTCCAAATTCTGGGTAATCGAAAGGACTTCGAGATACAGCCCAAAGCTAATAAGTCTTGCGTTGAAAAGGCAGTGAGAGCTCCTTCGATTGTCTGTCATAACCTGAATGTTAAAGCATTCAATTGCAAGCTTGATAAGCTCGGAATAAGGCCAAAGTTTTTCATCAAAACTTCAAAGGACACCAAGTGCATTATCAAGCCAATTAGCCAGGACGACCATAAGGCACTGTTCACCAGGGACATTGGTGTACAGAGTTACATGTTTTCGGCTAAGTGTGACAGGATAACGACACTTCTGCTGAGAGGAGTTCAGCATACATACCATGCAGAGGATGTGAAGGCAGCACTCGTGGAAAAACTGCCCGGATTCATAATTAACTCTGTGACATATTTTAAAATGCCCAGGAGCAAGGAATCGAATTCCTTCGTAATTAATTTCGGAGGTAACTACGATTATTAATTCATAATGGCAACAAATCGCCTTCTGAACCAGATCGTTTATTGGGCGAAATATCGCTCTTCGGGTGTCTCTCAGTGCAAGTGCTGCCAGGCTTTTGGTCACGTCACTAGGAACTGTGCGGTCGACTACAGATGTGTGAAGTGTAGAATGATCATTTACCAGGACAATGCAAGCGGAAAAACGAAATGGAAAGTTCCCCATTCTGCATCAATTGCAAAGTGGAAGAACATCCAGCCAGCTATAGAGGTTGCCCCAAGTATAAGGAGGTCGTACAACATCGCGCCAAGAAGAATGAGGAACGTCGCCAATGCGAAGTCTTCGTGAAGGAAGCTACAAGGAACTACGGCAGCCAGGTAAATCTTTCGCTCAGGTAGTCTCCAAAAATACTTTTAATAACAACAATTCAGTGAAACCCACAGCCCCAAAACCTCAAACAGCACCTATGCCTGCCCACAAGGCAGCTCGTAGAAAACGAAGAGTTTCAGAAATTAACGATTTCTGCACCAAAGCATCCAAGTCTCTATTTGACTGCGACCTTTTCGCCCTTATGGGCAAAATCAATAATTTCCTTCATAATTACAGGAAGCTCTCTTCCATATCGGAAAAACAAGTAACTTACCTTCAATTTGCATTTGGACTATGTCTAGGCAATTAAGTAAGCTGAAAATCATGTCACTTAACTGCAATACGCTGGTAAAACACAGCAAAATAGCAGCCCTAAGCCTATTCCTCATTGAGCATAAGCCCACGTTTGTGTTCCTCTTTGAAACTCTCCTCACTGAGAGACATAAGTAAGCTTTTTAGCACTACAACTTCATCCGCCAGGACAAATCTGAGACCACACTAGGCCCTGCCCTTCTCAGTTAGGAAAACCTTAAATTCGAAGAGGTGAAAATAAGTAATCTTTCCAATACGGAATGCACCGCAGTCAAGTTAAAGCTTCGAGACAACGAGTCTCTACTCCTAATCGCCCAATACAATAGATGTCACGCCACGGGAGCTGATATCCAGAATAACTTAAACGGCATTGCTCGGATTTCGGACAATTTCACATACACGGTGCTGGGTGGCGATTTCAACGCCAGGCACCCATTGTGGAATGACTTTGTCGTAAGTCCGTCAGGCAAGGTAGTACGTGACTGGCTACACCACCCATGATTTCGTCGTTGTAAGCAGGATACTCCGACTTTCCCGCGATCTGGGTCAATTCTTGACTTCTATATCGTAACCTCTAATCTTATTAATCTACTACCCCAATTTCCAAATTATGTCTGCGCAGCGCATATGGCTGAATCTGATCACTTGGTAGCTGAACTCTCAATCACTCCCAGCGCACCTTTAAATATTTTGACTTCTGACCCTCAAGCCTCAACTTCACTCAAAGACGTTGAGTGGCAACAATTTCAAGACGGGCTCTCTTAATTCCTCGCAGAAAATCTCCCTGAGTCGCAACGGAATCTCACAAACTTGGTAATCGACTTCCACATTGACTTCCTCAACAACACCATTGAAGGAAATGTCGCCTTCTTATCCAGTGTAGTACCGGGCAAACACTGCAAATACAAAAATCTCCCGCCTCAATCCGGACGACTGAAATATCTTTTCAAATCCTGCTCACGTTTTCGCCCTAATCAGAACTATCAGAGGCAAAAGTCCGCCGGCTCAAATAACATTTCCAACAAAGTTATCAAAAATTTCCCACCTGTCGCCATAGAAGTTCTGACAATTGTCTTCAATAATTGTCTCAATAATTCATACTTTCCTGATGTATGGAAAACCGAGCGCATAGTTTCAATCCCCAAAAAAGTAAACTCGAAAAATCTTAACTAATTCCGGCCAATCTCTTTTGTGTCCTACCTGGGCAAACTTTTCGATATAATAGTCCGCCAACACATTGAAAATACCTGCCTCGACCTAAATATCAGGCAGGACACCCAAATCGGCTTCAAGCCCCAGCACTGCACTTTTCGCGCTTTGCTCAAATTCCTCTCTGATTCTACAAACGCCCTCAACAAAAGGGAGCAGACAGTAAGCTGCTTCCTTAATGTAAAGCAAGCGTTTGACTCAGTCTGGACAAATGGGCTAATATTAAAAATCATAAACCGCGAGTTCCCGCCTTATCTCACCCGTGTTATTTATAGTGTTTTGGCATTCCGGAATTTCTACATAGAACTCGAGAATGTCAAATCTCAGGCAACATAAGTCAGTGCTGGTGTCCCCCAAGGTTTGTCCTCGGACCAACTCTCTTCAATATTTTCACCTATGATCAGCCTGCCAACGACTCAAATTCCACCACACTACTTTATGCTGATGACTCCATGTCAGCCAATTTCGCTGCTACCAAAGTGGAGTGGCATGTCCTCAAACTCGACGAGCTCTACAGAAATTGGGGTATCAAAATAAATCTTAACAAATCTGAAATGATTTGCATCCGAAACCCCTCTACAAGAGGAAGACTCAATCTCGCCAACAATATCGAAATGGAAGTCAATAACGGAGGAAGACTCAATCTCGCCAACAATATCGAAATGGAAGTCAATAACGAAAAGCTTCAGCCTCCAAAGAACACCAAATATCTTGCTGTCTCTTTCAATAGTCAATCACGCCAAGCTGATCATGAGGAAAGCCAACTACGCTTACTCCCTACCCAACCCTATTAACAGAAGGTGAAACGGTCTCCCAAGAGATACAAAGCTGCTAATATATAAACATCTCATCCGCACAATCATCTGCTATTTCTTCCCCACCTGACACACCATTTCGCCATCTTACATATATGAAGAAAATCAGCACCCTTGAAAGAAAGATCCTAAGAGCCTGTACAGGAGTGTACAGGAAACATTATATGACATTGCAAACATCACTCCAATCGAGGACTATCTCCTTTCTCTCGCGGTCAAACAACTTGAGAAGATCTCTCAACATCCTAATCGCCTCCTCCTTAGCCAGCTTTCGAACCAACTTCAAGTTGAACACTTCCACTACTTATCACCTCTTCACTTTATTAACTCGGAAACGAGAAACATTTATTACTTGGCCGAAAGATTAACTTTCTTCACTAGTACAGGGAGCCACCATCGTGAATAGCACACCATCCTGTCATCTCGATTATCGTGGGATTTATCAACGCTGGACCATTCTGGACTTTCGGGATTTTCTCACCATGTTGGAAGAAACGCCAGTCTTCAACCCACAGAAAGTTAGAGAAATCTCTAACATTCCACAACTTCCCACTCCCAAAATTGTTAAATAACAGACAAGAACACAGCTTGCCGCCGCGCAACAAGCTGTTAACAATTACCCGACATCGCGAAATATAAAATTAATAGTTGTTCGAACAATCAAAGTGTAAAGTGCATTAAAGACATAAGTGAAATCTAGGCCAAAATAAAAGCCTGTAAGTAAAAACTTTCAAATATCCCGGGATATCGGTTCGGTTTAAAATTTCGCCATAATTCGTTTTAATTCGTAAATCGCATGTAATGCCCCACGCCGAAATACAACTACGACTTCTCAGTAGACCTCGATTTTGCCAAAACGAGTTAGAATTAGGAATTATCAGTCGACTTCGACTTTACTCAAATGGTAAATGCATGTGGCATGATTAAATTGCAACTTCGACTTCAACTGAAACTGAACTTTGCTCAAAGAGAAAGGTTGGTGTATACTGCGACTAACTTCATTTCAGAAATGTCCACGTTAAGGAAAGTGTGATTGGAAATCGCAAAAGTCGAAGTCGTAATTTAATGGCAAATTTCACCTCAACGTCGACTACAAGTGAAAATCAAGTTGAAGTCGTAATTGTAATTCGGGCCTAACAAGTGTGACTTCAGTCCACTGCAACTTAATTTTCATTCGAAGTCGACGCTGATATGAAATTCGTAATTAAATTAAAGCTTGAACGTTGTTTATGTTATGTTGTATTTGAACTGTAATTGAACTGAATTTGGTCGCAGCCGACAGAAACCTTGCAGTTTGAGCAAAGTTCAGTTTCAATCAAATTCGCAGCCGAGTTCGAAGTTGAAATTGTATCTTGCAACATGCATTTACCATTTGGGCAAAGTCGTAGTTGACTGTTCAGTCGTAATTGGTATGCAGGCATCACAGACTTACCGCTTAGGGATATTACAAATATGAATTTTATATAATAGCCGCATTCCTGTTTGTTAGGTACCTATACATTCTAAGGATCATCCAACAAACTCATTTATAATATTTACCAACCCTGTAAAACCTCGAAACTGCGGCGTAGATAGATTTTACCTAAGAGGTTTTGGGCAGTTGAAAGAATTTCAATTTTTAATCAAATTCTTTAGTTCTTATTACGGTGTGGGGTGAAACCTGATTAATTATCTCCTGAAGTTACTACTTGTATCCCTCAACAGATAGTTACAGAAAATTCGCATTTTATTCTTCTTTCATATATATTTCGTATAGAAACCATTGATATTATTTTTTAAAAAGAAAGGCGCTGTTAGGCTTTGGTGCATATTTTCTGGATTTCCTTAATTTATGATTTAATATACATAAAGTGTTCTTATTGATTTTGTGTATTTACTAAGGAAGAATATAGGTAGTTTTGTATATAAGAAAAATTTAAAATTTCACCAAGAAATGGTTTTTATACATTGCAATTACAATTCAATTATTTTAAAAGGCTTTGGAAAGACTGCATCAACTTAAATAAAATTAATTCCTCAATTCATTAAGTAATGAATTTTCCTACGCGATAGTCATCTACACATTTCACTTATTTTCTCACTTTTCGTATACTAGTATAATTCAGTTTTAAAAAAAAACATGTCGATTCGCACGCGCTCAATATTCTCATTTCTAATTTCATTTTTATATTATTGTTCGAAATATTTAGGTCTGACGATTTTTAATTTGAATACAGATGGAAATTTAATTGAATATTCCTCGGCCTCTATTGTGTACAGTGGTTTCGTGTGCGGAATTCTGTTAATTTCAAGCGTCCCCGTTCATATAATTTTTGGTGGACCAATAGTAGAAAACATTCCTAAAAACTTTCTCAAATTTTTTGCTTATATGAAATTAACTCAAGGTTTTACGAACATAATAACAAGTTTAACACAACAAATTCTCGTGCGGAAATCTAACGTACTCCGATTAAATCGGATGATTAGAAATTTTAGAGAAACACGTACATATCTAGCAGAGCCAGACGATATCAATTTGAATTATTTAATAGTTGTCGTATTCAAACTTATTTTAAGTGTGTTAAAAATGTCAGTGCTAACAATATACACTTTTCAGCGAAGGATTACGGATTCAGTTTTAAGTTATTGTACCGCCTTTGTAGTTATATACGGTCGACTGCTAGCTACTGTTTTATTTGACTTATGTTTTGTAGGGCTTGTCGTGGTGACTTTACATTTTGAACGTTTCGGTATCTATGTGATAACGAATTCTAATAAAATAAATCGATTCGGTAATCATCCGGAAAGTTTATCTAATTGCAGCAAAATTAGAAATATTGAAACATTTTATTCTAAACTTTGTGAAATTTTAGATGATTTTCAATATATTCTTAAAGTTCCATTGCTTTTTATAGTTACTACGAGGTTCTACAATGCTGTGGTTTATCTGTTTTTTATTTTAGTCAGGCAAAAGTCGATAATGTTATTTACTAGCGAATCTATAGAGTTGCTGGAAGTTGTTATGTTCATTTTTTCGGCTGAAGTATTATTGAAGAATTCGAGATTTCAGTCTGAACTTCAAGGAGTTCATCAATTTTGTTTTAACAAAAGATCTGAACAAAATGTAAGATTTACCTCGATATTTAATTCAAGCTGATGTTGAATGATTACCGTTTATTTTTACAGATTGAAATTTTGTATATTGGGGCTATCTTGAAGGAACCTAGAATTTGTATTTGTGGATTTTTCGAATTAAATAATGGATTCGTTTTAGGATTTTTATCTACATTCGCAACAATGTTAATTACGTTAATTCAATATTGGTCAGAACTTATAAGGAAATGATTGTATTTTTAAAACAAAAGAAATTTTAATGTTTAAATTGCTGCAATTAAAAATTACCATTTTAATGATGGTACAAATCTGGCTTGCACTAAGTGTAACAATAGCACAAAACTCTGTACAATATTAACTTAATTTTCAAACAACAAGAGAATGGAGTGTAGAATGCAAGGCGTCCAAATGTTCTGTTCCGTTTTATATATTCACTGGCATCTTTGATTTTATATTGGAGCGAGGCATTGCTGGCTTATCCTTTGGTTACGCCATAAAGTCAACGAATCGTCGATTTTATATTCGATCAAGTCTACTGGTTTCGTTTATCATTGTAAACGCTGTAACTGCACAATGATAGTATACATTTTGCAGTTGGAGTTTCTGCAATATGACATGGTGAAAAGACTTTTCATAAAATGTATCACTTCTTCTGTGGAACGCTTGCTCTCTTTCATCAGCATCAAAAACTATCCAAGAAGAAATGCGCTATTTGATAAAAACTTTGAAAAGCTTGTATTATTAAAAGCAAATAAAATAGTTTTGAAATAATTGATAAAATGTTGAAATAAATTCCGATGAAGTTGCTTATTTTGCGTTTTTTATATTATGTTCTATACAAAATGGGAAGTGAAGGTCTTACTCTACGTGCAGCGCCGATGGACATTAATAAATAAATACCTTTTGAAAATTATAACATAGTAACCGGTTGGAATATTATAGTTTTCACAAGGTATGTATTTATGAATGCTAACTAAAATCTAAAAACTTCATTATAATACTGGCAACGTACAAAGATTCTAAAAAAGTATTTTAAGAAGGACTCAATACTTTTAATAGTGTTAGTACTTTTAGTAAATGCGGTACTTGTACTTACTTAAGTACTTTTTCTTTGGTAGTTGCCCAGCTCTGCTATAGAGAAAACATCACATATCTAAAGCAAACCAGTAAATTTCTTCATGTAAAGGTCCCAATACTAGTTCTGGTACTTATTAGCTTTTAAGTACCTCATAAGTACCTACGTATGCACCTAATACCGATTAACATATTGACTAATTCAATTTATTGAAGAACTTCATAACAAATAATGACTGTCTTTTTTTTTTTTGTAATCATGACCGTTACTGTGCCTGCTCCTAAACCTCTATTATTACAAGGGCTTAAGTACTTCGCTTTATGGCGGAATTTGTAGTAAGTTCGTACTTTGATACTTGTAGGATAGTTAAGCTTACATATAGCACTTATTAGTACCTGCACAAAAAGTACCTGGACTTCTATTTGAAATTTTTAAGTACCAGCATCGCGACTTTAATTGAAATATGTTTGGGTACCAGTAACGCGACTTGCACTTGTACGTAAAAAATATTTGATTTCAGACAATGATACTCGTACTAGTACTTAAGTTCCAATGTACGTAAGTACATTAGAGGTCTGCTATAATGTATTCCCATGAAATGTACCTTCAGAATTCTTTACTAATTGTTACCTGTCAGTGTTCATATTTTGGTGTCGTGTTAAATTTGTATTCACGCTCCCCAAAGCAGAAATGACAGGAACAGTATTGTTGAAAAATGAAAAGAAATCAAAAGGCAGGACGTCGAATTCGAATAGGACTGAGAGTTATAATGGTCTACGATTTGTTATTGGAGTTACGTAATGCAGATGACGAGAACTGTCATCTGTCAAATCGAATTTCCGTCAAGATATCGTGTGTTTGCCGAACCACAATGATCATTCAATCAAATAACGTAATTGGATCAATGATCATTCTAGTGCGTAATGTGACTAGGGTATAATCCCTTTACTTATAAAAAAAATGTTTTGGTTGGGAAAGTTTAGGTAGGACATGGACGATAAATAAAAAACAGTATAAAATCTTAATTTGTCATAATAAATATGTCGGAATCGAATTAAAATTACGGGAGAACTAAAATACTGGAGATCACTGGTGAAAAGCCGCAGCAAGTTGGCATTGTTCATCATCCAGAAGATGTCCGAACCTTTTATCTATGCCCTTTAATAAGGCATTGGCTGAAGCTGAGCAATTCATAAGCCTAGCCTTGATATCTTTTAATTTAAATTCAGTTGCTGAAATTGTCGGTAGGAGTGATCCGAGGTATGCTTGAGCTTCTCCTTGAAGTGTGATGTCTTCTATGCCTTATGGCTTCTATGCACGGAACTTATACACGAAGCCACACACATATACGAACTAAACTAGTCAGAGCATGATTTCCGCGGCGTGACGTCATTTTCGTCATAAATAGTAGGTACCTAATTACCGCTTAGCAGACTTATGGAAAGTTAACCGATGTTAAAGAGTCCGTTAATATCCTTAAAAGTTAATCCGATACTCGAAAAGTTAAGTAACGGTCTTGTGCCCAGCTCTGTATATAGCCTATACTCTAATGCATCCGTGTGAAGTGATTTGATTATGATTATTATTAATATACATTTTTATATAAAAATTTTATCACCTCAACAAAATTGTTTCATCATAAATACATTGCCACCAATCAATTTCACTGAATCCAGTCATATCGCGATAAGCTTTCCGAGCTTCCTGCAACTTTCGGGACATTCTTTGACATTTTGGGTGCTGCTGCTGTTCATTCTTGAAACATAACAAAGATAAAAAGAAGATAAGATTTAAAAATGTCTCTGTCATCTTTGGATACTCACGTCATTAGCGTACTTTTGACTACAGAAGGAAGTGTTGCATGAGTTTGTACACCACTAGCAATAAAATCATAAAAAAAAAAAGAATTATTAGGATGGGAGTCTTATTTTCTACACTCTAAGCAAAATGATCTAAGCAGACAAAGTCTCAGAAGCTGGTTGTTATCTGTTTTAAGCAGGGGACCTCCACTGTTTCCACATTGGATTGTCAGCCCGTTGTGAGAGACCTAAGCAAGAGTTGACTTTAAAAAAATAAATATTTTGGGAGTCATTAATAAAACGTCGGCTCTTCGGTTATGAGGTCCTTTCGCGGATTTTTCCTTATTTAACGTGGTATGTTCCCTGAATCTGATTGCTTCTCCTTTTTTATTTTCTGAGGGTGTTGCCAAACTGCCGGTTCACATGTGAATGATTACATTTTTGTTTTTTTCATTTCTACAAATTCAAAAGCCTATCTAGCTAAGCCTCCATTTTTGTCATCAGCAAGGTATCCAGAGTATTTTTTAGATATTGGTTTACACTGATTACAGCTGTTTTTGAGAACTGTCGGTTGTACAGGCAGGAACGAAAGTTGGACCAAAATGGCGTTATATATAAATCGGAAATTCGTTAGAACTTCAGCACCACGAAGACATTTACGTGATATTTAATTTACAACCATCCATAATTGCTAATTATATGAATTATATGTTGCTTCCAGTCGCAGTATTTCAAATGTTTTTTGTGCTGCTTTTTAGCTTTCTGTTGAGTTCCTCTGTCATCGTTCTTTGCGCATCTAATCCTGCATAATTGTGCCAACCTAGTCCCTCTTATGTCTGTATTGCCCCAGAAAAGTAACCATTTAGCTGCCTCTTATAACAAGCAGGGCGTAGTATGGTAAAAACTGTTCTCCCATCTTTTCACAGAATGCCATCTAAATGTCAGCTGAATGACGAAAACAAATATTTTTTTAATATAGCACAATTATGTAACCAACCTCTTCGTCTCGATAATGTTTAATCCAGATCAACACCACTTGATGTTGAATTTTGTATAAATGGATTAGCTCAAAGTAGATCTCATTCTCTAAAGTTTTTCAAATCTGTTCTAATTTGACTGCCTTCAAAATAATTCTTTTAGTGATCCATCTTATCTGCAATATTTTAAGATTCGGTGTAAATGCCGATTTATAAAGGTTGGCACATGACCTATTAACTACTTATATGCTTTGCCTGCAAATATAACTATTCCTATCTGAATTGTTTTCTTCACATTACACGGAAAGAAAACATTTTTCTAAGCTTTATGAAATAAACAAGAAACGAAATTCTTGACATGTGATTGTCCTGGAATATAGTGAAACATTTCTAACTGCTTAGTTCATTCCGTGTAATGGAAAACTATCCCATAGATTTAATACATGTCATGTGTCGTGCAGTTATTACAACTAGAATGGTTAATTTTCTTTTTATTTTCTTGACGAGCGCTTCTTCGATCTTATTGCAAAATTTCGAATATATGGAAATAGATATTCGCAACAAATGCAAACCCATCAAAAAACAAGACATAAAAATGATAAAATTTCACTTTTCTGCATATGAAGCATTAATATTGTTAAATTATTTTTCTTTGTTTCCTGCTAGAGAATTTAGTGCGTATGTTGTTATTGCATTCTTTTTGTCTTGAGAACATTGAGACTTTAGGAAAACTGAACTGAGAATACCATTTGGACAGGATTTGAAGCCAAAACTTAATACATCTCATTATTCTTTATACATTCCGAACATTCAGAACTAACCCATTCGGAGCATTCTGTTTATTCCATTAAGTGTGTTGTTTTTTTTTTTTTAATTCACAGTGGTGTATTTTGAACGTATTTATTTTAAACTACCTCCTTAGGTGGAATAAATGGAATACAATTTAACAAACATCAATTCAAGAAAATGGAAGCCAGTAACAGCAGAGTTTCGAAAAGAATTGATTTTACTTTGCAATTAAATCGTTATATTTTATTTTTGGGACCTGGAAATTTTATAAGATGGTCTCCAGGAGATGTTAAATGCTTAGTTAATATCTATTAAAAAAACATCACCCGGTTGGAGTTTTTAAATCTCTTTGAGACTCTTGTCACGAACATCACAAAGGCTTAATATATATTTATGTATCAAAATGTTATAGAAACTAGCGCATTTTTTATATTTCGGAATGGAGGCTGTTATGTTTTTAGTTAGCATAGAAGGAAATATATTAGTTTTGATAATGAAATTATTTGAAAGCTCAAAATATAATTTCGTGATTATTAATCAGTTGCGGTCATGTTTACCTGCAGTGCAATTTCGTCCCCTTTTCTTTGAGCCTGCGAGTCATGCTACTGCTGTGGAATACTGTAATCCGTACTGTGGGTACTAGCTCCATGAAGACCTTTTAGAATTTCCTCAAAGCTTGTTGACGAAAGACGAAAGTGTTCAAACCGCGGTCCGTACCATAGCCAAACTTATAACATACAAAGACTGGACACGTAGAACAAAAATATGCAAAGAGTAAGCCAGGAAAATGCCTCGTTCCATACAAAATCACCGTTGCCCCGACCCGCTGAAGGAAGGGATGGCCACAATTTTTTTTAAGAAATTTACTGGAAATTTCTTCCTTCGAATTTTTATGCATTGGCCTAGGTCGAGAGCAGTGTCTCGCTGCCTCGACTTGATGTAGGGAAGGCCGCAATTTTTTCTTAGAAATTTACTTTAAATTTTTTCCTTATCATTTTTTATGCACTTTTGGAGGGCGACAACAATTTTTATGAGCGCAGGCGCGTAGCCACAAAATGTTTCGGTAGAATTTTTATTCATTATTCATTTGGTGGCCGACTTGTTATTTTCAGGTACAATACATGTAATTAACATACTATTAAAAAATGCAAAATCTTTCAGGTAAAATTAACCCCACGTGAGTACGTGAATGTTGAAAAATATGATACGGGAATTATCATAAGGTAGACAAATCAATTTATGTAAATTATTTCGATGAATTCAGATGGGATTAAGTATTCTAAAATGAAAATTGTTGACTATTTGTGATTTTGGATACTTTTTCTCCTAATACCCTGTAATTTCTTTGTTATACCGCACATGAAGGTTCTTTTAGTTCATTGGTTATTGTCCAAAAGAGAGCTCATTGGCAATTTGGCAAGAGCTTGTCACATCGACTCACTCGAGCACCGCCGCAATATTGGTTGTCTTTCGCTCCATTATCGCTACATGCATGGTCAATGTTCAGATGAAATATCTAGTCGAATCCCTTGTAGAACGATTCCTGCACGCAAAACTCGCGCTGCAAACCGCGCACATCCTTTCACCGTTCAAATTACTTTCGGCCGTACAGTAAAATTCCGTGATGCTTTTTTATCCCGAACAGTGTGAATGTGTTTTTCTTCCGGCATACAATCTGCGGAAGTTTAACAGCGACATACATCGGCACCTCCACCCCTCTCCTCATATCCCTAATCTTTTCTGCCATGTTGTGCTCATAGGGTATCCCCTGAGCTTAGCTTTTAAAAAAAAAAAAAATGTACTTTTCTAAGGATATTGCCATTTGTATCTGGAAATAGAAATTACTATGAGAATATAATTTTATTTTAAATTACATATTTTTTATACGTACACAGGGTGTTTCATATGTGGTGAATAATAATGAAGCAGGTGATAGATTATGTCGAGAAATGGAAAAAAGTGTATGGAATGCATTCTCAAACCTTTCTCCGTGATAAGCGCGGTCAAAGGACTAAGGGTACGTGAAACGTAGGTTTGTACTTAAACAGCTATCTCCTAAACAACAAACAGTAGAAAGATGGTCAATGGTCTTTGATCCTGATTATCTCGGAGAGGATTAAGAATGCAACCCCTCCCCTACCATACAATTTTTTTCATTTGTCGACATGACATGTCACCTCCTTCATTATTATTCACCACTTATCAAACACCCTGTATAGGGATATACCAGATCTACGTTAACTGTAAAAATGCAAATACAATCGAGTATGTAAGTTTTTCAAATTATTAAAATCAATTAAGCGAGCCATTTACGAGTACTTACATTAGTATTTCTTAATTCTTCATTGAATATAAACAGTAAATCGCTGGATCGCTTTTGAGGGTATTATCCGCTCTTTTAAGGGCCAAATAATTTTCATTTGTCCTAAAGAAATTTTCATGAAGATCATACTGGTTTTGGAAAGGGTCGAAGACCGTCACTCAACTTAATATTAGAAATATTTTCTAATAGTAAGAAAAAAATGAAAAATTGATTCTTAATGCAAACACTTTTTTCGTGAAAAGCAAGAAGATAGTTATTGAGTTGAGAAAATATGTTCCGTTCACATAGAAAGTTTTTTTTTTTAATTTTTTAAACATTTCTCAACAGCAAGAAAGTGAGTTTTGATTTGAGAAAACAATTAGTGAATTGGATTTTCTTAAAATTATGCCATATTTGATTGAATTGATCCCAAATAAACGAGGAAGAGATTGGGTTCGTTATTGTCTTAATATTATGTTCTATTCACTGGAGTTTTGAAAAATGTTCTTTCCATGCAAAATTATTAGGCCCGTTGTTAACTGCGTGTTTGGATCTAATGCAATCGTTGATTTTACAATATCCTGTGAATGGTCGCTTGATCTTCCTCAGACTAGATTCGAACTGTGCTCGTTTACGTTTAAGGTAGGATTGAATAACTTGAGCCTGTCTATCCGACTCATTCCCCCACACGATTAAATTATCTTATAAATCAGTGATTCAAGAAGCTTTTCCTGCCTTGTTACAAATCAAACTGTGGTTAACCGTTTTACTTTGGCTAAACTGCTCGTAAATTGAATGATCGTTCTCCAGCGCTTCAGGGAAGAAATATTGACGTAAATTGCTTTAAAATCACAAAATTGTTTTAAAATTCTAAAATGTAAATAGCCTTTGCAGGCCCAATGCACAAAAAAATGGAAGCCCCCTCACAGATTATACAGTAAACAATATAAAGCCTGTGGTAGAAAATAACTTAGATAATTTTATATAAAAACATAGCTTACTACATAGCATACAATTGCGTGGGACTTTTAAAAGGTCTTCTTTAGAGATTTAGCACTCATGAAGTCACTGCTCCTGTAGTAAACTAAGTTAGTTTATTAGTGAAGAACTAAACTAAAATCATGAGACAGTTCACAAAGAAGTTTAACGAACTTTGTGAATAATATTTATCGAAAATCTGATCAGAAGCTCGATGATATACAGGATGTTTCCACCTAGGTGGTCCAGAGAGCAGGAAAACAACGAAAATTGTATGTCTGGGCTGGGTCCATATCAACCAATTGGGGGATACAGGGTGATTATGCTAGTCTTTCACAAAACACCCTGAATCTTAAAAAATTCAAGGTACATGTACGGTCGCTGTCATTGTAACCAGAACTTCATGGCCCTTCCAACGACTGCTCAGTCAGCGCCATGCGCCTCTCATTTTAGTTGTGATGGTTTAAGTTAAAAATTACGGATTTTCTAACCATTTTTTTTTTGCAATAATGTGGTTAACATAACCTTTTTTGTATAAATATTTACAGTTGTGTAAATTGTGGACTCTTCTTTTAAATTTGATCTATTACAGCCTACGTGCTATCTGTAGCCATTGAAGCGATATTAACTCATAAAACGTTTCGGAATAAAAGAATCGTTTGTGGCTCGTTGGGGCCCCATTGAATCAGTGGGCACCCGCGACAGGATTCGTTGCCTTGGTATAGCTACACCACTGAAAACTGTTCCTCTTTCATGTGAAGATAAAAAAAAATAAATCTTGAGTATATTCGTATAGGTATCTAATAATGCCTACTCATTAATTTTACCTGTTAACCCTTAACAATCAGTATTAATTAATGCGTATCTTATTCTCTAGAAAAATAGTCCTTAATTTATCATTTTCTTAAGAACTAATTCATATCATTAGTCTTCTTCACATGATATGAAATAATAAATGCAAATCCTTTAATTCTCTGTCTGAATATGGACCGATAATGTGAGAAGGAAAATTGATTCGATCCCATTTGGTAGGACAATAAACACACTAACTGTGAACTCATAATGAAAGTGGAATAGAGCTACATTGTACTTATCAACAGGCCTTCAAATTTATTACTGTTGGGAGTGTGGTATTTTAATAATTAGTTAGCCATCTAAACGTGCCATAGCTTGACCCTAATGAAAACGGAGAGTCTTCAGAATAGAGAAATTGTGAAGATTACATCCTTAAGACTAATTATAGTCCAATTTCAGACCCCACTTCACATAATTAACAATTAATAAGACAAGGGAGGTATAATTTGTACCTACTGTGAGTCATGAAAGGAAAACTCACGTTCAATTATATATTTGTTCAAGAAGGAATTTATTTGGATTCTCCGGTATATAGCAAAAGCTAAAAAATGTTTTTATTTTGTTGTTTCATCACACAACCCATTATATTTTTGGCGACAAGTTTCAAGTCCTGGTTTTGACTCATCAACAGGTCCCAAATAGGAAAATTGAGTGACTTGAAAAACAAATGAAAAAAATAGAACAAAGCAAAGAAATAAAACAATGAAAAAACTTGAGAAAAATATAAAAAAAAAAGTTTACCCGGTAAAAAATGCTAAAGAGTAATCTCTACTTTTATTAGTTCAATTATATGTTGAATGTATAAAATGCCTAAAGGAGATTTTAATTGTCTGAATTGGCAATGTTGTAGAACACTATTTGGTTCCTTCGCTTTAATTAACGCTATTAGGTTTATCTTCGAAAATGCTTTGAGACTTAAATAATCAGATTTAGATTATGTTATAAATTGCTTGTGTTGCTAGTGCTTTTGATAATTTTAGTAAAATCTGTTTTATATTTTTTATCTTGTTCATCAGACACATTTGTGGGAATAGTAATGAGGTTAAATGCAGTGCTGTATTTCGTACTTTAAAGAATCCAGTTGGAAGAACTGATTGAACTCTTTAAAGGCTTATTCAAAGCTAGCAGAACGCAACGCAAAAATGCATATTAAATGTCAAGAGTAGTTGAAATATATGGCTACCACAGACAGAATTCAATCTTACAACCAATGAAATTAATTGTTGGAAAATCAGGCGCTCTTAGCAAAACCAGGCCAAATAGGAATCCACTATTAAAAACAAGCATTTATTGAACGTCAGAATTTACGCCTTATCCTCAAGCGGTAAGCGGTGGACGCCCAATAAATTGTTCTCCCAGGCCTACTTAATTAAAC
Source organism: Dioctria linearis (assembly GCA_963930735.1). NCBI lineage: Eukaryota > Metazoa > Arthropoda > Insecta > Diptera > Asilidae > Dioctria > Dioctria linearis. The sequence goes on along the minus strand of OZ005743.1, from coordinate 35,886,629 downwards.
ATAGAGGAATACCGCGCGACTGTATTCATCTGATATAAACGAGGAGAAGTTCAAAGCAGAAATCAGCCGCCAGGGTGGTTGGGATTCGGTGGATCACGATATTCTGGTTGACTACGTACGCCCGAAGGACATCTCAGGTGGAACATCTTGTACCCATCATGAAAGTTGTCGACCAGCACATTTTTTTAGTATTAGTATAACTGGGTGGGGTGCGGTGTCTCTTCAGCAAGCCCTATCTACATTCATGAAAGTTTGACACCGCTCAACAACACTCTTCTTCGTGAGGCTTTAAAGTCTCGCAAACTGGGGAAAATCTATTCTGCGAGAACCAAAAGCGGCCTGGTCTACATTAAGCTGAAAAAAGATGACCGCGATGTTAAAATTATTAATCATGAGCAATTGCGAAGTGTGATGGGAAACTGAATTTTGGTGTGAACTAATAATCGCCACTTCATTAGAGCTGATAATGTGTTTACTCAGAATTATGGATTGTGGACTCTGGTTGTAAATATCTAGCAGTGTTATTATTTTTGTTTCTGTTTTTATAGTTCTTGGCACTTTTGTAATTTATATATATAGATATATTTTTCTTCTCTCTTTCTAATCTATGGTTTCTATCGTTAATATTATTAATTTTAATCTGGGAATTATTTTGTTTTTGTTTATTCTCTACTTTTATAATTATTATTATTTTTCTTTTTAGATGAAAGTCATTGTAACAACATTTAATTGCTTTTGTGTTAATCAATGTGCCCTTAAGCGCTGCTCTGACAGTTGCCGCAATATGCTTGATTGTGGGTAGCTTTACAGATTTGGACAGGGTAAGAGCCTTGTTGAGAATTATGTGTACTCGACCTCGTGGAATGAATATTTGTACCTTGAATGCTAGGAGCATCCGAAATAAGATTGATGAGTTTCGCTATATTTTTTCTGGTTCTAATGTGCATGCAATTCTGATCGACGAAACGTGGTTAAATTCTGACTTATTGTCACTTTACGTGAAGGACTACCTTAAAGCGAAGCTTGTTCTTTCATCAAAGGAGTCTCCCATAGAATTTATTAGTATAGAGATTAAGTCACGAAGCGAAAAATGTGTATTGTGCGCAGTATACTGCCCACCTAGATGCTTTGATGTCAATAATGCTATGGAATTTGAAAATTTCATGTCACGTATATCTCAGACATATCCGAATGTCATTCTAGGAGGAGATTTTAACGTAAATTTGTGTCGCCAAGATAATCAGAGGGATCGATTTCTGCATTTCTTACAGATTCTAAACCTAAGTGTCACTAACAACTTTCCAACTTATTTTAATGCAACCAATCCCTCGTTACTAGATCTTCTTTTGGTTACTGATAGAGATAAAGTACTATCGCATAATCAACTTGATCCACCTAGTACAATGGATCACGACATTCGCTTTCTAAGCTATGATTTCCCAGTTAATCAAGAACCATCTTCTTTCGTGTACTCATAACCTGATTTTAACAGCATTGATGAAAGTTCTTTATTTGAGGAATGTTTTGACCTACCTTGGGATAACATATTTTTGTGTGATTCAGTAAACAGTCAAGTTGAGATCCTCTTCTTCCTTATTGAGTACCTCTATGCAAAATATGTACCTATTAAAAGGAAATGCAAGCCTGTTTGCAGGGGTTGTCCGTGGTTTTCACCTCATATTCGATCTCTCATTTCTGAGCGTGAATATCTGTACCAACGGTGGAGGCGTACTCAGACCGATGAGGCACGAGTTTTATATAAAGCTGTCCGCAACAAGGTGACTTCAGAAATTAGGCGAGCAAAACGACAATATTTTAGCCCCAAATTTGACCAGAATCTCAGGCCTAAAGTTTTGTGGCGAAATTTACGCCATGCAGGTGTCTGTGGAGGTAAAAGGGACAAAACTACTTGTGATTTAAATCCCGAAGACTTAAACATATTTTTCACGTCTATCAGCTCTGCCCACAGTGGCAATCAGTTGGATGCTTCTCATATCTCAGCTGGTAATCCGATAAGAGATATCTCATCTAATACCAATACCAACTTCTTCTACTTTCGTGGAGTCGACTACAATGACCTTGTGGATGCTGTGAACTCAATTAAGTCTGAGGCAGCTGGGCCTGATAATCTTCCACCTAGGTTCATTAAGCTTTTATTTCCCCTTATTGGTAAATTCGTTTTGCATATAGTGAACTCATGCTTTACATCATCCTGCTTTCCAGCTGCCTGGAAGATGGCAACCGTCCTTCCTATTGCAAAGAATTCTTCTCCTGAAACACCAGCTGACTTCCGCCCAATAAGTTTATTGTGTTTCATATCCAAAGTCTTAGAAAAGCTATTATATAAGCAGATAGTCGAATTCGTCGAGGCCAATAATTTTCTTGCAGGTTGTCAATCGGGTTTCCGACGCTTGCACAGCTGCGAGACTGCAGTTCTGAAGGTGACCTCTGATTTGAGGAAGTCTTTGGATCAGGACAAGTTCAGTGTTTTGGTACTTCTGGACTTCTCGAAAGCTTTCGACAGCGTGGACCATCGTATCCTTCTCCAGAAACTTGATGCTTCTTTTAATTTTAGTAGTTCTGCCATCGCTCTGGTAAAGGATTTCTTAGCAGACCGCAGCCAAAGAGTGCATATTAATAATAATTTATCTTCTGCGCTGCCTTTACTTTGTGGGGTGCCTCAAGGTTCAATTCTGGGACCTTTGTTATTCAGCTTATTTGTCAGTGATCTGCCTGATGTAGTTCAAGATGTATAGATTCACTTATATGCTGATGATGTACAACTCTACTTAAGCCGACCGATCGGTCTTCTTGAAGACTGTATTGAACGTATAAATTGTGATTTGGAAAGAATTAACACCTGGGCCAAATGTAATCGCTTGATACTGAATCCTGCAAAGTCTCATTGCATTTAATTCTACAATAATGGTTTAATTGAAATCCCACCAGTGACTTTAAATAATGTTTCGCTGCCTATTGTAAATAAAGTTAAAACGCTTGGAATTGTCTTTAATCAGCACATGAAATGTTGTGATTACATTAAATCCATGGTCAGCAAAGTTTATGCAGGGCTCCGATGTCTATGGCTTTCATCGGGCCTGCTGTCTGTTAGCATGCGCTTACAACTAATTAAAGCTTTAATCTTGCCCCACTTCACTTATGGCAGAAATGTGTTTCCCAAGCTGGATAGCATCTGTGCCAGGAAAGTCACAGTGGCATTCAACGACTGTATTCGGTTTGTTTTTGGGCTGCGAAAATTTGGACACGTTTCGCCTTTCCTTTCGCGTTTGCTCGGATGCTCCTTGGCCACTTATTTGAAGAGGCGAGCTTTGGTTTTCTTATATTCTCTTCTTAGTTCGAACAAACCAGGGTACTTACGCGAATTATTTCAATTTACAACGTCACAACGTAACAGGAACATATTGATTTCACGATTTCACGTTCTTATTTTGTTCAAGCTTTTCTTTTACGCAATAATCTTCCGTTGAATGTTCAAAGTGTTGGCACTGTCGGCGCGTTTAAGAGATGCATTGATACACACATAATTTAACACAATTTTTTTTCTTTATTTTCTAGTAGTCTCGTAGTACAATTTTTTTAACTGAATTTAACTTCCTCTTTAATTAATAAGAATTTGCTTGAACTTCCTTTAAATTTTTAATTCTTATTTTAAGTAGTTACTTTTCTAGCACCGCTTTATATAACGTACAAGAAAAGATGTGAACTCTTGTGTACAATAACCTCAAATAAATACATTATTATTATTATTATCACAGAGAGCGGACGCGTCAGTTTTAGCTCCAAAGGGGTACAGCCGCAAAAAGGTGTAATAATAGTGATGAAACAGCAGTAAATACAGAGTAGTGAGTGAGTGTGTTTTTCAACGAGAAATTTTGTGAAAGTTTGGTTTAATTTGGAAAAGCAATAGAAAAGCATAAAAAATCTTGAAATTTGTAAATTCTGACATTTGGAACATTTATTTTAATTTAATTTTGGTCGTTGCCATGACAACGTGGAAGAAGTGAAAAAATTTTCTAGTAAAAATTAAATCTCGATTACTTCGATAAACAATTTCGACACAAATTGAAAAATAAATTTAAATTTAAAAAATTTACACTGCCAGTTGGAATTACGGTGACTAATTCCTGATCACTGAGCCTTATTCTTAACCACTAAGGATAGTTCTTGACTCCCGACATTTCTGGACAACGAAATCTAACAAACGGAGACTTGAAACAACGCATACCGAAGGTAGCTAAGTTAACAAGGTGCTATAAGTTGGAAGGATCTTTAAGATTTACATGAATTCTTAAATCCATAGTTGTTGATTTTTATAATTTATTTTAAAAAACCCATCTTACATCAAAAAGATCAAAAAACCAACCTAAGGCTTGCAAGAGAAGGAGGAGACCGAGAAAAAAATTGAAATGAGTTTAATCGGCAAACTTTCATTTGAGAATCCTTTCACTTCTGGAAGAAAAATTACTTGCATAAATTACAAAAATTAAAAAAGTGGTGCCTTGAAGCGAGTACTTCATCTTGCTCTATTTAAAAGTTAATGAGCTAAAGTGTTAGAACAGTTGAAAGTGTTACACATCTTCATCATCATTTTTTTTGTTTTTGTATTTCAGGAGGATCACAACCGTTTTGAAGTTAAAGCTGGTTAAGAAAATATGCATATTTTCTACTAAACACCCCATATTTTAAAAAAATACAGGGTGTTTGGTTACCATTGAGACCTCACTGTATGTAGAACTTCTTGTTTTTCAGCTCACCCAGAGCCGTACTCAATTCAATTCAATTAATTTATTAATTCAAATATAGACAAGAATATTGTAAGTTTTATTGTTAGTAGGTAGCTAATATTTAAAATAAAAATAAATTTAATAATATACAAATCACAGAAGGTAGCAATGATTGAAAAGAATGTTGGAAGAGTATTTTATCTGTTGGGTTAGTTATGGTTATCTATTATAGCACTAGCACCATTATTGCCTATGGCCACATATGTGGATCTTCGCGAGCAAGGCAGGAGTTGAAAAGCCTGTTTCACGGCCATAAAGACATTCCTACTTAAACTGACGACGTCCTTTCGCAGTCCATTCTCTCCCCATATAAGAATATAGGACATTTTTCTATGGATTGGTATCATCAAATTTCGTAGGATTCTATATTGTTTTCTGGAAGCGGACATAGGGCAGAATGAGTGTTCTTTGCTTAACCACCTCATGCTTCCAGCCACTTGAATGTAAGACGTTTAGCTATATCAACTATATTCATAAATAATAATAATAATAATTTTTTTTTTATTTGTATATGCTCTTTATTGAGTGGCTCATTGGCAGATTCATCAATTATCGATTCGACCTCACAAGAAGCAGTACGACGTCTAGTCGCCTGAAAGAAGTACTCGGTTGGAGAATCACCTTCTCTCAGCCAGCGCGATTGGCCGCGCAGCACAAACTCCAAGCTGTGCTTGTAAGTCTGTGTCACCAAGCGTTCCTTTATTCCATTGAAATAAAGAATCAACCCCGGCTAAGTTGGGAGAAGAGCTGCCACCCGAGAGACCTTGGCTGACAAGCTAGAAGCTTGATAGCCACTTCGATTGAAACTCGTCTCGATAAAAGACCGAATCTGGAGCTTTCCAACATCCCACCATTGACTAAGAAAAGGAAAGTTAACTTTCCTCTCTTACCAATCGTGCCAGAATTCAGTGAACTCATTGATGAACTGCTCGGAATTCAACAAATAGTTGTTGAATATCCAGTATGCAGTTCTTCTTCCAACTAGAGTGCTGGTCACCACAACAAGGAGATGATCGCTAACGGAACACACTTCATGAGTGACACCAACGAAATGTTCTATTATTCCAGGTGAGACGTAAAGTCTATCAATTCTGGAGGCTGCGAGACTTCCATGGATATTTCGCGAGACTCTCGTGTGTGATCTAGTCGTAGGATGAATCCAACGATAGATATCCACGAGTCTGAAAACACCGACAAAATTCCTCAATCGAGTAGCATTGACAGAGTTGAACTCAACTCCAGAGTGCCGATCCATTGAGGGATTCAGAGTGCAGTTGAAATCACCTCCGAGGACAATTTCGCCGCTAAAATTCACCAGACAGGACTGAACACTATCAAGAACTTGTCTTGTAATGTCCTGGTCATGAGGAAGGTACACGTTTACTATCTTGATATGTTTGTCTTGAACGACAAAATCCAAGGAAGAAGCGAAGCCTGGGAAGATATCTGTATAGACAGGAGACGATAGTGTAAATTTGTTGGATACAATGATTGCCAACCCTGAGCCTCGGCGAGGCGCAGGTGTGGCAAACATTGCATAGCCAGTGTGTAGATAAGCATGGCGCTCAAGTTGTGTATAAGTGTCTTGAGTGAAATTGTTCTCCTGGAGAAGTGTAATGTCTATATCGAACATTTCGACATGTTCGATAGTACTGTGAAGTCTTGTATGAGCACTTAAACCCCCGGTGTTAAGAGAGCCTACCTTACACATTCAAAGAGATGCAAAGCTCAAACGATGATGGTACGACGTCTACAGACGAGAAGAATCGACCAAGCCATGCTCTTGAATCAGCTCCTCCACCCTCCTGTGGAGACGATCCAAGCGAGCTACATCGTTGTACTTCCCCTTTTTCTTCGACTCCTGTTGTAGGAGTAGAAGTTGAGGAAGTAACAACTCTGGCCTCTCCAGCTCCCGTACAAGAATACTCCAGATTTTACCTGAATTCTTCTTGTACAGGAGCTGGCCAAGAATGCTGCGGATTTTCTCCCTAGGAAGGGTTTCCATTCCCTTCGAGACTTCAAATTGGCTACCAGTCGAAATGGCGCTACCACACGACTCATAGCCACTGAAGCTCGAGAGACCTGTCTCATCCAAAGCGGTCATGTCGCAGTCCGAAAGCTGCTCGAGAGACACTTCCGCGTCCCTCACAACAACCTGCGAACCGCGAGCTCCACTATCGTCCTCCTCCGAGTGGGGCCGCTTTGAGGCGACTGGCTTTGCTGGCTCTGGAGGAGGCAGCATCACCCGGCCCACCTTCGTCTTCCTCCTTCTCGTCCTCCTTTTTTTGCCTAGATGGCTACTCGACTCCTCGTCGGAAGTAGCCGTGTTTTCACGTGCCGACGTGGCGCCGTTTATAGCCATAATTTCTTTTGCCTCTAGGACAACTTCAGGCACCTTAACCACTGGCTGCTCCAAAATAGCAGGTTGAGTGCCGGCCGAAGGCTCCTTCCCCAGATCCACTACTGTAGTATTGGCTTCCTTCGAGGGAACCCTCGGTTCAGCGTTCTTCCCGGTTCTCCTGGGGCAGTCAGCAATAAAATGCCCTACCAAATGGCAAGCATGGCATTTCGCTTCGGTGCCAACGTCTATCCAGTGCCTCGAGCCGGATAAGCTCAGGTAAAAGCCCTTTGGAAGCGTACACCCCTTATTCAAGGTGATGGACGCCTCCCGGCTGGTACCGAAGACACCCCGCCCGAGACCCTCGTCCCAAATTTTTAAGGGAATAGCACGAACGTTGCCATGAACCTTCCCAAATCTTCCCAAGAAATTTAGGAGGTCTTCATGGCAAGCTCGCATAGGGACCCGTGAAAACATGACTCTTGTGGGCTTGTTGTAGACCCGCGCCGGTCTTAGGCCGAGGCTTACCTGCGTCCAATGGGGCTGGACGAGGAGGGATGCCCTTTCCTATAATTTCAATGGTGGAACTATTCTGGGAACTACCACTTACCTGCGCATACGAAATCCCTGATACTAACGCCGGGGATCGTGGTGCTGCTGGTGGCTGACTTTTTCCTATTGTCACCTTCGCTGATGAAAGCGGTGGCCTCATTATGGTAGTGAACGGCTTGGGCGCGGAGGCTGAAGCTGCTTTTACCACATCTGCCAGTTTCGGACTAGACGCTGATGCTATTGCAGATCCTGCTGTTGCAGCCATTTCTGGCTCTACTTCCGTTGCTGTAATAGCAACGGCAATTATGGGAACTATATCCGGCATCTTAAAAGCAGCAAGTGCTGCTTTGGTGGTGCCAATTGAAGCTACTTGGCCAGATTTTGCTACATCATGGGCTGACTTCACGTTGCTGTAAGAAGATGCCACATCATTCTTCTTTATAGCCTCTTGACTTGGGCCCTGAACGACCTTTTCAGTGGGCCCTTTTAGGTTGCTTTTGGAAGAAGAAGAAGAAGAAGTATTTGTGCTCCTTTTCTTCTTTCCTTTTAAGTTAAGGGGATCATCTGGCCCCCCAGAATCACTGCTGCTCGAGCTCATTGTGAGCCCGGCAGTGTAAATTTTTTAAATTTAAATTTATTTTTCAATTTGTGTCGAAATTGTTTATCGAAGTAATCGAGATTTAATTTTTACTAGAAAATTTTTTCACTGCTGCCACGTTGTCATTAAAGAAGAATGATGTGGCATCTTCTTACAGCAACGTGAAGTCAGCCCATGATGTAGCAAAATCTGGCCAAGTAGCTTTAATTGGCACCACCAAAGCAGCACTTGCTGCTCTTAAGATGCCGGATACAGTTCCCATAATTGCCGTTGCTATTACAGCAACGGAAGTAGAGCCGGAAATGGCTGCAACAGCAGGATCTTCAGTAGCATCAGCGTCAAGTCCGAAACTGGCAGATGTGGTAAAAGCAGCTTCAGCCTCCGCGCCCAAGCCGTTCACTACCATAATGAGGCCACCGCTTTCATCAGCGAAGGTGACAATAGGAAAAAGTCAGCCACCAGCAGCACCACGATCCCCGGCGTTAGTATCAGGGATTTCGTATGCGCAGGTAAGTGGCAGTTCCCAGAATAGTTCCACCATTGAAATTATAGGAAAGGGCATCCCTCCTCGTCCAGCCCCATTGGACGCAGGTAAGCCTCGGCCTAAGACCGGCGCGGGTCTACAACAAGCCCACAAGAGTCATGTTTTCACGGGTCCCTATGCGAGCTTGCCATGAAGACCTCCTAAATTTCTTGGGAAGATTTGGGAAGGTTCATGGCAACGTTCGTGCTATTCCCTTAAAAATTTGGGACGAGGGTCTCGGGCGGGGTGTCTTCGGTACCAGCCGGGAGGCGTCCATCACCTTGAATAAGGGGTGTACGCTTCCAAAGGGCTTTTACCTGAGCTTATCCGGCTCGAGGCACTGGATAGACGTTGGCACCGAAGCGAAATGCCATGCTTGCCATTTGGCAGGGCATTTTATTGCTGACTGCCCCAGGAGAACCGGGAAGAAGGCTGAACCGAGGGTTCCCTCGAAGCAAGCCAATACTACAGTAGTGGATCTGGGGAAGGAGCCTTCGGCCGGCACTCAACCTGATATTTTGGAGCAGCCAGTGGTTAAGGTGCCTGAAGTTGTCCTAGAGGCAAAAGAAATTATGGCTATAAACGGCGCCACGTCGGCACGTGAAAACACGGCTACTTCTGACGAGGAGTCGAGTAGCCATCTAGGCAAAAAAAAGGAGGACGAGAAGGAGGAAGACGAAGGTGGACCGCGTGATGCTGCCTCCTCCAGAGCCAGCAAAGCCAGTCGCCTCAAAGCGGCCCCACTCGGAGGAGGACGATAGTGGAGCTCGCGGTTCTAAGGTTGTTGTGAGGGACGCGGAAGTGTCTCTCGAGCAGCTTTCGGACTGCGACATGACCGCTTTGGATGAGACTGGTCTCTCGAGCTTCAGTGGCTATGAGTCGTGTGGTAGCGCCATTTCGACTGGTAGCCAATTTGAAGTCTCGAAGGGGATGGAAACCCTTCCTAGGGAGAAAATCCGCAGCATTCTTGGCCAGCTCCTGTACAAGAAGAATTCAGGTAAAATCTGGAGTATTCTTGTACGGGAGCTGGAGAGGCCAGAGTTGTTACTTCCTCAACTTCTACTCCTACAACAGGAGTCGAAGAAAAAGGGGAAGTACAACGATGTAGCTCGCTTGGATCGTCTCCACAGGAGGGTGGAGGAGCTGATTCAAGAGCATGGCTTGGTCGATTCTTCTCGTCTGTAGACGTCGTACCATCATCGTTTGAGCTTTGCATCTCTTTGAATGTGTAAGGTAGGCTCTGTTAACACCGGGAGTTTAAGTGCTCATACAAGACTTCACAGTACTATCGAACATGTCAAAATGTTCGATATAGACATTACACTTCTCCAGGAGAACAATTTCACTCAAGACACTTATACACAACTTGAGCGCCATGCTTATCTACACACTGGCTATGCAATGTTTGCCACACCTGCGCCTCGCCGAGGCTCAGGGTTGGCAATCATTGTATCCAACAAATTTACACTATCGTCTCCTGTCTATACAGATATCTTCCCAGGCTTCGCTTCTTCCTTGGATTTTGTCGTTCAAGACAAACATATCAAGATAGTAAACGTGTACCTTCCTCATGACAGGGACATTACAAGACAAGTTCTTGATAGTGTTCAGTCCTGTCTGGTGAATTTTAGCGGCGAAATTGTCCTCGGAGGTGATTTCAACTGCACTCTGAATCCCTCAATGGATCGGCACTCTGGAGTTGAGTTCAACTCTGTCAATGCTACTCGATTGAGGAATTTTGTCGGTGTTTTCAGACTCGTGGATATCTATCGTTGGATTCATCCTACGACTAGATCATACACGAGGGTCTCGCGAAATATCCATGGAAGTCTCGCAGGCTCCAGAATTGATAGACTTTACGTCTCACCTGGAATACTAGAACATTTCGTTGGTGTCACTCATGAAGTGTGTTCCGTTAGCGATCATCTTCTTGTAGTGGCGACCAGCACTCTAGTTGAAAGAAGAACTGCATACTGGATATTCAACAACTATTTGTTGAATTCCGAGCAGTTCATCAATGAGTTCACTGAATTCTGGCACGATTGGCAAGAGAGGAAAGTTAACTTTCCTTTTCTTAGTCAATGGTGGGATGTTGGAAAGCTCCAGATTCGGTCTTTTATCGAGACGAGTTTCAATCGAAGTGGCTATCAAGCTTCTAGCTTGTCAGCCGAGGTCTCTCGGGTGGCAGCTCTTCTCCCAACTTAGCCGGGGTTGATTCTTTATTTCAATGGAATAAAGGAACGCTTGGTGACACAGACTTACAAGCACAGCTTGGAGTTTGTGCTGCGCGGCCAATCGCGCTGGCTGAGAGAAGGTGATTCTCCAACCGAGTACTTCTTTCAGGCGACTAGACGTCGTACTGCTTCTTGTGAGGTCGAATCGATAATTGATGAATCTGCCAATGAGCCACTCAATAAAGAGCATATACAAATAAAAAAAAAATTATTATTATTATTATTTATGAATATAGTTGATATAGCTAAACGTCTTACATTCAAGTGGCTGGAAGCATGAGGTGGTTAAGCAAAGAACACTCATTCTGCCCTATGTCCGCTTCCAGAAAACAATATAGAATCCTACGAAATTTGATGATACCAATCCATAGAAAAATGTCCTATATTCTTATATGGGGAGAGAATGGACTGCGAAAGGACGTCGTCAGTTTAAATAGGAATGTCTTTATGGCCGTGAAACAAGCTTTTCAACTCCTGCCTTGCTCGCGAAGATCTACATATGTGGCCATAGGCAATAATGGTGCTAGTGCTATAATAGATAACCATAACTAACCCAACAGATAAAATACGCTTCCAACATTCTTTTCAATCATTGCTATCTTCTGTGATTTGTATATTATTAAATTTATTTTTATTTTAAATATTAGCTACCTACTAACAATAAAACTTACAATATTCTTGTCTATATTTGAATTAATAAATTAATTGAATTGAATTGAGTACGGCTCTGGGTGAGCTGAAAAACAAGAAGTTCTACATACAGTGAGGTCTCAATGGTAACCAAACACCCTGTATTTTTTTAAAATATGGGGTGTTTAGTAGAAAATATGCATATTTTCTTAACCAGCTTTAACTTCAAAACGGTTGTGATCCTCCTGAAATACAAAAACAAAAAAAAATGATGATGAAGATGTGTAACACTTTCAACTGTTCTAACACTTTAGCTCATTAACTTTTAAATAGAGCAAGATGAAGTACTCGCTTCAAGGCACCACTTTTTTAATTTTTGTAATTTATGCAAGTAATTTTTCTTCCAGAAGTGAAAGGATTCTCAAATGAAAGTTTGCCGATTAAACTCATTTCAATTTTTTTCTCGGTCTCCTCCTTCTCTTGCAAGCCTTAGGTTGGTTTTTTGATCTTTTTGATGTAAGATGGGTTTTTTAAAATAAATTATAAAAATCAACAACTATGGATTTAAGAATTCATGTAAATCTTAAAGATCCTTCCAACTTATAGCACCTTGTTAACTTAGCTACCTTCGGTATGCGTTGTTTCAAGTCTCCGTTTGTTAGATTTCGTTGTCCAGAAATGTCGGGAGTCAAGAACTATCCTTAGTGGTTAAGAATAAGGCTCAGTGATCAGGAATTAGTCACCATAATTCCAACGGAGTCCAGATTAAGGATAAGAGATTGTTTATTGTTATATTATAAGTCACCAAGGAACCAGTTTTAAGGTCTTCTTAATTTTTATTAATTTTGGCTGGTTAGGTGGCAAAAGTTCAATGGATTACAGTGCAATCGGTGACATAACTATATTGGGTAATTCTTAAGGGTTGCTAAGACAAGGCTCTTTTGTCTTGCCTGGAATTCGTTTGCCTTAAATGCAGATGGTATAAACGGCACTTGAACCGATATACCAAGGCTAATACCGTTGCTTAGTTTGCTTGCTGTTTGCTGGTGGTATAAACGGCACTTTAACCGACAACCAAAGCCTGAAAACTAAAGAGGTTTACGCGATACGAAATAAAACGTTCGAATTTTTAATAACAACTAATATCTGTATTGATTCATCGGCGTGAAATTGTACTCAAATTTTGCTAAGCTAACAGTATACTAATTATTCTACCAAAAACCAAACAAAAAAAAACAAATATTCAATTAGTGAATTCTCAATATTGCTTATCTTGCAAAATTCCGAGTCGTATGCAAAATAAATTCTTCAGTTATTGCTGAGTGTCACCCTTTTTGCATTACGTTCATGACGAAGAATTTATTTTGCATGAAACGAGGTGAATGACTTTCACGCCAGGTTAATAAAAATACGCTTCATATTACAATGATAATATGAACGTGTACTCATGCCTGACCTATATATATATATATAGTATATGTTTTTTTTTAGTTTTTGCACAATTTCAGTAAAATTTTTTACAGCTAATTAAATTAACACTAATCTATGATGAATGCAATATTTAACAAGGGTTTTATCGGTACCATGGTTTAAAGATATTTGTTAATATTTTATTATATACCCCTTACTTTCTAAATGATAATGATTTATTACTAATTAGATAGAAAATTGTTCGAGATTTTTAATTGTCTATACTCTATAATATCTTGCAATCCTCCCCTTCGTTCCCAATTTTTGTCTCAACAAATTAAACATCTTTGGATTCTAACTCAGTTTTTTAGGGTTCCGTACCCAAAGGCTGCCAATGGCACCCTGTTATTAAGCCTCCGCTGTCCGTCCGTCTGTTTGTTAGCGGGCTGTGTCTCATGAACAGACAGTTGAAATTTTCACAGAGTATGTATTTCTATGTATTTCCGCTATAACAACAAATAATAAATTTAAAATAAAATTAAAAGGCGGATCGGGGCGCCCCGTGGTTTTTTCTGGGTTTTTTGCTCGACCTTAACAATCACTGTATCTCTTGAACCATGATAGGTAGACACATGGAATTCTCAAAGAGTTAGTGATACTATAGCTGCTATGTATAACAACAAATAGTGATAACAAATTTTTTTTTTGCTCGATCTAAAAAGTATATAGTGCTAAATCTTGTACGATGGTACAGAACCCTTCATATGAGAGTTCGCTTCGCACTTCACTGGTTGTTTTTTTTATATTTAACTGGTATTTTTAATAAAAAAAGAACGCGTCATCAACAGTCCAGATTTTCATATTGTGAACAAATCTGCAATGTAAAATGCTGGAATCAAAGGTGTGTTGATTCTGAACTAGATTTTGTAATTACTTATCTGTTTTGGATTACAGAAGAGCTTCAGGTTTCAGTAATAAAATCGAAATTGGAAGAACTTTTTACTCAGAACATTAATTTAATTAATTACCATCTATATACATAAATATATTGCCAGAATTGCTTTCTTCAGAGTGCAATACCTCATGAGTGAAACGTAAAATTTGTTGGTCAGAATTTGCTGACTTGGTTTATTAGTAAGGAAAGGGGAATGCCCATTTAAGGCCGACACCTCCAGACATGAGAGATGTTTTGATCGATACATTATGATACTCTGAACATATTTTATTAGCAATGTTTAATTCAATTAAGCGGGGGAAGCCTTGGGGATCACAGTTTTATCTAGTACATTTTGGAATATCTAGTAGAGAATCGTATTCCTTAGGTCCTGAGAAGCCGTTTGAGTACCCACACTCCGATACTCAGAGGCTTAAATAGTAATTTATAGCTATCCCCAGATTCCCTTCTTTAGTATTTCCCTCTTTTTTATTCGAACTGAGCTACTAGAATTTGCGCCATTTAGATCGCCTCTAACTCGGTAGGAGTATGTTCGATTGGAAAACGAATTTTACTGTTCGCCTCAGCCAGCTAAAAGTCGTAGAAGAAAAATTTTCTCTGCATACTTGTAGGATGTGGGTGGGAGCACCCGGCGGGGTGGCAGTGGTTCCAATACGGTACCTTGCATATCAAATTAAAGAATTTTCTTTCCATCTATTCGGATTTCGCAAGTGCCATGATATTCCCGAAGTGATTCGAAGAAACGCTGCAGATGAGACGGCCTGGTACAGTAGATGGTATTGTCAACGTATTACGGTTGTGCCAATTACCATTTATGATGAGGATGGTATTCTCCTCTTATCAGTGTAAGAGTACATGATTACGACAGAGGGTGCGCCGATATTAATTGGATCCCAAATACCTGGAAGAAAGAACTGTGATATATTTCGGAACATATTAAACCATTTGCATTGCATAAAGATAGAGTGGATGCACTGCAATGGAAGTCAATTTTTTCAAATTATGAAAACTCCTTATTTTTTATTAAAGCTCCTTTGGCTCACGTTTTTCTCGACATATTTAACGCTCTAAAATTCTTGTGAAACTGAGAAATAATTCCCAACCAATTTCGATCGTTATAATATTTTTGTGGTAAATTGCAAAAGTACGGCTACCTTAATTAAAAATTAGGGTTTTCTATAATTCTAATATTTTCCATAAATCGCCAATATGCTCGTCAATTAACCATAATTATTTCAAATACAGATTTAGTTGAAGGTCTTTTTCTTTATGTTTTTAGCTGGAGAAAACGTACGTTCGGATCTTAGGTAAGACGTTGCAAATTTCAATAAAGTTAAGGTAAGTGCTATTTATTTAAAGAAATAATAAATAAATAAATAAACACGAACATCTAAAATCTTTGCTCTTACATATTTACTTAATTTAAAGTTTTCACACACAAAATGTGCGAAAACCCCAAAATGATTGAAGAAATGGGTATTTTTAAGAGAAGTTGATCACGTAGACCACTTATTGTGCTATGGAAATTATATTTGTTACACTTTTCGTAAAACATAAAAATATCAATAACCTTTAAATGGAATCAGATAATTCATTTCTTTTAAAGGACTGTAAACTCGTGCTATTTAAAAAAAAAAAATTATGTCCTTGGTTTAACAATTTTGCGGGATCAAGGATAACAGAACCGATTTGTATGAAAAGGTTTCAAGAATTCATTTTAACGCTCGATAATGAAGCGTTTGACCATAAACTCTAACACTTTGTGCATCCTGTCATATCTTGTAATAGGATGAAATGTATTCTTTGGAAAAAGTGGTCTAATTTGATCCTGCGATATCCTTGAAAGACTTTACATTTGAGTTAAAAACTTAACATTTTCAAATATAAATTTGAGGAGGAAGGAGGTATTTTAGGTGGGAGGAAGGATAGATTTTAGGCGGAGCGGGGAGTTTAGAATAAAAAATGTGATCAGAATACTACAAGGAATCCATTCGAATACTTCATCCGACTACTTTACCCGAACAGCCTTTATACAGTCATTCTATATGAAAATTATCTTGTGATTTTACGATGAAATGCCATTTTCAAAAAATTATATCTTGAGAATGGAGAATGATTCATATGTCAAATGAAGCAAACTATTTTATATTTTTCACAAAAAATTACAACGGTAATGAGCGACAATTTTGTTGTTGTTAATAATAATTTTTTTTCTTCTTAAATAGTATTTTTTACTATTGAGGAGCTCTATGGCACTTTTGTTTTCTTAATTTTATTTTGAAGCCTGACTTTTTAAAGTCACCGTAAATAAATTCATTTTCGGTACCTGGTTTTAGCTGTCTTTTATTTTATTTTATTTTTTTTTTTGTGAGAATGGGGACGCAGATCCCAGTGTTACTCTGTTAAAAAAGAGTCTCTCACTAAAACCGTACTCACCTACAGCTCCCTCCTGTCCTGCGCCAGTAAAAGGCGAACAAACGGTACAGAAAGGATTCTGTTGTCTCAGGCTCTCCTTCCAGCCAAGACAGATACTTTCTTCCGACGCCCAAGAGAAAGTCATATCTAAAGGCCCATCAAGAAAAAAGTACTCAGGTTCGTCCATTGCTGGTGATGGTTCATACATATATCAACAGCAGATTTGATGATAGACATCACTACCGAGACGACCACGTTGCGATAGCGTAAAAAAAATGAGTCTTTGGGGAGGTAAGAAGACGCATTCGTTTCTGGGTAGTAGTTTAGGTTATGTAGGTGATATATAACATCAATGTCACGTCACTTTTCCATAATTACCAATATTTATTGAACATTTTAGAGAATCGGGCCAGCACTCACTCATATGAGTGTTTGGAAATATTTCTGTTGAGTTTTCCAAAACCCTTCGAAAGTTAATCAAGGCCGCAACAATATGGCGAGAATTTCAAAAATTAATTTGCACAACACAATGGATAGACATATGTAGATAAAATCATCAATTAGTTTGTTTTTAATTAGTAGCAATAAATGCCTTCAGTAAAAAATACCATCCATCATTCTATAAGGCTTTTATTCTGAACTCAGTAGATAGATAGGTAGGTAGGTACTCATTGTCCTTACCTTATTGCTGATTAAATCTTAATAATAAAACGAAGTTATTAGAAAAACCACTTTATTTTTATTATAAGATAAAGCCTTTTTGATATTTTAATTACGAATATGTAAAAAGTCAATCTTGATCAAATTTCCTGCGATATTTATCGTCGAATTTTAGTATTCGGAAGAACAACTTTTGTTGATTAAATTTAAAACTTCGCTGGTGAAATTATATTCCTTCTATCAAACACAAAATTATTTCTGAAGGTTTTCGTCATTATTTTAACTATATTATATTTATTTATTCAAAATATATATACATTTTTTTTAGTATTTATAGATATTAATTTATTATTAAGCTAATAAAATTCAATTGCATACAACTAAGTCACGTTATTTGACTATAGTATAAAAGTGAAAATAATTAACCACATTAACTGCATTTTTCGGGACACTGGTTCTTTGACTATCTCTGTAAAATAATCGGTTTAATACATTGTAATATCGATAAAAAACAACAAATTATAACTTTTAATTTTTTTTTCTATCTTTTTTTTTTGTAAAGGCATGCTGGGACTCGATCGCGTTATAAGCAGAATCTGGGCTTTTCTTAAGTTTATTAGACAAGGGACCTCCTGTACTTTGTCTTGCACCCGAAGGTTATGTATAGGCCATTCTTAGTTAGACAAACAAAAAATTGTATGAGTTGGGGAGGGGGAAACCGGGCGGTTTCTGAGATAACGGGACCTAAAAATATTTGATCAGTTTTATCACGATTATTCCGACTACTGCCAGCTCTTCAATTGTGAAGAAGCAGCTTGATATAACCAGCTTGCTTCTAGTTATCCTGGCCGAGTAGATCAACTGCTCTAAGGTTGTCACAACTACTAGCATACAATAATTTGTACCAAATTAACTCTGTTATCACTATCTAGACAATTACTGATGTAGAGGCAAACTTAACCAATTGCTCCAGAAAGGTAGAAAATACCGTACTAATATCTGTGAATTTTGATATATAACGAGATCAATATGTCGTATCACACAATCTCTGCCGAAACCATACAATTAATCTGTGAATTTGTCAGCTTGAACATTAAAACTTCCGACATTGATTGGAAGCGTTCATCAAAATCATCGTGTGTTGAATCGATGAATTTTCAAACTCTGGTTGCACAGATTTAATATTATATTAATATTATATTTTGCGGCGAAATCTCTTGGGTTTCGAGTGTGCTGCCCGCGATGAGGAAATTAGCAGCCAAGCTTCCTGAAAATAAATAAGAAGATCATTATGGCAGCACGTCTTGCTGCGAGGAGCTCCAAGCGCCACTAGAGATGGCGACACACTAACTTTTCGAACTCACGACCTTCCCCAGCCCGAGAATGACGGCAAGACCGTTGGAGCTTTTATATACGGCCAGCGACAAGAGAGTTCATTGTGAGACGTCAGTGCGATTGGTCAAAGAACAGCGATACATTGTTGTTGTACTGAATTTATAACTAAAGCAGGATTTACATTATGATGACATCCAATTTTTACAGAAGTTGTGAGGGAGATAGTTTATTGAAATTTAACTGCTGCGGAAGCAATCATCGCAATACCTCACACGTACAGTCCCCTCTACTTTTTATGGCAAAACTCTTAAATTGTCAAACTCTCTACTTGGAAATTGTCACGTTTTTAATCGTTTTTTCGTAGATATTCAAAGACGGATCATGAAAAGAAGTATAATTTTACAATTTCTAAAATATTGCATGAAAGCACGAAGGAGTTCGAAGCAAAGGATGAGATTATATCGAAAAAATTTCTCGCAAAATATCAGGTGGTACTGTAATTCAGATCTGCAATCATCATTTTGTACGATAACGAAATTTTTATTTAATATTTATTTGATATAATAAACAAAAAGTTCACTCAAGTGCTCACATGAAATATTTAATATGTAACATGTAATATTTAATTACAAACTCAAACCTTACTTTGTTTTATTTCGACAAATAATTTTACTTGACAGATATGTATATGCAATAAAATTATAGTAACAAAACAGCAATATGGCACCTCCAGTAGTCGAAATTGACAAATTAGGGTTGCCAATAACAATGTTTTAGTTTCAGTAACTATAAAAGCTCCCTATGCTTGAGGTCTTTTTATGGTTCCGGACACGCACACAGTGACAAATCAACGTCCGGAAAGAATTCAGAACGCGTTTGCTTCTCTCGTCACTCATAAATAAATTTCCGTATACGATGTGCTATCTCCCTCACAATTTCTGTAAAAATTGGATGTCATCATAATGTAAATCCTGCTTAATGGAAAAAATTGTTAAAGTGAATTTTTGTCGAAGTTATTACAGCGGGAATTTTTCGAAAGAAAAGAAGGGTTATTTTTCTCCACGAAAACCCTACGCCCGAAATTGAAGGAGAAGGTTCAACCAACAAAAAGAAGGGAGAGTTTGCTTCAAAATAATCTGTGCTGGTTGTACAAGGAAATCGAGGTCTACCAACGGGTCTCCACTAGGTTCCGCTAAGGTGGCTAAAGAATAAGTAATTCTCTAGTAAAAGCTCTTGGTTATTTTTACAGGTATATTAAGATTCTTATAGTATTATGAAGATTTATTACACTAAGGAGTCAATAAAGTTTAGTGCACTAAAGAATTAAAACTTACCACTAAACTACGATTTGTCCATTAACTCGAAAACTGAGGACTTCTCTAGCATTTCGAAGATTTTATACTCCGCTGAGTCAATAAGTTAGCGGCATGCTGCGCTTTTACTGGTATTTCCGCAATTTTACGCAACGTTACGCCAATAACTTACGTATGTGCTACGGGTTTACTAGTGTCTCTAAGATTTTAAGCACCAAAGAACTAATAACTTATCAATATACCAAGAGTTTCCTAGTATTTCTAAGATTTTATACCCCGTTGAGTTAATAACTTACAACTATGCTACAATTTTTCCGGAATATCACAGATTTATCGCCCTAGAGAGTTAGAACTTAAGATTTCTCCAGAATTTCGAAGAACTTATACACTGCCGGCCCGATAGCTTACCAATATGATACGCTCTCATTAGTTTTTCGCAGATTTCGTAACTCAGAGAGTCAATAATACGCCGATACATTATAATTATACTAACGTTCCAGAGATCTTGCACAGTAGAGACCAACAATACAGATAGGAAACAATTTCACTAATATCTTGTGGGTTATATGCACTACAAGACCCACAATCCACCAGCATACTACAATTTCTCTACTATTTTGCAGATTTTGTACCCGAGAGGATAGGTAGTTCGCAGAAATACCACCATTTATCAAATATCTTGAAAACTTCCAGCACTATGAGCCAATAATCGGAAGGCAAAAACATCAATCTTGCGTCCTTTCACCAGTTTTTATGAGCCAGGATCGTTAATGGGAGGATCTCCGAACCCAATTCCTCACGGGCTGACCCACTGCGGCTCCGTAAATATCCCCGAGCACCTCCCAGGAGCTCACGCAAATTACACGACGGAGATTTAGTCTCCTTTCTGCGTAGCACCCGTAATCTTAATCCGACGGGAAACGTAAACAAAGTCCGAGTGTCTATCTACAGCTCGCAATTCTCTACATTCAGTGCCATTCGTCAGCTAACGTCGACACCACCTTAGCCGTTAGCCACACACTCTAGGTGCCGATAGACGCATTTTTTTGTCGAGTAAGTAAGAGAAAGCCTCCGTTGCCGTTGAGGTTAATGATTAGCAGAGCCTCAGTTGTTTCGTGGTTAATATCGAAACTCAGCTCTTCTCTATTAGAGCACTTTGAGTCGACGGTCTTGGATTATCTTGGTGCAACCCCTAAGCCTCACCGAGTGTCCGAACCTTTTCTTAGGAGTTGAGAAATTAGGAAAGGCGAATAATTGCAGACTGACGATTAGAACTAAAGAACGATTTCAAATTTTGCAATAAAACTGCTCCAGTCTACCGCGCGGCCAGACCAATTTTGCATAGAAGTAAAAATTCTGTTACAATATATAGATTACTATGATTTATTAGCGTATACTTTATACTTGTTTCTGCCTCCTTGGTGGAATATAAGAGAATTGCCTCATATAATTCACACCATAAATTTATTCTGAGTTTATGTGAGATGAGATCAATTTTGAACTTTTTCACGCGTCGTATGGCAGGCAGAAACCGACCTATACTGAAAAATATAAGGTGTCTGTCGATAACAGACATTTCGTTTTTCTTTTTTTTTCAGCCAACTGCGGCTTACGCAATTCGATCCGTTTCGAATTATTCTGATTTTTTTTTATATTTTTTTTTTTTTTTTTATTGTAATAATAAATTTCGTTCCATTTTTCCCAATTTTTTTTATTTTTCATTTCTTTCCATTTTTCTATTTTTCACTTGTTTTTTCGAGTCACTCAATTTCGCTATTTAGGATCTGCTGATGAGTAAAAACCAAAGCTTGAAACTTGCCACCGAAAATCATTTGGGTTGTGTGATGGAATAATAAATAATAAAAAATCGCTTTTGCTGTTCTGCCAGAGAATATAATAATAATAGCCTTTTTAAACAAGTATTATGAACGTATGATTTTTCCGATTTGAGCGATTTTTCGAAACGACGTTAATTGATTTTGTAAAATTTTCTAAATGCGGCTGAAAACTTAGGAGAAAAGGAAGTGGAATTTTTGACCACCATCGGTTTGGTACCATCTTCCCAAAAACACAGGAGGAGTGAAGGACAAAAAACAAAGGTAAATTTTCAAATTATAAAAAATACATTTTTTTACCGCCGTACAAACTTTTAACTGACTTGCGCACTGAACAAGGCCTCTAAGATTTAATATGAAAAATAGCCAATGCTAACGACGAATATATCGCTTTTGTATGAACGGGAATAAAACACCAGTACACATGCTTTGCAACTTAATTGCCTACCAAAAGCTGATATATTCCCGCCCCGAATGATATGAAGCAGGCAGTCTAAAATTCTATAAAAAACAAAAATTTATATCTTTTAGGTAGCTGTATAATTTGCTGTCTAAGCCAACCAATATTGTACTTAATAATCGTAACTACAACCCGATTTTGACCAATCAATTACAGATTTTGTAACTAAACTGTTACAAAAAATAATTTGTATATCAAAAGGAACTAGCTTAAACTTCCTAGAACTCATCGAACATCAAGTACATTGCTTTCAAGCTATATATAAGTTGGAAACGCACCGTATTCCAATGACATTATTCTACATGAAAGCAGATGGTGATGGTCTTAAAATTAATAAATTGTGTGGTGCTTCCAAGTAGCTTCAGTAGACCGTATAAGCCTGATTAGATCTTCTAAATTCATGTTCGTTCTTCCTTCCTTTCTAGTCGACGAGCTCCTTTGTATGTGAATACATGAACAGAAATTTCCTCATATAGTTAATTGCTGCTCGTAAACACATTTCGGATTCCAGCGTACGTGAATTTCTGCCGAAACTTCCGGTTTTTGTAAAATTGCCATCCAAACGAGCTTTTGATTAAGAGTCAACGCCTACAGGATGAAGGTTTGTTTATACACACATATAACACATTATTTGCAATTCAGGTCTATCTGAGCTAAAAGTCATATATTGAAATGGCATTTCCTGTATCATCAGAATATTGCTTTTTTACTACTGTGATACTAGAACTATGCTAACAGCATTTGACTGACTAACTTCAATCTATTGAAAGAGTACAAATATTTTCACTGTAAACGTACGATGTCGGAACGGAATTCAGGTGCGTGTATGATTTATTTGTTCCTTTCTATTGAAGCGCACCCAATATTTAAAAGTGTTGAAAAAGTTATGACCAATTTTTCTACATTAAGTTAAATAATATTAATGACGAGAATGAATTGAAACTAACTTTTGAATTCTGAAGACTGGATTTTTTTACGACAAAAGCTAAGAAGCTTATAATATACATAGATACATATTGAGCTTTTTTTTTGGGATTCTCCGGTATATAGCAAAAGCTAAAAAACGTTCTAATTTGTTATTTCATCACTCAACTCATTAATTTTCGGTGACAAGTTTCAAGTCTTGGTTTGACTCATCAACAGGTCCCAAATAGCGGAATTGGGTGATTTGAAAAACAAATGAAAAAATGAAAAAAGAAGAAAGAAATGAAAAGTTTGAGAAAAATAGAAAAAACAATTTTTTTATTTATTAAAAAAATGTAAAATTTTTTTTAAAGAAGCAGATTCATTCGAAGCGAATCGAACCTGTATCCGCCACGCAGTAGGCTGAAAAATAAAGAAGGAAAAGGAAGAAGAAGCGTTTCGTGTCAGCAGAAAACCTTCCACTCATCGGTGCAGCTTAACCCGGTAAAAAGTAAAAAGAGTAATCTTTTTATTTTATTTATTGAGCTTTGGGTGTTGTTTAGTGAGGGAGTTGAGAGAATAATAAATCAGCGTAGTATCTACGAGTGCCTGTTCTATTATACGAGTATATCCTTAAAATAACTTTTTTCCTCTAAAAAGTCCCTCAAAAAGATCCAGAGATTGTCCTCGGGTCTACAATACCAGCACAACCAATAAGGATCTCGTCAGTAGGTCTAAGTAGGATATTTTGATTTGCAAACGCTGCGGAGAAGAAAAGCTTTCCTATGACCCATATATTTCCAAGCACTATTGATATGATTTGACCATTTTAATGTCATAAATAAGAATGATAAAAAGAAAAGAATCGAGGATAGATCCGTGCGATGCTCCGTTAAAAATGGGATGGAACTAACAAACTAACTACGTAACTTTTTGTTGAAGTACTCTAAAATTTACCATATTAAACCTGTAATTGTTAGGCTCCACCAAGTCCTTGTGGTGGTCTCTGACAGCTTTTCATATTGAGCCAAATATTGAATGTCCATTATCGTACTCGGTGGGATTGCCAAATGTATACTGAAAATTAACAACATTCTCCTGGAAAAATTCGAAATACTTCAAAACCGACAAATTGACTCTAGGAATAGCATATTGACGAATCTAGCGTTTCGATAACGTACACGAATTGAATTCTAGAAGTTTGGTTCGTTCTAAATGAAATGAGCCATAACAATATCTTTATTATTGATCTTAATGAATTTAGATGGTGTCATGATACTCAGGGTATCAATTAATGGAAAAGCCTGAAGTCCGATTACTCATACTTCTATTAGTCGCAGATGTAGAAGTATAGCGGAAGACATCGGAAGTGTTAAAGGAACAAATGTGAGAAGTTATCAACACATTCTCATAACTAAATCGCCATTGTCAGATACAGATAACGCAACGTGATTAACCTGAGAAGGTCTTATTCAGAATAATTACCAAATAATTGGGATTGCCATAAATGTTCCGCTAGAACACACAGATGGCTTCCAGACAATTTAGACATTAACATGGTACTTTCATTTTACCTCAGAAGACAGCAATTTACAACTCTACAACCGGGTAATTTTGCCAGTCGTGGGTTAGGCTAGGGTCATAACTTGAACCAATTAATTAGCCAAAGAAAAAAGCAAGCTAACGCAGAGGAGTGCTAGTCAAGAATATCACGAATATCACAAAATTCATCAACGATCAACGGCGCATAAATACTGTCAACTTCGTAGTTAAATGCATCGTCTACCGGTACCGCACTACAACAAGGGATGGCAGGACCAGGTGAGAACCTTTTCAAAGTTCTTAGCAGGACTTTTTAGGGCGTCTAAAATGAAACGATTCTGGAAATATGCAAATTTTAAGTCCAAATTTAAATGATTATCGCAATTCAGTATCTTCATAATTATTGAAACATTCAAATCTTTTGTAAGGCGAGTTTTGAGTTCAGAACTCATATCAAACACATCAATGGTAATCTTACCAGCAATTCATTTAGCAGCAAAACTCTAACAAATAAAGCAGGTGGTCCTATATATAAGGATAATTGCTACCTCGCGTTGTAATATTAATAGTGTGGGGAGTAAAACTTCCCCAATTATCGGGTAAATTCAAAAAATTGCTTTCGATTATAATAAATACATCAGGATATAGCTTGTTACCCATGAAATTCATACTAAAAAGGCTAACATTATTCATTTCAATGAACTCGATTTATATTAGCTTTAAATTCTATACTGACATTAATCAATTTCGGTTAACACAGTCACATTTCTATTCTACTCAGAAAGCATTTCTGTAACGATTCAATTAATTATGCTATTCCATTTTAAATAAAACCATATAGACCGATGAAACAAACAAAATATGAACATGCCACAGAAGTTGTAAATAATTACAAAATCTAAACACATTGATATATGGCATTTTTCAACATAACCTCAAATTTTCCAAGAAACTGGTGCAAACCCGTTTTTCAGTTTCTTTATTTTTTCTCTTATTAAAACAATCAAATTTACATGAAATTTTCTGAAAGTATAGCTCTTTTTACCTTGAATATGCATGATTTGATTTTGGAATATGAGATACATGTAGTCTGCGAGATGTTTACGTAAAAAAAAATCCGTGGAAATTTTTTTTCCAATTTAAATATTCTACCCGGACAAGACCGTTGAAATGTCCACTTTAAAATGATATATTTATTTCGATGGTCTGTTTTTCATGAAACCGCTTAAATATGAGAAAAACCAAAAAAATTACTTCAAATCAAATTGAATGAATTTAATTAAAGAGAAAAGTGGCGGAAACCATCCTGAAACTTACCTTTTTCATGGCAATGCACCGCACCTTACTGAATGTCGTAAGCTAGACCAGTGCGCATTTTTATTGAGGTATATTTTACCATCTTTCGCGAAATAAATAAGAGGGGAAAACCCGTAAACAATTTGGCTCTTCTTGTTAGTCGCTGGTCACTCTGATAAATAACTTTGTGTTTGTTCATGAGATTGCCTGGACGATCTTGAATGTGATTATACCTGGTAGTATGTCAGTCAGGGTAGCGATGTCGGGCTGCTTTTATTGGTGGAGCACTGGTTGATTATGATAGTAGTAAGCCTCTTTTGTGGCCGTCACGCTGATGCTTTGATATTAGGTGGCTGCCGTTGTTCACAAATTTTACGAGGGCTAATGTTGGAATTTTTATGGCCCCTTAGCATGGAATATGCTCGTGTTCGTTGCTTAGAGGAGAAGTACTTCTGTTCGGGACTTTTGTTCGGGTCGGTATGCAAGTATTCGTTAACTCTACTGAATGAACCTCTGCTTGGCGGATTGCAGATCTACAAAACTTTTGGGGATGTGAGAGCACCAGATTGTGAAACAAAAACAACTGCAACGATTCTTAACTTCTTTTTTTTATTTTATTTTGATTGCTGACGAAATTACAATCCGGCTTGGTTTTACCGCGTCTTATCGTGACGGCCACTGGGCTAAGAGAGATCTACAAAATGGCAGTCGGGTTTTTTATAACATTCCCTGCGTTTCGAAATCAAGCTATTCTTTTTTGTACTAGATTAGTTGTTCTGAATTCATTTAAGCTAATCCAGTGAGTAAGCCCTTCTTAGGACGTTTGCCAAACGGGCTAAATGCTGGCTAAATCTATTACTTTTCCATTTAGTAAATTTTCGAGCTTGCTAATTCTTCTTCTTCACATTCGTCTAATTATTTGACAAGTGCGGTTTATTTGAAAGATTTTTAGAAGTATTTATTTGTAAAATGAACAAATACAAGAAAATAATATTACGGCCATAACTTCCTTGTTTATTTCCTGCAAATCCATCTTAAATGCCACACAATTGCTTTGCTTTTGAAATAAAAGTGACAGCTGAGCAATTGGCCAAATTCCACTTTGGTTTGGCACAGCCCTGGAATTAGCTGGCTAAATTTCCAACGCAAACTGGAATTTAGCCAGCATTTAACCCGTTTGGCAAACGTCCTTAACCCGTTTTCAATTTAGAGTGAGGTTACGAGTATTATTTTTATACTAAATCTTCTCGATTTGTTGCTGATTTGGGGTGAGGTTATGAGCATTATTTTACAATACATTTGTTGCAGGTGAGTCTTTTTGTAACAATATTATGACGACGAGTAATCTGTTTTAAGTATATTTGAATAAAATAATTTATTGAAATTGAAGAGCTGGAAGACGTCGATAATCTCGGAGCTCCTTCAGAATTTGAAAGTTTCATTGATGAAGAAGAAAAACTACCACAATGCAAAAGGTCTAATATTTATTAGAATTGTATAATTCCTAATAATTTCTTCAATTTTATGATATTTTTATAAATTAATCAATAAAATTAATTGTTCTACTTAATTATTATGCATTCAAATTACTTTAATCAAATATACCTAAAATAGATTATTCGATATTATAATGATGTTCTATTTTGTGCATGAATTTATTAATGAAAGAATTGTAATCAAATATTTGTAATACAACAAATTGTAAATTGTTAAAACTAAAATTGAAGAGTCATATTTTCCTCCGCCACTGTCGATTAAGTTCACTAACACAGAGCAAATTTTGTACCAGGTCTAGTCGAGAAAAGAAGCTGCAGTTATACACTTGTCATCAGTGCGGACAGCAATAAACATTATAATAGAACTTTCAACAAGTTTTCAGTTTCATTGTTTTGCTAGTAACTTTTCACTGCCATCAACTTCCTACAATAAGAATTCTCTACGAGCTGGAATTTACAAAAAAATCCAACGTGCTGGATTTAAAAAGGCCTATCAAGCCCAAAGAGCTGGGATATTTCAAGTTAAGTCATTTATAAATGAGTAACAATTTATTTAGTGAAAAATAGTAAAATGTACCTTAATAAAAATGCGCACTGGTCTAGCTTACGACTTTCAGTATGGTGCGGTGCATTTCCATGAAAAACCTTTGCTGCAAGATGGTTTCCACCACTTTTTCGTTGATTAAGTTGATTAAATTTTAGTAATATTATTCTTACTTGCAATAGAAAGAGACAACTGGTGACATCTATTGGCAATGGAGAGTAAACGACTGCAGGTTCGGAGAATCGATGATGAAATCTTCGGGAAGGTTCAGGAATAGAATGAATAGAATAGTCAAGAAACTTCTGGAATAGAATGAATAGAATAGTCAAGAAACGTCTGGAATAGAACACTCCAGAATAATCTGGAGAGTTTCTAGGGTATAAATATAACAGTTTTTCACCGCCAGAAAAAGAGTCTTGTCTTAGACGTTGCAGTGTTAACAAGCGATAGCAATGAAGATGCGAAAGTGTTGTAATTGGATTTCGATAATTGAAAGTACAGTGTTAGCGTTAATTAAAGTTGAGTTGATTAATTGAAGGTTTATGGACTTTATATGACGAAAGTGAAATAAAGACCTTGTATATTAATTATTTAATATTGTGTTTTAAATAACGAACCAAAGGCCACGCTAGCAACATTATATTGATGTAAATTCTGTCATTGAAATTTAATCCATTATTAACAGAATTAATAACAAATTGAAAATCATAAAAATATTTAAAAAATTATTGATTTGAAAAGTCAGTTTTTAGTTTTTCGCATTTTTAAGCAGTTTCATGAAAAATAGACCATCAAAATATATATGTCGTAGACATTTGACGTAACTCAGCACTTCACGAAAAGTGTACACACTTCATGAAAAGTAGGCAGATAGTGTACCGGTTTTGACTTAGCCCATTGCCTTCTTTATTACAGGCCGTGCCGACATAAAATGCACATGTATGAGAAACGTGCTGTTTGAAAGCTTTTAGCATTGCGCATTATGTAATTGTAATTATTTCAACAAAATTACTTAGTGTTTCTGCATTTTCCTAAACTCTACCCAATTCCCTGTGAAATGAGTGTAAAACGTTCCCTCAAGACGAAAGTTAGTTTTTTAAACTTGAAGTCTATTTCACCTGCAAATCATGAATATAGTTTTCTAATGAATGACAACTTCAAATGCATAATAATTAAACTTATCAATTAAATGTAATAATTAAATAATAATTAATAATTACATTTAATTTGTTTGTTAGACTTAATAAAAACATTCATTTTAAGTTTTTGACCATCAAATTGACATTCTCTAATTTTGAAAAATAAAACAGAGTAGGTACGTCTCGAAATTGCAGCTAAAGCGTTTTTTTCTTTCTCTTTTCGCTTCTAAACAAAGACAATGACATATTGGAGGTCCAAAAACGTGAAAATTATTGTTTTGTGAAGTCCAACAAACAAATGTGATACAATTGAAAGAAATTTAATTATTATATTAAAATCATACGTTTAATGATTATGTATTTAAATTTGTCATTCAATAGAAAATCATATTCGTGACTTTCAGGGAAAGAGACTTCAACAAAAAAACGTTCGTCTTGAGCGAAAGCTGTACTCTCATTACACAGCGAATTGGGTAGAGTTTAATAAAATGCAGAAACTCTTCGTAATTTTGCTCAAATAATTACAGTTACGTGTTTTTCCCTAAAAGTAAACGTTTTGAAATAGGCGTTAGAATTATCACCACCAGAAGCGTTGTTTATTTTACATAAATTTTTAAACATGAAACGTGTTTGTAATTCATTTCAAAAGCTAAAACTAGAATAAACAAACATGAAAATACAATTGACATACATACAGATTTGTATGTAATCACTTTTGTGTCAATCATACATACCTCGTTATGAATGATGTAATATAAAAGCGCATCAGATTACAGCGCAAGCGGAAATAAATTATGTATGTGCAATGCATCAAATTTATTAATGGGAACAAAAAACGCTGCTCATCTGAGGTCAGCGTTTCTTTCATAATGATACGGTGAGAAAATTATCGAATGTAAGTAGCTTTAAGAATTAAGGTAAATAGCTTATTTAGCAATAATTAGCGATTATAAATAAGGTAGCATTAAGAAAGAAATTAAGAATAAAGTTTTGACCATTTCTTGAGGTTTCGTGTGCCGTGCTCAATGGAGAGAGCACACGACCATTGAAACTAGCTTCGAAACTCCGAAATTAGGATTATTCTATATCCCTGAGTCACAACACGTTGTGGTGCCAAGTGCTTCCTGGTACGTCCAGAAAGTAGTTATCGAAGGTAATATTATTAAGAGGAAATTTGGCTACTTAAAAACACAGCGAAAGTTGAAGTTTTTACTTTTTATTTTTTGTTTGCCTTTACATGTACTTGAGTACTAGCTACAGTAATAAACACTTTTAGCCGTTTCACTTGTGACAATAGCTTGATTGTTGTTAATATATTGTAAACTTTGAACAATTCTTTGTAACTATTTTAATTATTCTCTATATAATGTGCACTTAAAACTATTTCATTCAGAGCTTTCAACAATTTTTGTTAAATATTTTTGATACACTTCGCGAGGCGACTCCGAGACGGGTTAAAAAACGAACTCTCCGAGGATCGGGCTTGATGGTCCCAGGTACCCACAATCACTTTTAAAAGCTTTTTTACCTTTTTATTCTTTTCTCACGACGTTGAAAAAACGTACGTGAGAAAATGAAAAAGTTCTTTGATGCGAGCTGTATGCATCAATGCAAAACGGTAATTCGATATGCACTTGTGCGCCCGTCTTGAAATATTAATTTTAAGAGGGCGCGAATAATTTTGATAATTGTATGTATGTATGTACAAACAATTAGATTGGAGGAAGTTTGTAATGTACGTATGTACATAGTACATAAGGAAAAAAAAGTAAGAAGACACTGTATGTAGGTAAGTGTGCATACCGTGTGAGTGGAATGTGTGTCTAATAACAAAATACAATTTATGCTAAATTGCATTTTGTTATAATGTGGGAATGCATTTCTAAATGCATTTTAAATTTTGATAGAGTTTTTAATGAAATTTAAATTGAAATTAATTTCAGGGTCAACTTTGTAATGCATCGATATATTGCATAGGGCAATATATTGGTGCATGGACCTTATGGTTGTGATTCGGGGCATTGGGCAGCTGAGTCACAACATCCCTCCCCCCTGGGGAAAAGAAAGTTTTATTCTTTCGGGGAAGAAAACTTTCTTTCGATTCAAAAATTAAGCCATGCGTATAAGCTATATGTCTTATAAAAATTGGTGAATACAGGTATACATAATTACATAAAATTACAGGAATAAAGTAAAATAAATTTTATACATTAAAGATTAGTAGTTGTATCTGAGGGGTGAAATTGCCCATCAATATATATATACTATGCACTACATACAATTAATTGATTTTATTTTTATATTATTATTTTTTCTTAATAGAATTAGATATACTATGTACCTATTTATAATTTGTTTTTGACTTCTTTTTATGACAGTACTAATAAGGTTTATTTTATTTGTTTATTTTTTTTATTTTTTTTTCTTTTAAAAAAAACAAAACACATAATAAAGATTTAAGATCTTGTGGATATATTAATTCTTATAGATCTTAAGCTTTTATTTTATGTATACCTATAATTTTATTGTCTTATTTATTTATTTATTTTTATTAGTCTAAATAAAAAATGTGTTTTTCAAAAAACCATGCTTCTATTCTAGTCGCCAAGAATGTTTTTTTTTTTTGATATTGGTACATAAATGCATATACAAATTACCTAAAAATTAAACATTAAACTTTCCCCTTTTTTTCTACGTTTAACATTTTTATATTAATGATTTCATATTCTTTCATTATAGAGTGCATTAGATTGTTCGGATGGGGATAGGGGTTGTTGGAAATGGTAAAAATTGGATGAGAAAATGTTAGTGTGGTTCGTTTATTATTGTCCGTAAGTTAAACGGTTTCTGTGGTTTTTCTTTGTGGTGCAGGAGTTATTTTGAATTTTGATTCTCTCGGTGCCGGAGTAGGCACATTCTCCTGTTTATGTTCAGGAAGTATTATTTTTTTTTGAGTTATGGGTTTTTGTGTTGTATTTAATATGCAGATAAACACATAGAATATAGATAATTGAGTCAATTGTCAGGTACGACACTGTATAGTGGTGAATATGGTGATTGTTTATAGGATTTAAAGGAATTTCTTCTTGATATTTTTGGAAACGAATGGATTCGAGAAGTTTCTCTAGATCCGTGTTTGTTGTAATATTTAATGGATTTGTTTCTATAAACGTTTCCATAGGAGAAGACGTCATATTCCGTATTATATTGGAAATGCTTATCGTTGGGATAAAATGGGAATTGAATTTGGAAACTTTTACGCTATGTCCGTGCAAGATGAGTTCCTTGCTGCGAACATAGCAACCGGGATTAATATACATTATTCCTGTTCCTTGCAGGCTTTTTGAATTGATCGAATTTTCACAAATTACATCTATTTCTAAGGATTCTTTTAAGGAGAAAAGCTAAGCGTTCGGCTGCGTTAATTGCTTCCAATAATAATCTTGTTCTAATGTTAGGATGTTACATTTTGATGTAATTGGTTCCTTTTTTATCAGATTTACTTCGCATTGGGTTGTTCTTGTATTTGCGTTAAGGATCGGTGATGATATCCTGCAATAGAAATGCATATGATCCAACGTTGCGCAATTATGGATATCATGTAATGCTAGTTCAACATAGTGCTCACGATAGTAGTCTATTAGTATATATTCCTTTGCTGGTTAGATATATACGAATGATCCGTTAAGGAGTGTGGGTAATGGCATTACTTTGAATAATTGGTATGGTTCCTTGAATGGAAGTGGAATTCGGAGCTCGATAATTATTTTATTATTGAAAATATTCGCTGCTATTGTACTCAATTTGTAAAATTGTGATAAAATATTGTCTCTGGAATTTATAGGAAGCATCAGTGAATTTGGTAATTCTTGCCTGATCTTTGATAAAAGCTCCTCAATATTTTTCGGTGATACTAGTGTAGGATGAAATTGCCCATGCTTGGAATCTGTTAAAATATCTATTAATTCCGACTGGGTATTTTGGTATCTGAATGCCATTAACGAAACCAGGGAAATAAGTGATTCAATTTCGATGGATATTTTGTTATCCAATGTTCTGTTTTCCATTAATGATGTAGCTATCTGTATTGAAATTTACTTTTTATGCATAACCATGAATTCCTTTTCAATTGCCGCTTTAGATTTGTTGAAAATGTTTGCGGTTGTTTCGACTATCGCGGTTTGGCTTTTGATAAGTGATATGAGGGAGTTTTGGTTTAGGGTGAGGTTACGGATTTGCTCATCATAAACTTTGGCGTCATCTTCGTCTAATGTACCGAAGAGAGCTTTGGAGATTGAGCCTATCGCATTAAATAAGGCCCTTTGTTGTCTACTTTGGGTCATAAGTAAAATATTTTTGTATTCTATGTTTGCTATAATAAGATTGATTTGCAGTAACGTACCATTGCAGGTGTGGGCCATCGCTGAATTGCTATTGAGTTTCTGGCAGGTTGCTGTTATTTGCTGTGCGATGAACTGGATATTCCTTAATTCTGATTTAAAATTCACTAGATCGTAATAGGTGACGATTTTCCATTCGTTGGTGTAGAGGTTGGCTCTGCCAATCTCTTCGAAGTAAATGCCTGCAGTAGCATTTAGCTGCTTTACCTCTATTCCTGAGCCGTAGATTATGGGGATGAAAATTAGGATGAATGCTATATGCATCATTTTGGAAACCTGTAAGATGACACCATGTTAATATGTGTGAATGATATTTGAAGATGATGAAGTTTTTACTCCGAGAACAGTTTTAGGTCATTGTTATGGACTCTTTTGTTTTTATTATTGATTTTAATAGTAGAATTTTCGGGGGAATTAATCTCCATTATCTCATACGGACCTGACCATAGTGGTGAGAACTTATTATCTCTGACCCTGCTCTTAAGTAGGACTTTATCGCCAACCATAAAAGATTTTTGGACGGAATTTTTGTCATATTGTAGTTTTGATCTTTCTTTGTTTGCCATGGCTATGTCTTTAGCTATTTTGAAGCTATGCTGTAGACGCGCTCTTAACTCGTTTGCATAATTGTCGTAATTATAGCAAACGGTTGGAGAAGATATCAAATTGTTTGGAATTTCGGCTGGGAATCCGTAAAGGAGTTCGCGAGGAGTATAATTAGTACTCGAATGAGGGGTAGTATTGTATACAAACATGGCATAAGGAATCCATGTATCCCAGTCTTGAGGAATCTTTTGCTACATAAGATCGGAGGTATTCTGCTAAGGTTCTGTGGCTTTTCTCCAACGCACCATTCGTTTGAGGCTGATATGGAGTAGTTTTGAGCCTTTTAATTCTCAGCAATTTAGATACCTCGGGGAACATGCCACTTATGAGGTTAGAACCTTGATCTGTGAGGATACTTTCTGGAATACCATGTCGACAAACTATCGTTGTCGTGAAGGCTTCCGCTAATGTCTTGGACTCGGTGTCGACTATGGGAATAGCCTCAGAAAATTTTGAAAGGTCGTCTTGAAATGTAAGGATGTATTTGTTTCCAGAATGAGAAATTGGGAGAGGTCCTACAATATCTAGGTACACTCTTTCGAAAGGTTTGGAGCTAATACTCGAGATTTTCATTGGAATTTTAGGGTTTCTGGATACTTTGTTCACCTGATAAAGTTTACATTTCCTTACATATTTGACCACGTCGTCTGACATGCCAGGCCAGTAGAATTGCTTTTTGATTCTTTTAATAGTACGGGAAATACCTTGATGGCCACCCGTCGGTAGTGAGTGAAAATCTTTTAAAACTTGTTCGATGTCATTAATGTCTGATAAATATTTAATTGAATCCTGATGCAGTTTTATGTTTATTTGCTTATTAGCGAAGATCTGGACAAAAGCGTTTTTAACAATTATTAGATTCTGTGGATCTAATATAGGGAAGGAGATATTTATTTGTTTTAACTGATTTGCTTCTATGTATGAGCAGATTTCAGTTAAAATCTTTTCGAGGTCTGATCTATCTCTTTGTGATCGACAAGGTAAATTAGTTTTTGATATAATTATTGATGAGTCTTTTTTCTTGAAGAAGTTCAGTTCAGTTTCTGAAAGTGGGGATTTATCTGAAAATTTTAGTTTCGAATCCAACACTCTTTCAAGCTCTGTATCTTGCATTGGCAAGATGAAAATTTAGGATTCGCATTTTTAGTCAGTAAAAGAGGAAAATTAGTCTCAGTTATTATGACTGAGGAATTGTTTACAGGTGATAGAGTTGGGTTTGAAGTAGTTATACTTGCGTTGGGTGTATTTATATTCGCCTGAGCTCTGGCTTGATTTCTAGTTACCACATTTACCAAGGTGGTTGGCTCTGCAGAATGTTCGGAATTTTCCGGAATTGCTCTACTGAGAGCATCTGCATTTGTGTTGAGCTTACCTGATTTGTGGACTATCTTGTAGTCATATTCCTCAAGACGTATTCTCCATCTCATCAGTCTTGAGGAATGATCTTTCAGATTCATGAGCCATTCTAATGGTTTATGGTCAGTTATAATTGTAAATTGTCTACCATAAACGTATGGTCTGAATTGCTCAACTGCGAAAACGATAGCTAGGAGCTCTTTTTCTATTGTTGAGTAACGAGTCTCTGCACCATTGAGAACTCGATTCACGTAGGCGATTGGATGATCTCCTTGATCATCAACTTGAGAAAGGACTGCTCCGATAGCGTAGTCACTTGCATCGGAGGTGACAAAAAATCCTTTGCCGAAATCATAAGATAGAATTGGTGCTGAAATTAATTTATTTCGTAATTCGCAAAATGCCTCGTCACAGATGGCGTCGAACTTGAAAGGCGTATCTTTTTTCAAAAGATTTGTGAGTGGTTTGGCTATTCTCGAAAAATTTGGGATGAAGGAAGGCTTTGATATCTTTTTCCTTCTTGGGTCTGGGATATGACTGAACTGATTTTATTTTTGCAGGGTCTGGTTTGACTCCATTTTCTGTAATTATTTGCCCTAAATACATAATTTCCTTTCTTAGGAAGTGGCACTTGTCGGGTTGAAGTTTGAGGTTGAAATCACGAAGGCGGCTAAATACTGCTGTAAGTCTGGAATTGTGGTCTTTGAGATTGTATCCATGGACTACAATATCGTCCATGTATACGAAGCAATAGATGCCTTGAAGTCCAGATAGAACATTGTTCATGGCTCGTTGAAAAGTAGCAGGGGCTCCTTTTAAATCAAATGGCATACGATTGTATTCGTAAGTGGCCATAGGGTGTGCTAAAGGCAGTTTTCTCCCTGTCCTTCGAGTCCATTTTTATCTGGTGGAATCCACTGGCTAAGTCGAGTGTGGTAAAATATTTCGACTTCCCCAACTGGTCTAATATATCAGTGATATTAGGCAGTGGGTACGCATCGCCAATAGTAATGTCGTTAATACGACGAAAGTCTACCACTACTCGCCACTTTTTGTTTCCATTCTCATCTGGTTTTTTAGGAACCAGGAGAAGTGGAGAATTCCAGGGACTATGTGAGGGTCTGATGATGTCTGACTCAAGCATTTCTTGTATTTGCCGTTTATCTCAGTTCGGCTTGCTTCGGGAAGTCGATAAGGCTTGGTATAGATGGGCGGTAAACTGGGTTCACCTCGTAAGGCGCCAGATCGGCGTCCTCCTCATTTGTATTGAGGATTAGGACTTTTGCCATACCGTTGACTGGTTCGACTATCGAATTTCCAAGAAATAAACCTGGCCTTATTTCCTTCTTGAAACAGACCGATTGATTTTGAATAGAAGGAGTTGGAATTTCAATGATGAATTCTGATCGAGCCGGAATTTTGACTTTTTTTAAGTGATCCGATTCTTTCGGATGATTGGTAGGAAGGAGATATGATTCCAGCTTTTGTGGAATTTGGAAGGAGTTATTCGATGATTCCGACTCGATAGAATTTGAAGGAGATAAAACTTTATTGAAATTCTTTACATTCTTTTCTGATTTATTTCTGGAATTCACTTTTTGTGAATTTATTGATGAAGGAGATAGAATTTTACTTGATACGGCCTCCTGTGTGGCTGTAGATGGAGCTGTATTTTTACCTTTGTGCCTCATCTGTGAAGCTGTCGATGGACATAGATTTCTTTTATATGTTGGTTCCACTTTACTTGGAACTACTGATGGAGATTTTTCTTTTAATTCACTATCAGGTTTCACTTCATGTGACGTATTTGATGGAGATCGATGTACGTTGGTTTGTGAAGCAATTGATGGAGATAGATTTGTATTAGTATTTATATCGGAAAATGTTATCTCCGTATATAATAGACTTTTTGTTTGAGACCTCTTTTCTGGGTCTTCGCTTTTCAAATAAACGTATGGATAATTGGAATAATATTCTTCGTACGGATAAGATTTATTTGAATCGTTTATTTCTAAAGAAATGTATTTATTTTTATAATTGATACTAGCATTGTATCGAGATAAAAAGTCGTGACCAAGCAGGCCATCGTATGAGAGGATGGAGTTATTTCTGAGTCCTTCTGTAGAAGTTGACTTTGTAAACAAAGTATTTATATTGCAGACAGCATCTCTGTAGCAGATACTGTCTGGTTTGAGTGATGGAGTTTTATTAAGCTGATCTCTGCTCCTGTATCAATCAAAAAGGTAAGCTTCGGAGCAGAACAGATGTCGACAGGCAAGGAAAGCGTTAGTGAATTTTTATTAATTTGGACGGGGATACGAATTAATTTTTTGATGTTTAGTTTTTCGTCGATATTGTCTCGGGATTGCGATGAACTTGCGCCGTTGTTTCTATCTGCGAGGGGTTGCCGAATGAGACCCCCCGCTACATATAGTTTCCCTGCCTGGATGACGATGGAGTTTTGTTATTCTTCCTGTTCGGAGATGGTGATCTAGCCGAGATATTGGCATTATTATATCTCGGCGGTGAAGTTCGACTTTCTCGGAATACTGGCTGCTGCCAGTTCCTATTTTGAGGCTGTCTGTCAGCCGTGTTTGTTGATGGAGTATTGCTCACCTTCTGGAAATTGTTTTGATTTCCCTGATTGTTGCCAGAACGATTGTTGTTCGCCACTCTTGTGCGACATTCTTCGATAGAATGTCCCATCCGATGACAATATCGACATGTAAGCGCTTGTGTCGGAGCTGTAAATGTAACCCTATTGAAATCTGTAGGGCGTTGTAATTGCGAGTTTGTTCTTGGAATTGCGTTTAGATCTTGCGTTGAGCGTTGTGTGACTGGACATCTTGACGCAGCATGCCCCAGTCCATTACATTTGAAACAATGCAGATTGAGATTCGTATTCGTTTGAAAGGGTGGGTTTACTTTGTAGTTCGTTTGAAAATTGGATTGTCTTCGTTCCAAACGTGATGCGTGCTCTAGGATATGTGACTTTAGTGAAGCGAAAGATTTATCAGACTGGACTTTTGCTAAAGTCTGTAGTTGTGGATTGGATAATCCGTCCTCTATAGCTCTCACTGCTTGAAATTCATTATCTTTTGAAAGAGATTTTAAAAGAATTTTATCACTTGTATATGAGTGCGTTGCCTCATTTAGTTTGGATAGAGTTGTGCTAAGTCTTTGTAGAAAATCCTGTACATCTTCTCCTATTCTTTGCTTGCAATTGTTTAATTGAGATTGCAGAGTAGATTTGGGAATTTTTAATTCAAAAGTTTGTTGCAGAATAGATTTCAATTCAGGCCAGTCTGAAATTTGATTGTACCTATATACATCATATGCCTCTGCAGATAATTTACTCCTTATTAAGCTAAGGAGAGAGTGCCTTTCATTTTCCGTTGATGTTGTTGTGTAAATATCATCGCAACTTGAAACAAATTTATGAGATCCTTTGGATTTCCACTAAAATGGGGAATAAGTGACCTAGGCTTCTGATAGGAAGGAGGTAGATTGGTCTCTAAAGGAGACATTAGTATGATTTTCCCTGAAATTAGTTGTATTATTTGTTACATTTTGGAATCGAGAGTCCAATTGTTCTTGCAACGCAATTACAGTGTCTGTGTATAATGTTTCTACCTCGGCGTAAACATCATTTTTGAAATAATCATGCTCCAAATCATTAGGGCCGGTGTATGAAATTTTTTCATTATGCGTGTCCTCAAAATCATCCCAGTATTTTTGCAATGAATTAATTTTTTGTGTCAGATATGTCTGGGTTGTAGTCGATAATGAATTAGAATTGATCGATTGTATAATTCGTGATATAGACTTTTGCCAGTGATCCTGCAATTTGAACCGTATTGCATTTGACTGATCCTTGTCTGTATTGTCTTGGGTGTCAGCTGCAGTTGTTTTCTGCGAAGTCTTGGGGAGTGGAATGTAAAAGGGGTTATTTGTGTGTTCTGTGTGAATTGATATGGACTTCAGCCTAGATAGAGTTACCTTGGTAAGATTATACCAGTCCTCTGTCTTTGTCAT
Source organism: Dioctria linearis (assembly GCA_963930735.1). Taxonomy (NCBI): domain Eukaryota; kingdom Metazoa; phylum Arthropoda; class Insecta; order Diptera; family Asilidae; genus Dioctria; species Dioctria linearis. The sequence continues at coordinate 35,847,249 of OZ005743.1, read as the reverse complement.
AGTGTCATAGCATGACTGTTTGAAATAATCATGAGTTTCATCGAATTCATCATGATCCTGAATCAGGGTTTCAATTTTTCAAATGAAGCCCATAGTTCTTCCTACTGTTGGAGTTTTCCAGAAGTAAAATCTGAAGTCCTTTTACTTTTATTCGCTCTGTGATAATCGGCCAGAATTTGTCTAATTTCTGTCATTTTTGGGACTTGTGACAAGCAAAGCTCATTGAAAGATTTGTTTTCGTCAGTCATGTTTAATTGATTATATTTTGTTTGGAAATTAATTAATTAGTTGTGGAAGAAATGTTAAAAAAAAATTTTGTTTAAGTCCTCCAACAACAATAAACAGGTAACAAAATTCGTTGTGCGGATTTAATTATGTTTAAGTAAATTTTGCAAAAATTGGGAAAAACACAGCGATAGGAATTGTGGAATTTGTCAACAAGGGAAAAGTAAAAAGAAATAGTTTTATATTTATTTAGTAGAAAAACTCTTATGGTTTGTATTCCGTCTGTCACCTGTTGTTATGTGTTTAATTAAATTTGGAAATTAAATTTGCGTACTCTTTTGGGAATAATAAGGTCGTGGTAGATTATTGTGAGAGGTAGAGTAAAAGAAGGGTTTAAAATAAACTTTCAATACCAAGGAAAAGGAATTGTATTATAATAAAAAAAAATGTATGTTTAAATAAAATGTCCGAATTAAATATATATAAAAAAAAAAACAACAATAAGAATCGGAAAAATTTAGGATTTTCAAAACAGAGAAATTTTAGTATAATATTTGATTAATAAAAAGGGAAAAGTATTGTAGCATAAATCGCTAATTCCAACCAAAATCTTTACACTGGTCAATAGGCCTATGAAGCTCTATTGCAGGGATCGATTATTGATTTTGTTCGAAGTCCTCTGGCCAGCAAGCTCACGAAGTCTTGCCGCAGAGGTCGCTTCTAGGAACAGCAATTTAAAAAAAAGGAAAACAAAGGAAAATTTTATTTGGTAGAACGGAGAGAAAATGCTTTGGTCTTCTTGTTTTAGTTTCTCTACAACATATTCTTATATATATACCATTGTAGTTTGATTAACGTAATTTGTAATAATATTAAAAAAAAATGGGATATAATTATTATTCTCTACCTTGTTTTTATTCCTTGTATTGAATAGATTTTTCTTCTGCTGGATGATGTAGATAGTGTTGTATATCTGATGATGTTGATGATGGTTGTATTGGGTGTTTTGGCTGACGTCTCCTGGTAGTCTTCCTTCCTTCACTATATCTTTTGTTGTGGTTGATGCTGGATGTTGTCGAGGATGAAGATGATGAATATACGTCACGCGTCCTGGGTGACGATTTCTTGCAGTCTTCCTTCCTTCTGGAATCGTCTTAGTGAGGCAGGGATGAAGCCTCCTTGGGTCCCACGGTGAGCGCTTAGGCGCTTAAACTTTTCACGCCTCTAAGTACCTCCTGGGTACCCGGGATATAATTTTTTTTTTGTTTTTTTTTTTTTTAGGTAGGTATTATTTCATTATTTTTTTCCTTTTATTTTAAGAAAAATAATTATTTTTATTTATTTTAGTTAAAATTTCTTTTTAGTTTATTTGTTTATATTCGACCGTTAAATTTTATTTTACGAAATTATTTTGCTTTATTTGCTTTAATTTTTATTTATAGGCACTGATTTTGTTTTTGGGTCCGCTGCCACTAGTTGTTGTTGGGGCGCAGATTTTTATTATTTTTTTTTTAGCCCTGATTTGATTTTTTTAGCACTGATTTGAATATTTTGGTACGAACACAACACATTGAGCGGTAAAGACAAAGGCTTATTCTTCAGAGCGCAGCGGCAATTAGCCAGGTGCTCCCCTCCCATAAGATATAGAGGCTTTTAGCCAGATATCTTCAACATTAAGATATTGAGGCACTCCAGCCAAATATCAAGCAAGGATTGAGGCATTCGGCCAGATCCATAGGTAATTCTTATTTCTTTGCCTTTCATGAATATTGAGGCGATACGCCATATATTCGGCATAGTGAATAATTAATTTAAATCATGAATAGAATATTGGATATCGGCGAATACGCCAATCCATTGGCTTGGCAACCAGCGTGAAGGCAAATTTAACAACACACACATATATACGCGCGGCATTTATACCCCAACTTTTGTTTACGAGTGCTGCAGCTGCATGTTGAAGCGAGAAAGTTTTCAGACAACCCTCGTAAAGTGAAAACTTGTCACACCTTGTAATTTGCTGCAATTGTATTGTGTAATATTACTCTGATTTGTTAAGTGCAAGTTTTCATGAAAAGATTATGCTATTCCGGAAAATACTTTTGTTTCAACTGCGTCATGGTCTTGATTTGCATAGTTCTTCATCCGTTCCTAAGATTCTCAAGCTCAATGCATTGTGAAATACTGTCTCTAGAATTTCTGTGGGTGGTATGTGTTTTACAAGACTATATCAGTGGTATATAATATTCGCATCCTTACTTTTAACATGCCAGTTTTGCAAATAGAAGTGTTTTTCCATTCTTTTTTCATATTTTCATTCCGCCATGGTGGAGTAAGTTGAAGTAAATAAAAAAAAACATTATCAGATAAAATACTCGTTACAATCAAAGTAGATAAATGGAATTTTTATAGTCTTCTCCTTATTTAGTTGTACTACATACATAGGATAAACTTTTGTGCTGAAATAGTCAAAAGTTTCATAACATCTTTCACATCTAATAAGGATAGGAGATTCTATTTCAATTTTCATATTTAAGTTTGCAATGGTAGAAGGCATTGGAAAGATATAAGAATTTTCGACAAATAGATTTGGAAGTATAACAAGATGTGTTCATGAAATTTCCATAAAGTTAAATTTTGAGAGAGATAGACATTTCCTTTGGGATAATTAAAAAGAAGATAAATGGGTTAGAGAATCAGTTGCAGTGGAAATATATTTAAGTTTGATAAGTTTTATGAAAAAATTTAAAAATATGTGAAATCCATTTTCTTTTAGTCCAGAGAATTTAGAATTTGAATCATATCTGAGTTAATTCGATTGTGAATGTGGTGGAGTTGAAAGTTTTTAAGAGAGTATGAGCAAAATTAAAAAAATTCCAGTGATTTTGGAAATTTATATTTCCTTTAATTTTTCGAGTTTCATTAGAATTGCATTAGAATGCACGATTAGACTCACATACAAATGTAGATTGATTGCGTTTGGAATTAAATTATATGGAACTGGTTAAAATGAAGTTTTAAAAATTTCAACATATTTCGAGGACCATGTTAATAGGGACCAACTATAGGAAGAATTATTAATTGACTAGATACTTTTCCTTTGCAATCACCGGACTTTCATATTATACATAAAAATTTTACTCTCAACCCTATGAACTCAACAATTGTAGTTATATAAAACAATACCTGCTCCTTCCTAAATGATATCATCTCCTACAGAGTCATTCTTGAAATAATTTTATCATGCATTTTTCACATAAATCATATTAAATGTATATTCTATGCATGAAAAGTACTTTGCACTAATTCTTTCAGTCCTTTGGCACCCAAGGCTCCGACCTACTTTTATCGGAGTAGTTTTTTTTTTTTTATATATAATACTTTCTGTGCATATTCCAGAACTCAGCCTTAGTGTCCTCTCCTGATCGCCAATGCTATCGTTGTAGATGCTTTAAGCTTATGCATACCCCAGCAATACAACTCAATTCCCATGTTAATTCCTTCGTTTCAGGGTGAGCAGGTGGAAATAGAAAGTCTGGCATTGCAGTAACGAAAATAGAACATATGCATCCCATGACCTGTAAGGAGAGGTAAAATAATTATTCAGCTCGTTCATTTACTCATACCCCCAGAGAGTAAAAGTGTATCAAAGAAAATTGGTAAGTTCAGTATCAGTATCGTTTTCCACAAAGGAGTTTGTATAGCATAGCAACAGCTTTTTCCGTATGCGGTATTGTTGAATTTTTATTTTATTTTTTTAATTAGATTTAAATACGGGTTTATATAGCAAACCTGTACGCGTGGAAATATTGACATATTTTAGGTTTCTTATGTATAAAAAAAACACTTAAACGAGGAGAATTAGGTAGAATTTGTCCTAATTTGAAAAAAAATTTCATGAATACTGCTAAATAAATTTAATTAAGTGTTGTGCTTGTTTTCTGCAGGATAGTCAGTGGTTCAAGTAAATCTCCCTTAGGATTCACTTTTAGAATGTTAAGAATGTAGAAAAAAAAAACGAAATATGAATATTAAATTCGATTTGTATAACCTACTCGTTGCCTTAACTAAGGGCGGATCCAGACATCCCCTATAACCGCACTTGCCATCAGTTGTGGATCGCTCTGTATAGCTTTCCCTTTCCGTTTCAGCATGAAAATTTCATTAGCATTCAGATATCGCAGGAGTTCTTTTATTTATATCATATAAGGTTTTGATTCCGTGAGCATAGTAAAATTTAGTCTCACATAAAATAGATATTATACAGTTCTTCCTGGTCTTACTGCTGGTGTTATTCATATAAAGGTCGCTTGCATTTCGTTCAAACACCATAATTTCCTGAGCTGAACTGCAATTTCTTGCAAATTAAATGGTTAAAGAAATTTTCGAGGAATGCTAATTAGGTGGGGCTAATATAGTACGTATAAAATTAAGTTAAATATTTGCAGGAAAACTGAATCTGAGATTAATTACCCCGGCTATAATAATTTTCCCAACATACTACTTCTCATGAAAATATCCACCTTTTGTGTGCGATCTATCAGAAAAAACGGAAAAATTTTTGCTTGTATTGAAAATTCCTTAGTGGTATAATTTTAACTTTTTTGATTATAATTTATGACTAAAAAAGAAAACAATAATAAATATAACAAAAAACTTTTTAAAAAACTATCTAGAGTTTTCCATTTAATTAAATATTAAAATTATATTACATTTGTGTATAAATTTTAAAATTTTCATGGTTCACAAAGAAAGCAACACCCGAGCAAAGTAATTTAATTAAATATTTTGGTAAACATTAGGTGTTCCAATTTTCATTGATATTCACTGTAGTGTTAAAACTTAAACTGCCCAGGGCCACAATTTAAAAAAAAACTCACCGTGAGGGAAGTGTATACTTAAGTGCTGAATGAAAATTGTTTGTGCTGAATGTTGTTTATTAGGTTTTTTGAAGAAGTTAAGTTCAGTTATAAGAAATGAGTTACATGAATTCACTAGTATTAAGGCGACTATGGCTTAGAAAAAGGAAAAGTAAATGACATAACAAATAATTTTGAAAATACCGGTTGACAAAAACTCCCAACTCACAGTTTAAAATTCACGACCGAAATGGCGTGAGAAAATATCAGTTAAAGTGTGCAAAAGTTTGACAGAAAAACTCACTTCTATTTTTGCGGAATTGAAACAAGGTGGTGTACCCAAAATTTTGTGTGCACGCGTAAACTCATAGTTGCGGAATCCGGCCCCAGATCATACTTTCTTTGTATACCTTGAAAATTTTAAAATTTGTACACAAATTTAATATAATTTTAATATTTAATTAAATGCAGAAAGAAGGGAAAGTCTAGATAACTCTTTTGATGTATTTATTAAGTGAAGCGAGAAATTATTTTCTACTTTTTTAATGCGGATTTAGAAGATTTAAAAAGATGTTTTTTTAGTATTTTCTATTTCATTTGATTAGAGTATAAATGTAGATTTATTAGACCTCTAGGAAGGCGATCGCCCCGATCTCTCCCACTATATCCGCCCTTGGGCTTAACCATTATAAGACAAATGGAGAGATAAATAAAAAGGGAAGGTTCAGTTGGTTCGGACATAATCGGACTACGAAAGAAAATAATAATTCCACATGTACGCAGGCTCTTATGAATTTGCATGGATAACTTCCATTTGAGTAGTCCTCGTAAAATTGGAGAATGATCTTGACATTTTCATCAAATCCTCGTTATACTGTATACTTAGTAACAACTTGTTTTGCTGGTCACGTACGGGGAACCTTACCAACAGCTAATAGAATTAATTCTTCGTTAATAGTGCATTGCTTCCTAGACTCGGTAGTTAGTATGTGTAATGAAATATTGTAAGAGGCACGTAACCCATCATTTTTTATTGTTGCGTCTGAAAATATAATTAATAACGTCAGTTGCAGTTTGCAAAATTAATTTCGGAGATCTGAAAAGTAAGAGAAATCAAAACAAGAATATTTTTTCTGTATTTGCTCTTGTAATTTTGAAGGTTTCATTGAGTCATTGGTATTCATTCACTTTATAAAGGAGTTTCGGTGGGATAACTGTTGTATATGGAATCTATATAATTAACTTACATTACTAAAGAATCACAGTTAGGTTATGACAGAGAATCGATGTAGATAGTTTGAATCACAGCGGGATGAACTCAGTCTGATTGTAACTCTCGTATCATTTAGAATAAAGTACATTGTGTTTAAGTAAATGGTCGGCTGGTATTCTTTTATTTAATAAATCCCTGAACAAGAACATAACAATAACTTCAGATAACTCGTCGCACCAGGGTTTCTTAAAATGAAACTCCTTCAGTTCCCAATAATAATTCTTTATTTAATATTTAAATTCCTAAGTCTTAGAATAATCCACTAAACTAGCTCTAATCATCATCTATTCTATTCTCTGTGTTGTTCGGAGACCATGGAATGGTAAGGGAAGCTTATCTTTAGCATCTGGGATAAATATGGGCAACGTACTAGAGGAGAAGACTGTGGAAGCGTGATATTTCACGCAAACTAACTACTTAGAGTAGATACAGGGAATCCTCACACGACGTACCATCGGTTTTACTCTAATTTAAATTTTTCTGCTTTAAATAATTGGGAAAATGGTGGCTAGCACGGGGATGCCTCACACGTCGTTCCAGCGGTTTCATTCTAATTTAAATTAATTCACTTACACACCTGGGGAAAATGTGGATCGTACCCGCATTTCTTACACGGCGCACACGAACAATGTTGATGTGCTATATCTCGCGCTAACCTCAACTCGGGAATTTCTGGGACAGATGGTATGGAGATTTCTCACACGGCGTACCATGGAAAGTACTGACACGAGTTATTTCGGGCAAACGTCAACACTTGGACAGGGAGATATGGGGAATATTCACACGACATACCAAAGAAATATTATGGCGGGATTTTGGGAGAGAGTACACACAGTACGGCGATATCCCGCACGACGACATACGTATTTGCGACCTGTTACCGAGTCAAACCCAAGCCTTAAAACAACAAATAAATGTTTTTTTTTCGCATTTGCTGCTGTACGGGAGACTTCTTAAACAAGTATAAAGTTTACCCGGTAGTAAATAATAGTAATGTTGATTTTTATTATAGTGATGGAACTCTTTACGAGCAAAAGGGGGGTTTCGATGAATGGTTCAGTCAACCAGTAATTATAAATAACGTCTTTTCGCGCTTTTCTCATTATAATTATTATTATTCACAAAACTTTTTCATTTTCGAGAGTGTAATATGTTTCTAATTTAGGTTTAGATGCCGGTTCTATATTTTTCACGGTTCTGTTCGTAATAATGATTGGACTCTTCAAGCATAAAAGTAAACAAACCATCACCAACATAAGTTTCCAATTTAAGGTTTAGATACCGGTTCTATATTTTTCACGGTTCTGTTCGTAATAACGATTGGACTCTTCAAGCATAAAAGTAAACAAATCATCACCAACATAAGTTAACAGATCAAATATAAACTCATTCGACAATTATAGAATATTTTTATTACTAACTTTGTGCTATACATACCGAAAATATTTTGTTTTTATCTAACTGGCCGGCCGCCTGCAAGAGAAAGAAAAGTATTTCTGAGTACAACGATTCAATGGCGATCCTAACTACTTCAGTCACACTCACAATCACACCTAACATTCCCAAACTGGATGAACCAGGCTCTCGGAATCTCTTCGGGATATCCGCTATTTGCTATCTACTATATCCCACCTTGTTAAAAACTCTCAATATGGAGCCAATAACTTAAATTCACACTACTGATTTATCAAGCACTACTCAATGATTTTCGTCTCAAACTTGTGCATATACCTTAAGAACTGATTCCTACATACGGGATGCGGAGAACTGCTTCGATCCTCAGGCAGCAGATCCTGCCAGTTTTATGACAGGGCTATTAAGCCATTTCATGAGACACGTCTGGCTTGCACCGCTCTCTTGCCAATTTCCTAACTACTCACAAATGCTGTTTTACTATAGACGGAAGTGTATCTCTCCATTTTCGTCTATCATTTAATATTATCTGATAAATTTGGTATAACTCTCCCTCCCGAGTAACCCAGAGGGGCTCTACAGCATCAATACTTGACGAATATTGAAAATAAACATCTTCATCACCACTCTCTGATTCTGAACGAGTTTTAATACCCGACCGGACGTTTACGTAAGTTTTTTAAACAGGTATTAATTCTCGACCGGACGAAGTTAAGTGTAAAAACAAATTGGTAAGAAAAAATCATTGATCAAGAAATTTTCTTTGTTTATAGCTTTTAATCCCTAATATTTTTTCTTTTACTGAATAACACACGTAAATTGAATGCGAAATCTAAGGTCGACTGAAACATGATTATGTTCTTTTTGTAATTCATCATCATACTCCCCTATTTCTGAAAATTTTTAACACAATACGATTTTTTTTTGTATGCTGGGAGGGGAGCAGAAATGAACTTAAAAAATAATTTTGGGAACTTCACTCACTAAGGGCTTTCTATTGATCTACATTTTTTCGGTATAAAAATCCAGTTAAGATAAGTGGCACTGACGACCAGCGGAAGTAGAGGTAAATCTCAACTCAAATTTGATGGAATATATTGTATTGTCCACAGGAACACACAGAAGGTTTCAAGTCGATTGAACATGAGAAATTGGGTTAAAAATCAATAATATCATTTGAATATAACAGACAGAGGAAGGCTATAAAAAAATGAAATCATGCAGAAAATTCCATGAAAATATCTGATTCATAAAATCGTAAAATTCAAAATTTCCCCCAAGGTTGAAAAAATATAAATGTACATCCATATAAGTCTCTTATTTTAGCTTTACACGTTTTAATGAATTAAATTCTCTCCTTTACAAAAAGATTTGCATTACCAGAAACAGATAAAAATGCAAATTCTTTCGCGAGAAAATGTGCATAATTTCCGGCCACTAATACCAAGAAATTCCATTTCAATTTTGTCGTTGATAAAGTTCCTTCTGGGTCAATTTATTCCGCAATCGAGAAATTGAATTAAATTGAAAGAGTATAGAAATTGCAGTAGTGAAATAACCGAAAATTTATCCAAGCGGAAATTTGTACCTCGAAAATCGCATTACTGTGGTGTCTGAATGCATTAACTTTGCTATACTAGCAAAACTTTTATAGGTAGTATCATATATGTATGTAGTACCCACAATTAACAAGGATATTCGACTTTTTCAGTTCGGAATATTAAGGAGGGGATGATGTAATATAAGTACTGTGTATTACGTGTACGTAGTATATACCTTTCTGAAAGAATAGGAAACGTTCTTACATACCTACATACTATATTAATGTAGGAAAGAACAATGAAGTACAAAAGAGCACTAAATTCGAACGGCCGCCATGAGGGATATAAATTACGTGAAAAAACGATATATAAATTCTATTTAAAATTTGTCCCTTTTCTGATGAAAAGGAAGATGTTACTGTTCGGAAGAAAATGCATTAGATTTCTTCCGATTTTTTTTCTGCTCGTATTTTAAAACATTGAAAATTATAGTAGGGTACATTATTTCCAGCTCAAAATGCAAGCCTAATACCAAAATCCTCAGAATATACTTCCAAAGCCATGAAAGAGATCTCTTCACTTAAACACGATAGCTTCAAAGTATAATTCTAACAGCTGCACACTATAAGGCATAGGTAAGGTGAAAGTGTTTTTAGGGTGCCGTGCAACACCCTTGTAAGATCGGGAAAGAACACCCTTGCAAACGAAAAATGTTTTAAAACGAAATTTCTATACAAAAGCGGGCGTTTCGTATCAGCAGGAACCGTATACGCCAAAATGAACAGTCAAGCTAACCTCATTTGGATTTGGCCGCAAACTCGGTCAATTTCATTTTGACTAAATTCGCTGCAAATTTATTTCATAGCAAAACTTCCTAATAAGGTCTCTCGTGCGTCCGCCAGTCTGTCTTGCACAGACGTTTTTCTCGAAAAGGACGTAATGTAGGAATTTGAAATTTCTTAGAATGTTAGGTCTTTATGAGGCGCACATATTTCTATAGTCAAAGATTATAGAATATTTTTTTCTTTTAATTTTATGGGGGTTGGTTGGACCCCTTAAAAAAAATATTTTTTTTTGTATCATGCGGGATATCGTTTAAAAGACCTACTTCTCAAGGATTCCAAAAAAATATTCAACATTTTTGGTGGGTTGGTTATAAAGATATAGCCAAACTCTGCGAAAAAATACCGCCTCCTAATATTTTTGGTTTCTAAACTTAAAATTTTGATATTATCAGGGTGGCTTGAAGTTTTAGAGGTTGCGAAAACTTATGAGGGCAAATCGTTCAAATTACTACGAGCTTCTCAAATGATATGACTTGATGAGACAGCTGATCTATGAAGGCGGCCGAATTGCTTGACATAGGAAACGGCTCACTTGCAAATATCAATTTGTGGATCGGATTTAACTAGATTGCTTGATATCTGTAATGATGACGTCTTGAAAGCGGAATTGCAGTGCCTGATTCGTCCACTCCGTTTGTCCTGGTTACGCTCCAATTGTTGACTGCCTAAATGGACCTGGAGAACTCCTACACCTAAAATGCCTAAACTACAACCTACATCGTTGTCTCTCTATTACAACTTTGCAGCGGTAAGTGTACTGAGATTACATGGGTTCCTTAAAGTCAGCCTGTCCGGCACGATCTAAAGATGAAGACTGGTAGTGGCGGTAAGCGTTCTAAGATTAGATAGTTTTCTTAAGCCCAGGCTATGTCAGCCTGAACTGGACGTGCTCAAGATAAAGGCTGAGGTCGTGAATCAAGTCGATCCTATGTTGACGTGAGGGCCGAAAAGAGAATGGCTGCCACTGGTACTACTATTGAGTTTGGCCTTTTCGGTACCAGGTTGTCCGTCCATTTGTGTAGACTTAAGGCATATTGTTTCGCGCCACAAAGTGATACAAGCGACATCTATTGGAAAATGGAAACAACTTTAGGTTACTGACATCCTAGTAAACTGGGTTTGGAGAACGGAATATTCAGGAAGGTTCTGGGATAATTTGTAAAGTATAAATACGGCATTACTCACATCCAGGAGGCGAGTCTAATTTCAGACAGTGAAGTGAACGGATTGTGATAATTAGAAGTTCAGTACTAGCGATAAATAAAGAGTTGATTTGATAATTGTTTGTAAATGTCATAAAATTAAATATTGAAGTTAAATAAAAGAAAGAACTAGTTAATGATATCTGAAATATTTGTGTTTTAAATAACGAATTAAAGCCACGCTCGTAACAACTGGTGTCAGAAGTATAATAAAATCGCGAAATAAAGGGGTGGCATTTGACTTTGAAATTCAAAAAGTGATTAATTTGGTGAAATCGTGTGAAACTTTCCTTCCTTAAGTGAAAATTCCGAAAGATAATTTTATATTAAACTGTGAGTGAATTATCAAAGTAATGGGACGCAAACTAGAGGAGCTTCACATACAGGAATTGAAAGTAGAGTTAGGGAAGCGGTCATTGCAAACGACAGGTCTAAAGAATGTTCTAGTCGAGCGACTTAGACAAGCGTTGATAGAAGAAGAAAAGAATCCTGCGACGTTCGTTTTCGAAGAAGAACCAGAAACTGAAGAAGAGCCTGCGATTAACATAGAACAGCTTTTGGGTACTTTAATGACCAAAATGGAGCTCTCAACCCTGCAGGTGAAGAATGCTCTTGAGGAACAAAAGAATTCTCTAGAAGCCCGTATGGATGAGCAGAAGAAAGCTAATGAGGATCAAAAGAATTCACTGCAAGCATGTTTAGAAGAACAAAAGGATTCTCTAGAAGCCCGTTTGGATGAGCAGAAGAAAGCTAATGAGGAACAAAAGAATTCTCTGCAAGCATGTTTAGAAGAACAAAGGAATTCTCTAGAAGCCCGTTTGGATGAAGAACAAAAGAATTCTCTGCAAGCATGTTTAGAAGAGCAAAAGAGTTCTCTGGAATCACGTTTAGATGAGCAGAAGAATGCTCTTGAGGAACAAAAGAATGCTTTTGAGGAACAAAAGAATTCTCTAGAAGCGCGTTTGGACGAACAAAAGAATTCTCTGGAAGCCCGTTGGGATGAGCAAAAGAGTTCCTTGCAGAATTGTCTAGAAACCTGTTTGGAGGAACAGAAGAATTTTCTTAAAAATTCAATAGACGAACAAAATGTGAAAATTGAAGGAATCCAGCCGGAAGTGCTGGAAGTTCAACATCAAGTGTCGGAAGTACAACAAAACGTTACGGAGAAGCTTGACAACTTTAAAGCAGATTTGGAGAGGATGAAGTATCGACAAACCCGGCACGAAGGAATTGAAATATCCGGTGCAGGCAGAATGAAACCTCCAATATTTAAGGGACAAAATTCGTGGCATATTTTCAAGAGACAATTCGAGGCAGCTTCCGAAGTAAATGGATGGAATGATGCTGACAAAGCTACAGTTCTGGTATTAGCACTTCGAGGTCCCGCGTCAGAGCTACTACAAACTATATCGATTGACAGGCAACGTGATTACACTTCATTAGTACAGGCGATAGAATTACGTTATGGAGATGAACACATGCAAGTATATCGCTTGTAGTTACGCAACAGTATTCAGAAGCATGGCGAATCACCACAACAATTGCAAGCTGATGTGGAAAGATTAGCTTATCTTTCATACTATAGCGTAATGCAGAATTCCTTAATGAAGTGGCAACAGAAGCATTTATGAACGCTATTGCAGATCAAAATTTACAACAAGGTATTCTTCGATGCTGGAATTGTAATAGACCCAGACATCTTCAAAGGGACTGCAGAAAATGCCGACGAATCGAATCACAAGTAGAGGAGAACAGAAAAGTATGCCAAAGATGTGGAGCCAGGGAGCAAGCTATTCGTGGAGAGAATAGAAATCAAACGGCGACTAGTCGCATCAGCTCTCCTGTTGAGCAGTCGGAAAACATGCAAAAACGAACTTCGGGGGGCAGAAGTTGGTTGGTAGAGTCGGCAGCCCCGAAGTTATCATTCAAGTAGGCCAGTCGCAGAGAAATAATAGCAGTCTCATTATATATGGAAGTGTAGGGAAAAATGACTGCGCATTTACTATCGACACTGGGGCTTCGAGATCAATTATTAGAGCAGATCTTGTCAAAAACAAGTGGCTTCACAACACCACCAAATATTTACTAAGAACAGCAACTGGAGCAGCAGCACAAGTTTTTGGAAAAATAACTTTGGATGTTCAACTAGGCGAACTACTATTTCCTCACACTTACCTGGTGTCAGACATCATGGATGAATGCATTCTTGGAGTAGATTTCATGACCACATATAAAATAAATCTGGATGTCGGAGAACGGATCCCCAAATATGGCAATATAGAAATTCCAATGAGACTAGGAATAGGAGCAGATAATCCTTCGAAAATAAGGACGATGGTCTGTGAAAATATTTCTCTCACTGCACGCTCCGAGGCGCTAGTATGGACAAAGCCTACTGATGACATCGGGACCTGCCTATTCTATCTGGTGGAGCTTAACCCTACAAAAGTGACATCAAACATCATCGTTGGTAAGACTTTAGTGAAGGCAGAAGGCGCAACATTAATTCCAGTCAGAGTGCTCAACACATCCGAAAATGAACAACTAAAAGAAGGTGCTATAATTGGAAATTGTGAACCCGCTTATCAGATTGTTAATTTGGATAATGGTAGTAATTATTAAGAAGGCAATACCTATACCAGCTACTACTCAACAGGATCAGAAACTTCTGTCATCTAGTGCCTTAAGTAAACAGCAATACAACGATGCCAAAGAGGTGATCGATGAATTTTCGGAATTATTTGCAATGAATGATGTTGATTTCGGCAAAAAAAATTTGTCCAGCATCGGATTAATGCAGGAGATTCTAGGCCCATTCGGCAAACACCACGAAGACTACCATTAGCCAAACAACCAAAAGTTGCAGATATGATAAATTCCATGAAGGAACAAGGCATAATTGAGGAATCTAACAGCCCTTGGATATCGCCAGTTGTTTTGGTCAGGAAAAAGGATGGCGCCACCCGATTCTGTGTTGGACGACCGCCAATTAAATTACGTGACGAGAAACGATAGTTATCCGTTACCAAGAATTGATGACACACTAGATACCCTTTCCGGAGCGCAATGGTTTTCTACATTGGATTTGAGGAGCGGTTACTGGCAAGTGGAAATATATCCCGAGGACCGAGATAAAACTGCTTTCTCAGTTGGAAGTGGCTTATGGCAATTCTAAGTTATGCCATTTGGATTATGTAATGCACCAACCACATTCGAACGACTGACGGAATGTGTATTACCGAGGATTAACCTGGAAAACATGTCTTGTCTACTTAGATGACATAATAGTAATCGGAAGGACATTCGAGGAACATAAAAATAACTTATGGGACGTTCTTAAAGGACTGAGAGATGCGAAACCGAAACTCAGTACGAATAAATGCGCTCTATTCAAAAATGAAGTAAAATACTTGGGGCACATAGTTTCGTCACAAGGAGTAAGAACTGATCCAGAGAAGATCGCAGCTGTCAAAAATTGGCCAGTTCCAAAGGACAAACATCAATTAAGGAGTTTTCTTGGTCTAGCTACCTATTACAGGCGATTCGTAAGAGGTTTTGCAGATATAGCAAGGAGCCTACATCAACTTACAGAAAAAGGTCAGATAAATGTAGCGAGAGTTTTGCAAAATTTGAAGCAACACCTCTGTGGAACTCCAGTGCTTCGCTATCCAAAGCTGGGAAAAACTTTTATATTGGACACGGATGCCAGTAATGTAGGTATTGGTGCAGTGTTTTCACAGGAGGAAGATGCTCAAGTAGTGCCAGTAGCTTATTTTAGCAAAGCACTTTCAAAATCAGAGAGAAATTATTATGCTACAAGGAAAGAACTACTTGCCATTTTAAACTCTACCAAGCATTTTCGTAAATATCTCTACGGGCAGAAATTCATCCTTTGTACCGACCATGCAGCGCTTAAATGGCTTCTGCAGTTTAAGAACCCTGAGGGGCAAGTGGCGAGATGGATAGAGCGGCTCCAAGCTTATGACTTGAAATCCAACACCGAAGAGGACGTATCCATGGAAATGCAGACGCCCTTTCACGACGTCCATGCAAACTTGAATGCAAACATTGCGTTCGAATGGAAGAAAAAGAAACAAAGGCAACTATACAGCTGATAACGGTGGAACCATCGACAGGCTGGGATAACGAAAGCTTGCGAACAGCACAACGTGAAGATCCCGACATATCACCCATTCTCGCTTGGAAAGAATAAATGGAAAGACCACAATGGAAGGATATTTCGAAGAGGAACGGGAAACTGAAGAGCTACTGGGCTCAATGGAATTCTCTTCACGTTGAATGTGGTATATTAAAGCGCAAGTGGGAATCAACTAACGGCGACTCATTCATAATTCAGATAGTCGTCCCAGCATCCCAGGTCAAAGATGTTCTAGAAGAAATGCACAGTGGATCATCTGGAGGACATTTGGGGGTGAATAAAACAATTTCTAAAATACGTGAAAGGTTTTATTAGTTACATATGCGAGAGGATGTTGAGGAGTGGTGCCGTAGATGCACTATCTGTGCTTCTTGCAAAGGACCACCACACAGAAGCAGAGGAGAAATGCATAAGTATAATGTAGGAGCCCCATTTGAAAAGATAGCCGTAGACATCGCTGGACCTTTTCCTGAAACAGATAACGGTAACCATTATATATTAGTTGCAATTGACTATTTCAGTAAATGGCCTGAAGCTTATGCAATCCCTAATCAAGAGTCAACCACAGTTGCGGAACAAATAGTAATGAATTGGGTCAGTAGATTTGGTGTACCTCAGGAATGTCATTCGGACCAAGGACGGAACTTCGAAACAAGGACCTTCCAGGATATGTGTAAAATGCTGGAAATTAGAAAAACCAGAACAACTCCTCTGCATCCACAATCTGATGACATGGTAGAGCGCTTCAACAGAACATTGGTCGAGCATCTAAAGAAAGTAGTCGACTATCACCAACGCGATTGGGATCGACATATTCCCATGTTCCTAAAGGCTTATCGATCAGCTGTTCACAACACAACCGGACAAACTCCAGCAAAAGCCATATTCGGAAAGGAGATTTGCTTACCTAGCGACCTCAAGTTTGGTACACCCAGAGGTGAACAAAATTACCAGATGATTGTGTATCGCAACTTAGACAAAGATTGGCTAATGTACACGAGGTCACGAGAGCAATCTTAGCAATAAATACCGATCGGATGAAGACCCGCTATGACTTACGTGCTAATTCAGCCGGATTTAATGAAGGTGACATTGTTTGGCTGTACAACCCGAAACGACGTTAGGGACGTTCTCCAAAATTACAACAACACTGGGAAGGACCGTATTCAGTAGTGACTAGAATTAATGACGTAGTATACAGGATTCAGCGCGGCACAAGAGGCAAACGGAAAATCGTTCATCTAGATCGTTTATGTCAATACTGCGAGCATGAAGACCGTGGATCACCTGTTGTTCGGGACGAACAATTTTAAGAAGGGGGCAGTGTTACGCGCCACAAAGTGATACAAGCGACTTCTATTGGAAATGGAAACAACTTTAGGTTAGTGACATCGTAGTAAACTGGGTTTGGAGAACGGAATATTCAGGAAGGTTCTGGGATAATTTGTAGAGTATAAATACGGCGCTACTCACATCCAGGAGGCGAGTCTAATTTTAGACAGTGAAGTGAACGGATTGTGATAATTAGAAGTACAGTACTAGCAATAAATAAAGAGTTGATTTGATAATTGTTTGTAAATGTTATAAAAGTAAATAGTGAAGCTAAATAAAAGAAGAACTTGTTAATGATATCTGACATATTTGTGTTTTAAATAACGAACTAAGGCCACGCTCGTAACAATATGTTGGTTTTGCAAAAATAGATGTTATCTGCATACAATGCAAAACCAAAATATTAGACTGTTTACATTTTTGTTTTTTCCTCATATTTACAAGTTCAAGGGACTATCTAGCTAAATCTGCTCTTGTAATAAGCAAGGCGCGACAACAAATTTTTTTCTGAAATTTATTTACAGCGATTATAGCAGTTCTTGTGAACTATAACTTATACTGTCCGAAACGAAAGTATCGCCGTAAGTCAATAATAACTGGAAAGCTCCCTTTTTTTCATCAGTCTCATAGTGGCTGCACAAAGAAAATGTTGTTGTGCTAACTTATAAGACAACGCTTATTAATTAAGACTAATTCTTATAAAATTACTCTTGCGTCCGTCTGACTGCTGATTGAACATTATCCAGCTTGTTTCCGCAAGATCTAAATTTACTTGAATTCGGCCGATCGAGTGTTCGTTGATAAAGTTCTGGTACGGTACCCTAACGGCTTAAGCCCCACTCGCTGTGAACAGATGTTTTTTTTTTCGAAAAGAGATCATAATAGGTAAATGGCCCTAATATCTGAAATATCGTTCTTACGGAAAAATTGTCTACCGATAATTTTGAGGTTGGTTAAAGGTGGTCTAATTTAAATACATACATCTAGCAAAATGAATTTTCAAATGCGCATCTAGTAACACTTTGATGAACGGTGAAAGGATAAGATAGGACGGCTTTTGCTTGAATGAAAATAAAAATAAAAATTATTAGTCCGATTTCAACCGACAATTCAACCACACGGTAGAGAAAAAGAAACGACATTTATTAAAGAATAATTCCCGAAAGGACCAAGTAATTGATGGGCCGATATTTTTATTTTTTTTTTATTTTTCAATGCGAATTTCTGGTAAACTATTTGTAACAGGTAACAACGAAGTGTAGAAAATGATATCCGCTTGTTTTTTCTCCCCGATATTTCACCTACAAGAAATTTCAATATTTCGTTGAAAGTTGCTGAAATACATAGAAAAAAAATATGTTTAACAATATGTGCAAAAAAAATTCAGAAGAGTTAATTCTCGTTAAAAATGTTCAATTTATTTGAACTGCAAATCATGCTTGACTTTTTTCCTCTTAAATTTTATATTTTTGTTACATGTTGAGTTTCTGTCTTTAACGTTGGATGTCTCTAATGTCTTCTGGATAATTTATATATATTTTCTTACTTTCAGCACACAAACCTACGTATAGTAAATTTTATTGCCTGTAGGCTTGCTGGTGTCTATATTGAAATTTCTGTTGAGTACTGACGACTCTTAATGGCTCCCAGATAAGCTCTTTTCAGTGCTCAGTTTCCTCCTATAAGCGTCCTTCCAAGACAGTAGTTCGAGTTTTCCGTTTTAAGCCGGCAATCTAACAACCACAGATGCCCTTCAGTTTTACATTATAGGAGCCATATTCATTGTGGTCTCATCTCCTCAACGAAATTTCGCATATCTCCAACAGTCGTTGTTTTCGTAGTTGGAAATTTTACTACTATAAAATTTCTTACATCAAAAGAAAATCTAAATTAAGCATATCATACTCTTCCTCTTCAGGCACAAAATTTCCTCGTTTTCTTTCTTTTCGTCTCATGTAACATATACAGGCATTGATTTAGGATAAGAACGAGCATCTTTAGGTTTAATTATAATTGTTTTAGGAGAAAGAGTCTCATCATTCAGAGCGTAGCTTATAACATCCTTTCGTTGTTCTATCAATAATAGAGACGGGGATTTGATGCCATAGTAAGAAGTAAGCAAAAACAACTAGAGCTGTCTTAAATTCAATTCTCTAAAGCTAAACAATAAACAAAGAAATAAATACAGAACGCAATGAACTCTGTCCTAAATTGAAATGATCAGGTATAGGTTTGAAAGGTTAAAAAATAATCAAAGTATATGTTAAAGTAGGGTAGCTGAATAATTAGTTAATAGGATTTCAAAGGTAGAAAGTAATATGTAAAATTTTAATAACATAAGATGTACATTTAGAGCTGCTTTAGAATGGAAAGAGGTTCAAGAGCCTGATTAAATAAAAACAATATTGGTAAAATAATATCGAGAATCACCAAGTTTACGAACGATACAATATCAATTGATGCAACCCATGCACCATAAAACTATCCAAGCATTCGATAAGGCTAAGGCTGTCCAACGTAATGTAGCTGAATTCATCTATATTGGAGAACTTGAT
This sequence comes from Dioctria linearis, assembly GCA_963930735.1. NCBI lineage: Eukaryota > Metazoa > Arthropoda > Insecta > Diptera > Asilidae > Dioctria > Dioctria linearis. The sequence continues at coordinate 35,827,845 of OZ005743.1, read as the reverse complement.
GAAATAGTGGAGATTAGGTCTTCCGTTTTTTGAGGTTCGACCTGGATGCTGAAGAAAAAGTAGCAAGAGGAGAAAAAGATATTTTTTAAAGGAATTAAGAATCCAGCAATAGCTTTAATCTAAGAAGAAGGGCGCAGAGAAATTATAAAAGGTTGAAAATCGAAGTATTGCTAGATGAAAAAAAGGTGACTGCGAAAGGAAACCAATGGAGAAAACGAGGGCCCCGCTGAACTAAAACGCTGCAGCAACAACATTATTTAAGAGAAAAATGTAAGTTTAGAGTAAGGTAGACAGGGTAATTGGCTAGAAAAACAAGAAGAAAAACAAAAATTAAGAATTAAATAATTACTTGGATAAAAAAAATCTTTAGAATTTTTTCATTTTCAAGAACCCGAGGTTATAAGCTAATGGATGCTTGAATGTAATTTAAACTTTCATGTAGGTAGTGGTACTGCCGCACAGTGGAATGAAAATCAGGTTTTACGGTCAAAACCATGTAACATCTGTAATAGTGAAGCTAATCTAACTTTACTTTTTTTATTTTATTACTAAGAAAATCGAATGAGAAAAAAAATTGGGAAGGTACCTACATTCCTAGAAAAAATAAAGAAAAATTAAAAACTATCAAAAAAAATAAAAATTAAAACAAGATTATAAACTTAAGAGAGAATCCACTTCTAAGAACGAACAAATTTATCTAGCTTTGTATAATAAAATATTCATCGTCTTCATTCAATATTCCAAAGCTTACTATTTTTTAATTCTCTTAACAGGAGAATTTGTTTGTTTGACTATCAGAAGCAGGCAGCTTCACATGATATAAGGAGCAAATCGGAGCAGCTGAAATTTATGCATCTTAGGGACAAAGGCTAAAGCTATATTCATGGATATATTTAATCCTTAGGACAATTCAGCTTAAGCAATATACACTTTGAAATATGGTTAATCGTGATATTTTAATAATTTTTTTAGACTTTTACCTTAACATGTCAAAAATTAAAACCAAAAATTATCTTAGTCTCTCAAACTAAGGCACATAGTTAATTATAAATGTATCTGTAAATATTTAAATATTATTGAAATTATGAATGCTTCAACATATATGATTATTTTGTTTTTCATATGCTCCCAAAATTAGTTTGTATTCGACGTACTAAAGGTACAACATAGGAATAAAAAATACCGCCCCGCTTCATAAAAATTATATTTCCCTGGCTTATTTATCTCATATCTCATAAAATTTCGAAAAGCCCGATTGTGCTGCCCCTTGCCGAAGTACTTTGTGTTTCTTGTCCAAGACGCTTGAGAAACTCATGTATGCACAGGTCTTCCTTTACTTGGAATTAAATCAAATGCTCACTCTGTGGCAGTTAAGATTCAGAGCTGTGAACAGCTGTGATGCGGCTTTATTGAAAGTTACGTTCAATATTCATAGAGCTAGTCCTATTTCAAATTGTCTTCCCTCACTTCGATTCTATATCTTGGAGAAAGCTGGAAGCAGCTTTCAATTACTGCATCCGTTATCCACGTGGAGATACGATCAAATTTCCCTCTTCCCTAATTGCCTATTTGGTATGTCATTGGATGCTACTGTTAATTTTGTTTTTCTTCATAAGGCTATCAACACCAAGCGTCCCGGCTATCTATTTACCGACCTCAGCTATTTAAAGGCTGATAGGCACTTGAAGTCTTAAATACAGCTGCGACGCCGACGACTATTGCAGTCAGGGAAACAATATTCTGTACGAACTTTTCATGTAGCGTATATTGCATAGAAATCCGTCGGCCTTGATGCTGCATGTTCCCCGTTATCAACGTCGAATTTTAGAATGCTCTCAGCTTGTTCATATTGCTCATCTTTGGAACAATCACCAGGTGGCTTTGGATGAAGGTCATTCGGTTCACATTACCTTACACTCCGAAACAACTACAAACTACAACTTTATTTTTGTTTTTATTATTGGTATTATGTTATTTTTATTGCTATTTTCACTATTATTTTCTATCACCTATATCTTCCTGTTTTGTATGCTCTTTCATTCCTCGCACTGCTGTTAGTTCTTCCTATTGGTTATTTTCAGTTTTTAGTTTTTGCTAGTTTTAATATCAGTTTTGTTGCCTTGCTTATATATTAATTTGTTATTTATTTATTTATTTCGCTAAATGCTAGCTACAATTGTCCAAGGACACAATACTCAAATTAAAGCTAAATTACAGAACAATTATTGAGGATTTTTCTTAATTAAGTATTATTAATAATAAAATCTATCGAATTGAAATTCAAATTAATAGTAACAGCACATTCTAGTCATAGGCTCAAAGTGTCCATAGTTGATGCGATTGGAACACAAATAAATAAAGTTATTAGATCGCAAGTGTCGAGATGAAAGTGAGGGATGAAATTGCTTTTCTGAAGCATCAAAGGCATGTTCACGCAAGTTGAAATACAAAGCTAATATAACAAATTTTCCTACGGGTCTCAAGAGTAGGAAGGTGTATTAAATTTAATCTTTCGTTATAAGGAGGAAGATGAAGTCTATCTACTTTGCATGCTCTCAATACGATCGGAGTAAATTTTGTAAGAGGGAGACCAGAACAGACCTGGCATATTCCAAAATGGGTCTAGTAACAATGGCAAAAAGAGCTTTAGTAATATATATATCATCTAATTCTTTTGCCCAACACTTTACAAAGCCTAATATTGAGTTTGCCCTATTAACGATGCAATGTATGTGGAAGTTAAAGGTGAGTTTCGAGTCAATCAGTATCCCCAAGTCACATATTTTATCAACTGTTGAGAGTAATAACCCATTCATAGCATAGATTGTATTCGAATGGACTCGCTTACGAGAGAAAATGGTTACCTTACATTTGTCATCGTTTAAAATGAGAGAACTTTTTTCACACCATTCAACTTGTCTGTCTAGGTCACCTTTCAATTTGAGACAGTCGCAATGCTTGGCGATAGATTTATATAGTTTTAGATCATCAGCGTATATTACCAAATCAGATTTGGTAACTACATAGGAAACATCATTTATGAATAATATGAAGAGAAGGGCCCCTAAGTTACTACCCTGTGGAACACCGGAGTAAACCGTTATTTCTTCAGACAGAGCAGAACGGAATTTAATCCTAAGTTTGCGATCCTTAAGGTAGGATGATAAACAGTTCAACAACCAACTTGGTAAGCCTCAAGATCTCAGTTTAAATAACATAACAGAGTGAGGAAGCTTGTCAAAAGGCTTGCTGAAGTCTGTATAAATACAGTGAGTTTCGCAACCACACTCAAACGATTCGATACAGATAGATGTAAACTGGAGCAAATTTGTTGTTGTTGACCTTCCCTTCATAAAACCATTCTGATGACGATTAAGAGCTCCACTACAATGAAAATACAAAAATTCATAAAAAGAAGCTTCAAACAGTTTTGGAAGACAAGACAATTTAACAATAGGACGGTAATTGGTAATAAGCTCCCTTTTACCGGACTTAAAGATTAGGAAAATAAACTACTCTTTCCATAACTTAGGAAATTTACCAAGCCGCAGTGATAAATTAAACAAAAAAGTTAATGGGTAACAAAACATCTTTAAGACAATAGGGGGTATCCCATCAGGCCCAGCAGAACAACCAGAGTCCAGCTTGTACATGAGTCTTCAGCAGATTTCTGATCAATAGTGAAGCATGGGATATCAACTTTAGGAAGTATCGTTAAGTAACTAAAGTAAGCAAAATCTATTTGAGCGTCGTATATTAAAAATGATTCATAAAGTAATTAGCAAAGAGATTAGAAATCACAGACAGACCATGACTAGAATTATTATTAAATACTAACATATGAGGAAAATTATTAGATTCCTTTTTGGTATTTACAAAACGCCAAAATTGCTTAGGATCCGATCTTATTACATTTCTCATCTTAAGCAGGTACGTATCATAGGCATGCAAAAGAGCATTACGAAATTCGTTCCTCAAAATCAAAAATTGTGTTAAGTCATCATTTGACTGAGAGGTGAAACTTTCGGAAAGCCTTATTTCTTAAGTTGCGCAAGTGATTAAGCTCAGCATCGCATCAAGGAGGACTCGAAGAGCGATTCTGGAAACAAGCAATGGAATACAATAATTGAAACAATTAAACATAACATTGTAAAATTGTGCTGTAAGTTCATCTACATCATTCTTGCTAAATAGAAAGTACCAGTTAGTAGAAGTTAAATTAAAGTTAAGTAGATCAAAATTAGCTTTTTTATGATTTTATAGTGGGCGACTATGCATGTAGCTTTAGCCTTTTATCCTTTGTTGTTGGTTTAATATAAATTTAGCATTTTCCTTTTAAATTTACCAACTAAGTTTGTATTACTAAGAGTTTTTTAGTATCTTAGATACTTTAAACCATTAAATTAGAATTGGATTGAATTGAGTATAATCCGCAGACCTGGAATAACTGCTCGAGCAGGGGATGAAAGCTTGTTCCTAGTTACAAGCGTTTCCATATCAGATTTTGTAAAAACCTCAGAATCTCATTCACGACCATGTATTTCCTTTGCTTTTGATTCAACTTAACAAAAACAGCTCTTTTTGATTTGTACCTTCCTCATACAGCACAAAAGTTCACGTTCAAAACTCATTCGATTCAGTTAAAGGCATGTTCTCTTCTAAGTTTGTAATTTTATTTTATTTTTCTTATATTTTTTTTATTTTTTTTACGTTTTTTTAATATATATTTATTTTTTTAACATTTTTTCGTTAAAACAAAACATGCTGTTGTATCTACTTGAGACATCAATATTGTTCCGTTGAAAACAACACGGTCGTTGAATGATAACGAACTAACGCTGCCGCATTTGCGTTGCACGTTCGTGTCGGTGGAATCTCTTGGAAACCAAAGTTTTGAGGAAGAGTTACAGATAATTCAGAGCATGTATTGAATCCATCTGTGCAAGATTCCACTCATGTGCAAGATTCAACTTTGTGTTGAATCAAGATGTTGTTGATGAGGTGAAAAATTCAACCGTCTGTTGAATTGAGCTGGTGAGATTTTAAAAGCCTACTTCAAGATCTATGATTCAACAGTGTGTTAAATCAAGATAGGCTTGAAGTGTAACACTGGTTAAATTGCTTTGAATAACTAAGACTCAACAGTGTGTTGAATCTTGATATATTGGATGAACAATTCTAAACACTCTTTATTTAGACTAGACTTTATTGAATTATGCTAGCTTAATTTATACAAAATAATTGGTTCAATTAAACTACCATATACAACAATAATACCAAAAAAAACAATTAAACAAGCAACAAATCAATTACTAAACAAATTGGTGAGTGCATTGACGCAATGGCAAAATATTAAAATTGTTTCGTCACTGTCGTCAGCGATTTTATTTACTTTACCGATGGAGGTGCAAAGCAAGTGGGTGAGTTGCAATAAGAAAAATGCGCTGATTAGCATAAAGTAATTAAAGTATGCTGCCATGAGTCAGTGAACTCCGAATAGATATATTTATGATGAATTTAATTTAATTTAATTATTCTGATGATTAGAATGGTGCTATGATGGTTGTTCAAGGCTGAACATGTTGGGGGCAGGCGGTAGCCAAAACCTGCTCAAAGTGTTGTCTTATGGAGGTTTCGGACGACGATGGTCTTCGTTCGCTAGGCATCTGTCGAGTGTTGTTGCATGTACATATGTGAAAAAGTCCCCTGAGTTTATCCCAGTAGTAGTAAACACAAATTTCAGAGAAGGCGATCAGGATGCTTGAAGTAGCTGTAACAGAATGAACTGCCAAAGTTCTATGTGGTTGGCTTACGTTTAGTGGCTCAGGCAGTTGACTGTAGTCCAGAATATGCTCATTGGGACGTATCACTAGTCCGGACTGCAATAGATGCGGGATTTTGGTTTGGTTCGTTATTGCAGTTGTAGCTGCAGGTCTTTTGTCCTTGATGTGGCTGGTGATGATTTGAATTTTTTGGTCTATATCTGTCCTTAGAATGATCTCTCTTGTCTTTAAGGGGCAATTATTGTACAGGCGTATGATACCGGTAGAGTTTAGCAGAAGCTCATTTCTTGTGTTTTTGCAGATTATTGCCGCTACTTTTCAGCTGGGAGTCATATATAGCCAGGTGTTCTTCATCATTAACGCCTTCCAAACAGTTGCGTTCAACTGTACGTGTTGCATTTGACATTTATTTTCTGTGTGATGTCCATAGATTTCATCAATAACGCAAGACGGGCTGTTCTCAATACTAAAGACGATCGTTGGAGTGCAGAGGTATGTATGATTCTTCTCATTCGTCATGTTTTTAGCTCTTGTTCATTCAGATTGAAGTAGGTTTGCTGAACAAAATAAATTGCAAATGCATAATACTTTAAATCTGCTACTGTGAAGATGTTGTCTTGTAGCACTTCGGGTATTGGAGTGATGTGGATTAACTCATAAAGACTCCCCTCAACTATACTTAGGTAGCCATACAGTTTTATTGTGCCATTCTCTACGTTGATGTTTAGGATAGGTTGAGGTGTCCTTTCAACAAAAAAGATTTGAGCTGAGTTTCTCGTGGGGCCTTTGCCACAGTTCTATAATACTCATCAGATGTAACGAAGCTTAAAAGGTGACCGTGTTGATGAATAGCATCCAGCCAATTACGATATTTTCCTTCCAGCTCGTCGTAGTAATCTTCAGCACTGATATATGTTGATATTACTTCAATGCTGATTCTGTTATGGTCTGCTTTGTAGTACCAAGTGGCCATTTCATTGATGGAAGCGATTATCTTTGATAAATGCACGTCAAAATGCCTGAGTTTTTCTTCGATGATGCCACTAGATTGGTTAATTCTTGAATTTAGAAGGAGTATTTGTTGGTATGTTGTTTGCATAATGTTTTCTTGATTATGCTGGAGGTGTTCTATGTCTTGATAGACCTCATCATTGACTCCAAATACCTTTGTTAGTAGACTCCCAAGTAGACCTCTTCTTCTTCTTATCTTTTGCTGAGGCAATTGAGATATTTGATTAGTGGCCTTGAGTAAGCTCTGTCTTCACGTAGACAAGTGTTGAAAGAGTACATCACAGTGTGTGATGTCTGTCAGCTCCTTGTTCTCTTCGCACATTTCCTTAGTTAGTTTCTAAGTTGTCTCAATCATTTTTTGGTCCCGGATAATTTCTTGTGTTGAGAAATCTATTTGCAGTTTAAGATTTCCCCGTTTAATTTGCGCATAGCCCAAATTTTCAATGTAGAAGCCAGTTTTAGGTATGATTAATTGATAGTCCTGCGCGAAAATCGTTGTTAACCAGAATATAATCAGAAGTGTTGTATGTAGCAGCTTTGTGGCCCAAGTACAAGGTGCGATTTTCACTTCTCTTCTTTTCGCCGGTGGGTCCAACTTCTAAGTAGCCTGTTGGGTAGTAGTATGTGAAGTAATTCTGTGAAAATGCTCAGGTTTCGACCAAATTTCAGGTTCTTGATGCTTTTTGACTGTATGAGACCACTTGCGTGATCTATGGTCAGGTTTAGACTTATGTGAGGTTATCATTGTGGTGGCAGCTTTGATTTCAGAAGCCTCATTGTCTTGATTGTATATTTTTAAGGGAAGTTGGCATAATTTATTTAGTGGTCGCTTTTTTACTTGATCCTTATATTGCACTGACGCGATGCGTACGATGTTGTCTTCTCCTGGATGAAGTTGCACTATTCGTCCGAGTGCCCATTTCTGAGGAGGAAGGTTTTCGTCCTTAACCAGGACTAATTCGCCTATAGCAGGATTTTCTTTCCTTGTCTTCCACTTGCTTCCTTGTTGCAGTGTATTTAGATATTCTAGCGACCACCTTTTCCAAATATCTTGTTGATATTTTGTTAGCTGCTTCCATTTGTTGTATATCTTCTCGTTGGAAATGTCTGGCTCTGGAGGCGCTAATAGCACTCGTCCTATTAGGAAGTGTTCTGGAGTTAGGGACTCCAGTTCTCTATTGTCCCTTGACTGCTGTCCAATTGGTCTAGAGTTCAGACAAGCTTCTACTTGGTACAGAACTGTAGTGAATTTTTCATAAGTCAGTAGCGTTTCACCAAGCACACGTTTAAGATGTGTTTTCACAGATTTCACTCCAGCCTTCCATATACCTCCAATATGCGGGCTTGCAGCTGGAATGAATCTCCATTCCGTGCAATCACTTGCAGTTATTTGTGCGGCTTGTCTTGGTTCCTGAGTAATGGCAAGCTACAAATCTTTGTTTAATTTATTGCGCGCACCCACGAAATTAGTTCCATTGTCTGAGAATATTTGCTTGGCATTTCCCCTGCGGGTCACAAATCTCTTATATGCTGCCAAGAATGCATCTGTGGTGAGGTCGCTAACTAGATCAAGGTGAACGGCCTTAGCTACCATGCAAACATACAATGCGATATAGCCCTTTAGAGTTTTTGTTCCTCTTCCTTTCGTCATTTTTGTAATAAAGGGTCCAGCATAATCAACTCCACAGTGAGAGAATGGTGTGGATGGGGTTACTCGCACTGCTGGTAAATTTCCCATTAATTGGTCTGAAGGCTGTTGACGATGTCTCAAACATTTAATGCATCTATGAATTCTTGATTGCACCAAACGCTTGGCATTCATAATCCAATATCGAGATCTTACGTAGCTTAGAGTGAGTTGTGATTTGGTGTTTTGCATCCTCCGATAAGTTTGAGTGTGGTAGTCTCCCTCCAACACGTAAAATTCCTTCAGCGTCAAGTACTGGGTTGATACAGAGAAGTTTGCTGGACTTCAGCAACGACTTATTTTTCTTGAGTGAGTTTCTTTCCTCGTGAAAAGCTTTTTCTTGTACAATTCTCACAACGCAGAGGGTTGCTTCTTGTATATCCTCAGAAGAGATATTTTGATGTTTTTTGCGGCCTTCTACAATGTTCTATGAACCTTTTACAATATGCGATTGTTTTTATTTGTCGAATGAAGGACGAGCAGTTGAAAATTCCTGAATTGGACACTTGTGTAATGAGTACTTGAAACAATTTTTTGTTTTCTTCCTCTGTGGTAGGTTTAAGTTTGTTGAAAGGCCATGTTTCTGGAGGTTGAGTTAACATAAAGGACCTCTCCACCAGATCTTGTTAGCAACCAATTTGCTGGGACTGATTCCTCTATTGGCAGCATCTGCAGGGTTGTGCTGGGATGGTACGTATCTCCACACATTGTTCGGTAGTTACTTCTGAATCTCCGAAACCCTGTTCGCTACGCATGTGTGCCAAGCGTTTGAATTTTTTGCTATCCAGGCTAGTGTTATCTCTGAGTCATACCATGCAAAAATGTTGGGCGAGTGTATCTCCAGACTGGCAATTGTAGATTTTATCAATGTTGCTAGCAGCACGGCTTCACATAGCTCCAATCTAGGAATAGAAATTTTCTGTTTTTTGAGGTGCCACCTTGGTTTTTGCTGTGAGTAGTGTGGTGTGAATCTTCCCAAATGACTCAGTAGTCCGTGTACAAATTACAGCAGCACAACCCTTTTAGAAGCGTCGCAAAACCCATGAATTTGGATTTCGTTTGTGTGCATGATAATTTATCTACCGGGGAAGTGTAATACTCTGTAGTTCATTTAATTCACTCTCCAAATCTCTCCATGCATTAGCTATATCGGGAGGTGCTTCTTGATCCCAATCAGTTTGTGTTTTGCAAAGAGTTTGCATTATTTGTTTTGCCCTTATAGTCACAGGGGCCAACCAGCCTAAAGGACTATGACATCTTTGATCTGTTTTCAATTTAAAACGAAATTCATCGAGTCTTGGATTCCAATGAACTCCAAGGGTTTTTATGGTATCATCTTCTTTTAGTTCCATAAGTTACGGTATTGAGTGTAAATTCTTGAATGGGCTCCTTTGTGCTTCTTCGCCAAAGAATTCTCTGATAGTTTCCCTGCGTGTCGGCGATCTTGATTTGTCTAAACATTTTTTCTATGTCAGCTGTGTAAACATAGCGATATTTTCTCCAACGTAACATAATTTTTACTAGGACTTGCTGGACCTTCGGTCCACTGTATAATAGCTCATTAAGACTTGAACCAGAGTCCGATTTGCATGATGCATCGAAAACAACACGGAGTTTTGTAGTGGTGCTGTCAGTTTTATGCACAGCATGATGAGGCAAATAGTAAACTGCAGATTCGTCACTTGTATATGGTTTTGCCGGAGACATGTGGCCTAGCTCTAGATATTCGGTCAGAAATTTGTTATACTTCATTAGGGTATGAGGTTCCTTTTGCAGCTTCTTTTCTATTTGGATAAGTCGAGCTATCGCCTTTTTCCTTGATTGCCCCAGTTCTCCAGCGTTTTCCTTGAATGGCAGATTGGCTATGTATTTCCCTTCGGAGTCCCTAGTGTTAGTAAGTTACTAGTGTTGCTCACAGGCGTCATCTGCTTCAGTACTGGCATGGTTGTATTCTATTTCCCAGAACTTTTCTAGGGTTTCTTCTATCTGGGTGAGCGATAGGAAGCTGGATAACTTCAGTGTATTTTGGTAGGTATTTGGAATATTCCCAAATAATATCCAGCCAAGCTTGGTGTTTTGGGCAGCAGGCCGTCCTTTTCTTAACCCATCAGTTAATATGCTGGCGTAGACATCAGCTCCTAACAAAAGGCCTATCGGGCCAGGTTGATTAAAGGTGGGATCAGTCAAAATGGTATCCCGTATTTACTGATGTTAATCCCAGAGGTATGTGCTTCAGGCAGAAGCGTGTTTAATTTTGAAAGTACAAGAGCATCAACTGAGAGGTAGGACCCTTTGGATGCCGCAGCTGGATGCTTATCTTTACTTTGTTATGTGCTTTGGCTGCTTCTGATACATTAGGGCCCTGAACTGTTCCAGTTGACCATATATATTCTTGATTCTGATTATTGCGGTTGGTAGCAAAACATTTGGAATTTTCGATCTGCTTATGTGGCAACTGATATTGTAACCTTGTTGGTTTTTCAATTTGGCCTTGCTTATCTGGCTTCCGTTTGTAGTCATGTGTGTCGCTACGTTTTTGTTTTCTTCTAATGGTGAAATAGCCGGTGAAATACTGCTATTTGAAGATTTCTGATGCAGTAACGTATAATGCCTTTTGTTGCATAGTGCGCAGACTTTGTGAGATTTGCACTTCTCGTTTTTGTCATGCATGAGACAATTAGTACAGAGATTACTGCGTCTAATGAATGCTTGCCTATCATCAATATTCTTCTTTTTAAATACCCCACATTGATAGAGATTATGCTGCCTGTTACAGATAGTACACAAGCCTTTTATGGTGGCAAGGAAGGTTTTTTTGAAATTCTTTGAATAGTGGGGCTTTTCTAGCCTCGAATTACTCATGCAATCTAATACCTGGTGACCCTTCTCCAGAAATTGCAAGAGATCATTTGTCGATGGCATTTCTCTTGGATGAGTCAAACTTTCTTCGAAAAGTCGAAGACTTTCAGCGTCAAATTTTCTCATTGCAATGCAGACAATGATTGGACCCCACTCATCTATATTACAATCCACATTTTTTAATGCTTCCAGACATTCCTTTATTGTATCGTATAGCATGATTGTATCGTTTTGCGATCTGTTCTCTATGGTTTTTGCATCGATTATGGTGTCTATGTAGGTTGTAATTATTTTCCTATTGTTGTTGAAACGTGCTATTATTAGCTGCAAGGCAGTATCGTAATTTCTATTATTTAATTGAAGATGGTTGTTTACTCTTCTCGCGTCTCCCTCCAGGTGATAGAGGAGTTACTGCATTTTCTCCGCATTACTTATATGCGTATTGTTGTGGATTATGCTCGTGAAAATCTCGATAAATGGCTTCCAATCTTTGTAATCATCACTGAACTTTGGTATCTTAATTGGTGGAAGCTTGGGGAAATTACTGTTGTCTCTGCCTTGCTCGATATATTGCAAGGGCAATGCTGAACCCATCATCTTGCTATTTGAAGTCTGCTCTGCCATTATTGGTGGCTTGTAGGATTCTGTTGTAACCGGTGTGGCTGTGCTTGTGGATGGCACGTTTGTCATTGAAGTTGGAGCTGTAGTTAGCGGCGTGAAAGGAAATGAAGTTAGAGGCGTTTCTCCTGGATTGATGGCTTGGCCATAATTAGATATTAATTCAAAAGCCTCCTTATATAATATGCACGTTTCTTCGTACAAATTTCCTGCATGATACGGATGATCCTCAGATCTGAGCTTTTGTAATTGCTCATGGAGAGCAGTGAAAGAGGACCAGTGTTTTTCTAGCTCTTGTAGTCCTTGGCTAAATTTTCTCTCGTTATCCTTTCACCAGTATCTCTTCTGTAGTTCCGCAAAGTGTCTGAAATTTGTGTGGCTAGTTCTTGTTGAGCCGAGATTATACTTTCTTCTTTCGTTGCCATTATTTGGTATATAACTATGCTTTGCCTTTGGAACTGCTTTCTGTCGTCACGGAGAGTTTACCTCCAAATTCAGTTCACCTCCCGTTGAAATTTGTTTGTTTAAAAAAAAAATCTTAACTGTGTGTTAAAACTTTTGTGTTTAATTGGCATCAAATCTTAACTGTGTGTTAAGATTTTTTGGTTTGTTTACAGCTGGTTAAATTGTAGAGTAAGTCTTAGCAGTGTGTTGAGAGTGTGTTTGCCGTAGGTATCTTCACGATGATCTGATCTGCTGTCGGTTGCTTGTAGGCCCGAAGGACCATGTGCAAGATTCAACTGTGTGTTGGATCAAGATGTTGTTGATGAGGTGCAAAATTCAACCGTGTGTTGAATTGAGCTGGTGAGATTTAAAAAGCCTACTTCAAGATCTATGATTCAACAGTGTGTTAAATCAAGATAGGCTTGAAGTGTAGGACAGGTTAAATTGCTTTGAATAACTAAGACTCAACAGTGTGTTGAATCTTGATATATTGGATGAACAATTCTAAACACTATTTAATTTAGACTAGACTTTATTGAATTATGCTAGCTTAATTTATACAAAATAATTGGTTCAATTAAACTACCATATACAACAATAATACCAAAAAAAACAATTAAACAAGCAACAAATCAATTACTAAACAAATTGGTGAGTGCATTGACTCATGGCAAAATATTAAAATTGTTTCGTCACTCCATCGGTGCAAAGCAAGTGGGTCAATTGCAATAAGACAAATGCGCTGATTAGCATAAAGTAATTAAATTATGCTCCCATGAGTCAGTGAACTCCGAATAGAAATATTTTATGATGAATTTAATTTAATTTAATTCTGATGATTAGAATGATGCTATGATGATTGTTCAGGGCTGTTTTTATAAATCATAAAAACAGAAAAAAAAGAAGAAATAATTGAATACGAAGCAATTGATACATGCTCTGCAGAGCCTGATAAATTCTGGTTAACAATGCATTTTTTAAAATGCTCTGCCCATGTAAGATCACTATCATTTCATAACAAACTTTCACCGGTGTCCAACGTACATGTGTGGCCAAATTGATAGGTTTTGTACAAGAGTTGTATGGTGCAGAAAAATATTTGAATACCTATTTGTCTGTCCTATTCAAATCCAAGTACAGAGATAAAAAGTCTATACATTATATATACATATATATTATAACTTACTTCAAAGTTTTAGAAATCGTTTTAAATATCCTTCTACACATAAATTGTTTTTGTTTTTTATTTTCATGGAAACCATTCCTTTTCCTATCCTCGATTCTATCCCTGAATTGCATTCAATAGTAATACTTTCAATACTTTAATTATATCCTAGCATAAGTCTCTTTTGCGATAAGCACTTCTTTACCTGATTCATTTACTGCGGCAGTTTTCAATCCATTATAAGCATCTCGGGAGTTAAAAATCAATGTAGAAGAAGTAGGCACTTGAAAAGTGAACTTGAAGAATGGAATAAAGTGAGAAGCTGTGCATGGAATAAATTAATGGCGGAATTATTACTACTTAATTTCCGTCTACCTTTCAAGGACTGAATCTATGTACATATAATGATTATACTATAGCAGTAGCGATGGAAATTCCCAACGGAGGTGGCGATGGTTTACAACAGGTGCTCTGGTTTAACTATAATATATAATGTATATGGAACAAGTCGCACCACAACCCTTTCAGACAATTTAATTTTAAATAAACAAAATTAAGAACATTTATTTCGTAATTTGTGATTCGTTATGGGATTGTGCTAGCATGAATAGGAAGTACGTATAAGTTTTAATGCAGCGACACAGTCAGGTCACAAAAGAAATGTGGGTTAAACGAGCAGGAAATTCAGAGCTTGAACTCGATGGAATTGTTGGCTAGAAATAAATATTGAATAGAAAACTTTGGTTATCTGCAAACAAGGCTATCATAAAGTAGGACGATTGTCCTAGTGTATGTACGTACATACATGTATATGTATAGTATTTTTCTCTTTCAGGAATAGAAATTGCGTATTTATAAAATTCAATGACTTTTGTTATATTCTACCTTTGGTTTTTTCCATGAGACCTATCCAAATTGACAACACAAGTGACATCATAACAATTTATTTATTTCTAGAGTATTTTATGAGCATTAATTCTAGGATAAATTTTTGTCGAAATTATGTTTCACTTCAGTCTAACAGTATAGAAAAATGTCTCGCTCCCACATATATTCTGTACTTCTGGCGGCATATTTCCACATTGATGCAATAATGCGTAGCTAGAAATTATTAAATATGTTTTTATCCAACCAAAAATATTTCACGTGTAATGAAGACATAAAAAATGTACAAAAGTGTGTTATCAATGAGCACGATATAAATATAGGGCAATCTGCAAATGTTACTTTATTTGTTTTTCGGTAATATATTTGTTGTTTGTTGTTATACAGCGTTTATTTCAATCGATTATACTAAATAATCATATTTACTTACCTCACGTTTCTATTCAGTAAAAGAGAGTGGGGGTGATGGAGGTGGAAGAGGAGGATGAAATTCAGTTAACAAAAATTAATTACTGGATGGGATGTGATAGGAAAGTATTATTGGAATATTGTTTCTGCAACTGTCGCTGATTTGATAAAGATTTTGACATGCCCCCGTGATATTCTAGTTACAATTGCCAAACTTCTACATCCATGTAACTTGGTCCGGCCTCTTAACTTTCCCAGTGGATGTAAGTTTTGAATACATAGATTGACTCAGTTTAGATGGGTCAGTATGGTGCCCCTGTCGCACGAAAACATGTTGATAAGATGGTGGTTGGGAGCAGGAATGAAGTATTACCCTACCTACAGATTTTGTACGCCAGAGGCAGCATACTGACCCATCTAAACTGGGTCAATCTAGGTATTCAAAACCTACATCCACTGGCAGAGTTAAGAGGCCGAACCAAGTTACATACTGCAAACTGACCCGTACAGCCCGAGGATTACACGAGATAGCACAGCTTGCATGCAAGCCGTAAAGTCTTGTATATGTCGAAAAATTTAGCAATAAAGGAGGTAGCAGAATCTGAAAAACAGAACAAAAAAGAAGACGAAGGTGTTGCTAAATGATGTAATGCACATGATCCCAGAAAATTATATTTTCCCGGTATAAATTTATTAATTTAAAAAGCTCGGCTCTCAAATAATTTTTTCTGACATCTTGAAAACTGTATAATGTCAAATTAATATCACCTCAGCTGCTATGATTTTTCATCATGCAAGTTCGCTAAAATTTGTACTGCCAGCATGGCAGTAGGGATTACACGTACAAGAAGTATGGCAGTGCAAGTTGTATGCAAGCTGTACTATCTTGTGTAACCCCCGGGTAAACTAAGTCATTCCAAACGTCAGTGTTTGTGGCTTCTGACATTGTTCAGCAAGTTCTTTTTTGGAACAAACTGCCTAGTAATATACAGCGGGAAAGTTCATTTGAAACATCCAGACGGCCTCTCGTTTTCTTTTTGTCTTCGACACATACACATTTTTATTTCTCTCATTATTTCTCTTCTCTTCTTTTTTATACCCTGGATGAAATCTATAGGGTATACTAAGTTTGTCATTCCGTTTGTAACACCTCGAAATAATGATGGTAGAGCAAAATGGATTGGACACCCACGCATAATATTAAAAGTTATTTTGATTTTTGCATGTCCGTCCGTCCGTCTGTGCGCACGATAACTCAAGAACGCGTAAGCTTAGAGAGCAGAAATTTTGTACACGCACTTTAAAAAAAAGTAAAATTAAGTTCAAAAATGAGAAAAATCGGGCAACTCCTTCGTGGGGTTGCCATACAAAAATTTCGTTTTCCGCTATATATTTGGACACTGCCTGAGAACGCGTTGTCGTAGAGAGCTGAAATTTGGTACATGGTGTTTTCATTGTACTAGCAAATAAAAGTTCAAAAATGGAGTAATTCGAACAACTCGTTCTTGGTGTTGCCATATAAAAATTTAGGTTTTTTACATATACTTTGAAAACTTTTTATTCCACTAAAAACTTCTTCAGTATACAAAATCCTATAAAATTTGTTATAATAATTTGTTCTGTCCGACAAACCGTTCTAAAAATATATGCGAAAAACCACTTCAAAAATTAAACTTGCACAGAAGGGTGACAATATGAGATTTCATCTAGGGTATCTTAAGAATTGGTACTAGACCAATTCTAGCTTTTTTACTTGTTTAGTTTTAACTTTGATCTGGTTTTAGAATTTTTGATTTTCTTTTTAATTTTAATTAGTTAATTGTGGTGTTGGT